>UESW01001850.1:0-143147 GCA_900491605.1 Calamus simplicifolius
TAATCCTCTTTTTTCAGAACACAGGAGGTCAAGTGAAGCTAGTGAGGCAGACTCTAACCGGTGAAAGTTTTTACTCTTTTTTCTTTTAAACTAATCTTCATTTTTTTTAATTTATTTGTCCGCCTGCATTGCCTAGCAAGTTATTCATACTTTCACAGAAATACTTAGCGACATGGATAAGAGTTGGATTGATTTGCCAAATAGGACGTCTACGGAATATATAGAGGGGATTAAGCAGTTCATTGCCTTCACCAATGGATTTGATAGTGAGCACATCAGTTGTCCCTGTAGAAAATGTGCGAACCGTTATTACTACACACGAGATATTGTACGAGAGCATTTGATTCTAAATGGGTTTTTGAAGAATTACAAGAATTGGACTAGACATGGGGAAGATTATGTTCCTTATTGCAGAGAGGAAAGAGTTGAGATGGAGGTCGATGTTACGACAGTTGATCCGATGATCGTGATGCTAAATGATATTGCATGCGGGTTAGCACCCGAAGACAGTTGCTGTGAGACTGATAGGGTGGGTGGGAGTAATCCTCGCTCGGGTGCAGATGAAGAAGCATTAAGGTATTTTGAAATTCTGGATGATGCGCAGACCGAATTGTATCCTGGATGTACGAATTTCAGTAAATTATCTTTTATTGTCGAGTTGTTACACTTGAAGGCTTTGAATCAGTGGACGGACACGTCCTTCGACATGCTGCTCCAGCTATTGCACAAAGTGCTTCCATTCGGTGCAAAGCTAGTTGAGTCCTACTACCATGCTCGCAAGTTAACTGAAAACTTAGGCTTCACATATGAGACTTTCGATGCATGCCCAAACAATTGTATGTTGTTTAGAAATGAGAATGCCGACCTCGATACGTGTATTGTGTGTAAAACTTCAAGGTGGAAGGACGATGGGGTTGGTCAGAATCGTCAGAGTAATTCGCGAAGTGTTTCGAATCGTGGGAAGCTTGTCGCTGTAAAGCAAGTGCGATATTTTCCACTCAAGCCAAGGCTAAAGAGGCTTTTTATGTCATCTAAAATTTCTAAATTGATGCGATGGCATGCAGAGCATGGTAGGGAGGATGAAAGTTAACCCACCCAGTGGACTCCCCGGCATGGAAGGATTTCGACAAGAAACACCCCGACTTTGCCTTGGATAGTCGTAGTGTGCGGCTTGGGTTGGCTGCAGATGGTTTTAGCCCCTTCAGGTCCATGACCGGGGCAACTCATAGTACATGGCCAGTGGTGTTGGTTCCGTACAATCTTCCTCCTTGGTTATGTATGAAGCAACCTTTTCTGATCCTATCCACTCTTATTGACGGACCAAGGGGCCCTGGGGATAAAATTGACGTGTATATGCAGCCTTTAATTGACGAGTTGAATGAATTATGGGCCGAAGGTGTGATGACTTTTGATTCTGAAGGAAATGAAATGTTCAAACTTCGCGCTGCATTATTATGGACAATCAATGACTTCCCGGCATATGCGAATTTGTCAGGTTGGAGCACGAAGGGGAATTTGCCTGTCCTTGTTGCAATCAGAGTAAAAAGTCAACCTGGCTAAAACATGGCAAAAAGTGGGCTTACACAGGTCACAGACGTTTTTTACCTCCATTGCATAGGTTCAGAAGGGATAAAGTGTCATTCGATGGCACTCGAGAATATGGTCCAACACCACAAATAATGACTGGGGTTGATTTGTTATCACAACTTGAACAAGAGCAAATACGCACAGTATATGATTTCCAAGATCTGTTAGCCCCTCCATTGCCTGCTATTCCTGGTGCGAACAGAAGGCGCAGTCATAACTGGAAGAAGAAAAGTATTTTTTACGAGTTACCGTATGGAAAGACAATTTACTGAGGCACAACTTGGATGTTATGCACATTGAGAAAAATGTGTGTGATAATATATTATGGACCCTTCTCGGTGTTAAGGGAAAGTCCAAAGATAGTGCCAATACACGTCGTGATTTGCAGGAAATGGGCTTGCGGAAACCACTACACTTACAGTTGACAGAGTCTAACAAGGCATACATGCCTCCTGCACAGTACACGATGAGTAAAGATGAGAAGGAGGCATTTCTTTCCATTTTGAAAGGGGTCAAGGTGCCTGACGGCTATTGTTCTAATATTTCTAAGCGTGTGAATATGAAAGAAAGGACTTTACAAGGTTTGAAGAGTCATGACAATCACATTCTCATTCAACAATTAATTCCTATTGCAATCCGAAATTGTTTACCTAAGAATGTTGTTGAGCCCTTGATTGAGGTGAGTAACTTCTTCAGACAACTGTGTTCAAGAGTCCATCGCACAAATGATTTGAAAAGTCTCCAGGATAGGATTGCGCTAACACTGTGTCATCTGGAGAAACTCTTTCCACCTTCATTCTTCGATGTAATGGTTCACTTGACCATACATTTAACAGGTGAAGCATTGCTTGGTGGCCCTGTCCAATTTTGGTGGATGTATCCTATTGAGAGGTACCTGAATACGTTAAAAAATGTATTAAGACCCTTCGATCAGATCGAGAAGGCGAATACCTTTCCAATAAATTTATGATATATTTAAAGGAGAATGGGATTCTCTCCCAATGGACTCCTCCTGGAACACCGTAACATAACGGTGTGTCGGAAAGAAGGAATCGAACTGTTAGACATGGTTCGGTCTATGATGGGTTTTGCAAGCTTGCCAATATTATTTTGGGGATACGCATTAGAATCAGCTTGTCATATCTTAATAAGGTTCCAAGTAAGTCTGTTTTTAAAACTCCACATGAGATGTGGTATGGACATAAACCGGTTATTACCTATCTGAGAGTCTGGGGGTGTCTGGCTTATATGAAACGTGCAAAATCAGACAAACTTGAACCCAAATCTGACAAATATTTTTTCATCGGCTATCCGAAAGAAACAAAAGGATATTACTTCTACAATACTGAAGAACAAAAGTTGTTCATTAGTAATAGAGCAGTTTTTCTTGAAAAGGAGTTCCTTAGTGAAGGAACAAATAGCTCTAATGTTGAACTTGAGGAAGTTCATCAAGTAGAAGGAACAACACAAACTAGTGAATCCCTAGAATCTGAGTTGATTAGATCAAACTCAAAACCAATTTTAGATGCACCATTAAGGCGATCTGGTAGAGTACCACATCAACCGGACAGATACTTGGGTTTCTTGGTCCAGAACGATGATCCTGTTGAACTCGATGAGAACAACGAGGATCCGATCACCTATATGGATGCTATGCAAAGGACTGACTCTAATAAATGGCTTGAAGCCATGAAATCCGAACTTGATTCTATGAAGGACAATAATGTATGGACATTAGTTGACCCATCCGAAGGGATAAAACCCATAGGGTGTAAATGGGTTTTCAAGAGGAAAAGAGGCACAGACGGAAAGGTAGAGACCTATAAAGCACGTCTGGTTGCCAAGGGGTATCGTCAACGTTATGGTATTGACTATGACGAAACGTTTTCTCCTGTGGCAATGCTGAAATCCATTCAGATTATGCTAGCTATAGCAGCACACTTCGATTATGAGATTTGGCAGATGGATGTTAAAACCGCTTTTCTAAATGGTGATTTAGAAGAACAGGTGTATATGATACAGCCTGAAGGTTTTATATCTGAAGATGAGTCTAAAGTGTGCAGGCTACAGAAGTCTATTTATGGACTTAAGCAAGCATCAAGGAGTTGGAACATACGATTTGATAAAGTGATCAAATCTTATGGCTTTATTAAGAATAAAGAAGAACCTTGCATTTATAAATGGGCTAACAATTCTATTATTGTATTTCTTGTATTATATGTGGATGATATTCTCTTAATCGGGAATGATATCCCTGCATTACAAGGAATAAAGACATGATTATCATCACAATTCTCCATGAAAGATCTGGAAGAAGCATCATACATTCTACGGATGAAGATCTATAGAGATAGATCTAAGAGGATGCTAGGTTTATCCCAATCTACGTACATTGACACAGTGCTAAAGAGGTTTAGCATGAAGAATTCCAAGAAAGGCTATCTTTCGATAGGCCATGGAATTCATCTTTCTAAGAAGGATTGTCCGACAACTCCTAATGAAAGAGAATGTATGAGTCGAATTCCATATGCTTCGGCAGTATGATCGATTATGTACACCATGACATGTACAAGACCAGATGTGGCATACTCACTAGGAGTAGTGAGTAGATACCAATCTGATCCAGGAGAAAAACACTGGCAAGTTGTTAAGACAATCCTTAAGTATTTGAGAAATACTAAGGACCATTGGTTAGTCTATGGAGAGTCTGATTTGAAACTTGTTGGATATACTGATTCCAGTTTTCAATCAGATCATGATGATAGCAAAAGTGTATCGGGTTCGTGTTTATCCTAAATGGTGGAGCTGTTTGCTGGAAAAGTTTCAAGCAACATACAGTGACAGATTCGGTGTGCGAGGCAGAGTACATCGCTGCATCAAATGCTGCGAAAGAAGCTGTGTGGCTGCGAAAGTTCATCTCCGAGCTTAGAGTGACACCTTCCATAAATGAACCAGTCCTGTTATACAGTGACAGCACTGGTGCCATAGCTTAAGCAAAGGAACCACGAGCACATCAGTGCACCAAGCACATACTGCGCCGGTTTCATCTTATTCGAGAGATAGTAGACCGAGGTGACATAAATCTTCAGAAGATTGATGGAAAGGAAAACCTAGGTGACCCATTTACTAAAACACTCAGCATCAAGGAGTTTGACAACTATAAGTTGAAGATGGGTATTAGATAGTGTAATGAGTGGCTTTAGGCTAAGTGGGAGTTTGTTGGGAATTGTATCCTAAAGCCAATCATTTGATGATTGTGCTGATGTAAATTGTATATAAATTGATATATTAATAAAAGTTATTTGGCAGTTTATTCATTACAAGAACATCTTCTTAATACTCCTGAAAGTAATGAAGCCCTTAGGATCTTCCTCACGATAAAGGAAGATTTATCTTAGAAGGTCCTTAAAAGAGTTCGCGACCAAATGATATACTATGATAGGGCCATAGTACTATCAATTATAGGATGTTGTATATCATATTTGTTGGTTATCCTCTTAACCAAGGAGTGTAGAGACACTGGTATGACATACAGGTGAAAGTGTAGGAGTACATTTCACCGAACGTGACTCATTTTCGGATACTCTGCTGTCAAGAGTTAATCCGAGAAGATATAGGTATAAGTATCCTTCAGACCTGAAGATCACAACCAATGGCTTACAAGCAACTCATTGTACTTAGGTGCCGGACCACCTGGATTTCTAATCAAGCTACGAAAGGTTACTGGGTGCAGTGAAGTACTTGTGGTAGTCAGTTGTGGATCAAGATGGAATTTGACCTATCCCATTAAAAGAAGAAATGCTTGTATTTCAATTTAGCAAGATCTTGGCCAAGGCACTTCATGTGAAAGTCACATGATCACTAAAGTTGAAATCACTTTATGGATTTGCTATTTAGAGTTGACAGGCTCTTAAGCCATCCTTAGCATTTGTGGTCAAGAGGATGAATTATACGGTAACTATTTCTTAGGGTTCTTGGAGTTTGCTCGGAAACTCTTCGACCTATCCGGACGTCGGGTTCCATTGCTAGATGGGCACATCGATTAGTATAGAAAGTTATTTCTATGCTACCGGCTTAGGTTCGAACATAGAGAGTCACACGCATAGAAGTTTCCTAGGATGATCTATTTGCTGATCAACGATTAAGAATCGTATATGATTTAATTAATCAATTTGATTGATTGAATTATCTCAATTGGGTTAAGTACAATTGAATAAGATTCAATTTGGTTTAAGTCTATTAGAAGGACAAGTCAATTTCAAATATTAATTTGAAATTAGACTTGATTTGAATTTAAATAGATTCAGGACTAGCCAAATTTGATTTGGGCTTGGACCATGATTTATGTGGGTTAAGTCAAATAAATTCATATCAGAACCCAAACCTCTCGAATATGGATCTCATATGATGAGATGGCTAAAATCTTATCTCATGAGATAGAATTTAATGCATGACATTTATTTACCGAACGTCAGATTTATCCCTCGTCTCTTTGGTTTTTTCCGAACGATGAAACTAAACCAAACGCCGCGACTCCTTGGTTTTCTCCGAACGCCAGAATTAAACCAAGCACCGCGGCGTCTCTTCGCTTTTGCCAAATGATGGATTCTTAAATGTCAGAATTAAATGTCAAGGCTAAATCGAGACTATAAATAGAGGGCATTCCCTCACCAGAGAACACAGAACAAAAATAGAACAACAATACATGATTTGTCATGGATTATAATTCTAAATTGTCGTGGATTGTATTTCTAAATTGTTAGAATAGAAAATCCTGGTGATTCTGGTGTTAGCAGAAGCCTGGTGGATCTTAGAGAAAGATTCAAGTGAGAGGATTCAAGATCAACAAAGCTATTTTTCCGCAAGCTAGCACTTCCAGAAATCTGATCATTCGGGGCTTCGCGTGGACGATACTAGAGGCTGAACGATTGAACGGCTGCAGAGCAATAAGGATTTACCTACTGTTCTTAAGGTAAGTGATTTGATCCCTAGATCTTAAGGCAGGCTTCAAGATAATAGTATGACTAGTCATCTTGAAGATCAAGATATGATCATAATGTTTTTATATGCATATTTTAGATCAAACGACCCTGAATATATAGGCAAAGATATGATCTTGATGCATATTAGATAGATTAATATGTAATCTTTTAATTTCCGCAATGATAATAGTTATCAATTTTTAAAAATATGCATGCCTCGGAGACTATTTCTCCCTACAAATGGTATCAAAGCCATGGTTTCGTTAATGATCTAATTTATTGCATGCAAATTAATATTCTCATTAATTGTATAATTATGGCTAAAACTTATCACAAGGCCATATGGTCACTGGTTGATTGAAAATCCAAATTACCCATTCAATGAGGTATTCTATGACATATTGCCGTGCGATTGTTTTATCTTTGATGCTTTGTTTAAAGAAAATTTAAATTGTGCTTTGGCATCAAAACATAGATTACACACTCTCAAAAGATATTTTATTTGATACATATTGATGTTGTATAAAATCATAATATTTGCATGTTTAGTATAAAAATATAGATATGATATATGATGGCATGATGTCTATGTTATAAAATATACAAATATTTATGAGAGTTTTATTTGAATGTCAAATATTAGTTCATAAATTTTTTTTTAGATATGATCTAAATATAGGAATTATGAGTAATAACGTTATGCTTGATTGAAATATATGATATGTTAACATGAAATATATTTAATCATTTGGGTTAGCTAAATCGGGTCCATAAAGGATTAAACTCTAAGGTTTAAATCAACTGGACTAAAAGAGTATTTGTTCAAATCTAATTAGATTAGGTTAAGAATGCTCTAAATCAAACAATAGTTGTAGTTGATCAAGTCATTCTCTTTGATTAAACCAAATGGAAGTAGATTAGGCTCCGTGGTTGAGCATGAATCTATTAGATGGTCAAATCAGAATTGGTTAACCATATGATGTCAAGGTGGGATGGCAAGTTGCTCTAGGATCAACGATTGAATGGTTTTTAATTGGGAGCTACTCATATTGATGCGTCTTTAACGAGTTAATGGCATATCCCTCCCATCGATCTCTCTCACCAGGTCATTGTGGTGAACCATTTATGATTCAGATCATTTACCTGATTTGGGTTGACCCATGCCTGTAAGGATATCAGTATGACTGATTTAAGTGCCACTTAACCTGACTTAATCTTATTTCATTCTACTGATTTCATAGATTCAGTGGGAGAACTTGATTAGTCAATTTATCTTCATATTATTAAAATCCTCTAAAATTATTAGGTCCTTAAAATGAAATAGTTATATGATAACTAGATCATAGCCTCCCATTAAGGTGGGTGATAATGAGTCCGATGTCTTGATAATCATTGGAGGCACTCCATGCCTGGTGCTTGTCAACCATCGAAATTATCATTCATTATATGATAAGTCAGCATAACTATTAAATAAACAGTCAGGTGAGCCGAGCTTCACTCGGGCTTGGTTGTCTATTGATAGGTTACACTGATTATATCATTTAATGGTTGGACCTAACCAGAACTTTCAGTGAAGGTACTTCATGCCTGCTGAAGAGGTACATGGGGCAAAACTGAACACTAAGAATTGTTTGGGGAAACAATTGGTTTTGAACCTACTCTTAGATGCATATGGGTTAGCCAAGCTTCACTTGGGCCTGTATGTAGTTTATGTAGATCTTAGTGACCGCTAAAGAATTAAGAATAATTTTTCAAATTGGGGTGTAGAGGCTGCCAATTGGAACAAAATAGTGGGAGAATCTTTAAACTAAAGTCCAAGTCTTTAGACTGAATCAATTTATATACTAATAAACTTTAGTTTTTCCTTATGCAGAACATGGCCACTAATTTATCATTAAGGTCCCTATTGGATAGTGACAAATTGAATGGTTCCAATTTCAATAGCTGGTTCAGAAAACTTAAGATCGTCCTTGAGCATGAGAGGATTCTATATATTCTGAATAATCCTGCACCAAAGATACCTATGCAAACACCCAAAGTTCTGAGAGAGACACTTATCAGAAGTGGCTCAATGATAGAACTAGCGTGCGTTGTATCATGTTAGCAGCAATGAATGATGAATTTGATCGTCGGTTCAAGAATGCTCAGCCAGAAGAAATTATTCAAGCGTTGAATAAATCTTTCGGCACACCCGATGATGTTGAAAGGCACAAGACTAGTTGTGCTATTTTCAATGCTCGAATGAGAGATGGATCTCCTATCACTGATCATGTATTGTACATGATCAAGAAGATAGAACTTCTAAGCAAGCTCGGCTTTCCCTTACATGAGCAGTTGGGAAAAGATGTGATCCTGAATTCCTTGCCTCCATCCTTTCGACCTTTCCTTACTCATTTTTGAATGACAAAGCCTGCAGTCAACTACCATGGTTTGTTGAGGTTGTTGCAGAACTTTGAGAAGGATAACCAGCTCTCTAAGGGTTTGGTTAATGTGGTTGAAGGATCTAAGGTAGGGCGTAAACCCTTTGGGAAAGGGAAGAAGAAAAGGAATAATAAAAGGGTGCAACATGCTAGGACATCTATAAGGGGTCAGATGCAGAAGAAGAAAGTTGATAAAAGTCAAGCTGAATGCTTTCACTGCAAGATGCAAGGGCACTGGAAGAGGAACTATCCTCTTTACATTGCCACACTTGATCCAAACAGGCCAAAGAAGAAAAGGGAGCAAGATGTTGCTCAACAAGGTATTTATATGATAACACCTTGTAATTTTTCTATATATGATAATCAGACCTGGGTATTGGATACCGGAAGTCTTTTTAACATTTGCAATTCATTGCAGGGACTACATGTCACTAGAAGATTTAAGGACAATGAAAGATTCCTAAATGTCGACGATGAAAGATTAGTTCCAGTACTGGCATTAGGAGTTCTTGAAATAGTTTTCAATAGAAATGTCATTATACTAAATAATTATTATTTTTTCCAACGTTCTTATTGAACGTAATTTCTGTAGGCCTTCTGGCCAAAAATAATTATGAAATTTCAATAAAGGATGTTACTTTGAATATCATTATGAATGGAGTCACTGTAATGACTGGGCATTTATCTAATGGCATTTATATATTATCACAGCCTGTGAATGTAGTGTACCAATCAAGTAAGCACCCTAGAACAACTGATGTCACAGATATTTATCTTTGGCACCATCGGCTGGGTCATATCAACAAGAACAGATTAAACAGGTTAACTCAGGAGGGCATCCTTTGAGTTGATGATTGTGAATCATTAATTACCTATGAATCATGTCTTCTTGGTAAAATGACCAAGTCATCTTTTACTAGAAAAGGTGAAAGAGCCAAAGAGCTATTGGGTCTAGTACATATTGATGTATGTGGACCAATGAGCACTTGTGCCAAAGGTGGATACTACTACTTCATTACTTTTACAGACGACCTTTCTAGGTTCGATTATGTCTATCTTATGCGACATAAATCTGAATCATTTGAAATGTTCAAACTATATCATAAAGAAGTAGAAAAATAAATAGAAAAATGTATTAAGACCCTTCGATCAGATCGAGGAGGCGAATACCTTTCCAATGAATTTGTGACATATTTAAAGGAGAATGGGATTCTCTCCCAATGGACTCCTCCTGGAACACCGCAACATAACGGTGTGTCGAAAAGAAGGAATCGAACTCTGTTAGACATGGTTCGGTCCGTGATGGGTTTTGCAAGCTTGCCAATATCATTTTGGGGATACGCATTAGAATCAGCTTGTCATATTCTTAATAAGGTTCCAAGTAAGTCTGTTTCTAAAACTCCACATGAGATGTGGTATGGACATAAACCGGTTATTACCTATCTGAGAGTCTAGGGGTGTTCGGCTTTGTGAAACGTGCAAAATCAGACAAACTTGAACCCAAATCTGACAAATGTTTTTTCATCGGCTATCCGAAAGAAACAAAAGGATATAACTTCTACAATACTGAAGAACAAAAGTTGTTCATTAGTAATAGAGCAGTTTTTCTTGAAAAGGAGTTCCTTAGTGAAGGAACAAATAGCTCTAATGTTGAACTTGAGGAAGTTCATCAAGTAGAAGGAACAACACAAACTAGTGAACCCCTAGAATCTGAGTTGATTAGATCAAACTCAAAACCTATTTTAGATGCACCATTAAGGCGATCTGGTAGAGTACCACATCAACCGGACAGATACTTGGGTTTCTTGGTCCAGAATGATGATCCTGTTGAACTCGATGAGAACAACGAGGATCCGATCACCTATATGGATGCTATGCAAAGGATTGACTCTAATAAATGGCTTGAAGCCATGAAATCCGAACTTGATTCCATGAAGGACAATAATGTATGGACATTAGTTGACCCACCCGAAGGGATAAAATCCATAGGGTATAAATGGGTTTTCAAGAGGAAAAGAGGCACAGACAGAAAGGTAGAGACCTATAAAGCACGTCTGGTTGCCAAGGGTATCGTCAACGTTATGGTATTGACTATGACAAAACGTTTTCTCCTGTGGCAATGCTGAAATCCATTCGGATTATGCTAGCTATAGCAGCACACTTTGATTATGAGATTTGGCAGATGGATGTTAAAACTACTTTTCTAAATGATGATTTAGAAGAACAGGTGTATATGATACAGCCTAAAGGTTTTATATCTGAAGACGAGTCTAAAGTGTGCAGGCTACAGAAGTCTATTTATGGACTTAAGCAAGCATCAAGGAGTTGGAATATACGATTTGATAAAGTGATCAAATCTTATGGCTTTATTAAGAATAAAGAAGAACCTTGCATTTATAAATGGGCTAACGATTCTGTTATTGTATTTCTTGTATTATATGTGGATGATATTCTCTTAATCGGGAATGATATCCCTGCATTACAAGGAATAAAGACATGGTTATCATCACAATTCTCCATGAAAGATCTGGGAGAAGCATCATACATCCTAGGGATGAAGATCTATAGAGATAGATCTAAGAGGATGCTAGGTTTATCCCAATCTACGTACATTGACACAGTGCTAAAGAGGTTTAGCATGGAGAATTCCAAGAAAGGCTATCTTCCGATAGGCTATGGAATTCATCTTTTTAAGAAGGATTGTCCGACAACTCCTAATGAAAGAGAACGTATGAGTCGAATTCCATATGCTTCAGCAATAGGATCGATTATGTACACCATGACATGTACAAGACCAGATGTGGCATACTCACTAGGAGTAGTGAGTAGATACCAATCTGATCCAGGAGAAAAACACTGGCAAGTTGTTAAGACAATCCTTAAGTATTTGAGAAATACTAAGGACCAGTGGTTTGTCTATGGAGAGTCTGATTTGAAACTTGTTGGATATATTGATTCCAGTTTTCAATCAGATCATGATGATAGCAAAAGTGTATCGGGTTTCGTGTTTATCCTAAATGGTGAAGTTGTTTGCTGGAAAAGTTCTAAGCAATATACAGTAGCAAATTCGGTGTGTGAGGCAGAGTACATTACTGCATCAGATGCTGCGAAAGAAGCTGTGTGGCTGCAAAAGTTCATCTCCAAGCTTGGAGTGACACCTTCCATAAATGAACCAGTCCTGTTATACAGTGATAGCACTGGTGCCATAGCTCAAGCAAAGGAACCACGAGCACATCAGTGCACCAAGCACATACTGTGCCGGTTTCATCTTATTCGAGAGATAGTAGACCGAGTGACATAAATCTTTAGAAGATTGATGGAAAGGAAAACTTAGGTGACCCATTTACTAAAACACTCAGCATCAAGGAGTTTGACAACTATAAGTTGAAGATGGGTATTAGATAGTGTAAAGAGTGGCTTTAGGCTAAGTGGGAGTTTGTTGGCAATTGTATCCTAAAGCCAATCATTTGATGATTGTGCTGATGTAAATTGTATATAAATTGATATGTTAATAAAAGTTATTTAGCAGTTTATTCATTACAAGAACATCTTCTTAATACTCCTGAAAGTAATGAAGCCCTTAGGATCTTCCTCACGATAAAGGAGAATTTATCTTAGAAGGTCCTTAAAAGAGTTCGCGATCAAATGATATACTATGACAGGGCCATAGTACTATCAATTATAGGACGTTGTATATCATATTTATTGGTTATCCTCTTAACCAAGGAGTGTAGAGACACTGGTATGACATACAGGTGAAAGTGTAGGAGTACATTTCACCGAATGTGACTCATTTCCGGATACTCTGTTGTCAAGAGTTAATCCGAGAAGATATAGGTATAAGTATCCTTCAGACCTGAAGATCACAACCAATGGCTTAAAGCAACTCATTGTACTTAGGTGTCGGACCACCTGGATTTCTAATCCAGCTACGAAAGGTTACTGGGTGCAGTCAAGTACTTGTGGTAGTCAGTTGTGGATCAAGATGGAATTTGACCTATCCCATTAAAAGGAGAAATGCTTGTGTTTCAATTTAGCAAGACCTTGGCCAAGGCATTTCATGTGAAACTCACATGATCACTAAAGTTGAAATCACTTTATGGATTTGCTATTTAGAGTTGACAGGCTCCTAAGCCATCCTTAGCATTTGTGGTCAAGAGGATGAATTATACGGTAACTGTTTCTTAGGGTTCTTGGAGTTTGCTCGGCAACTCTTCGATCTATTCGGACGTCGGGTTCCATTGCTAGATGGGCACATCGATTAGTATAGAAAGTTGTTTCTATGCTACCGGCTTAGGTTCAAACCTAGAGAGTCACACGCATAGAAGTTTCCTAGGATGATCTATTTGCTGATCAACGATTGAGAATCGTATATGATTTAATTAATCAATTTGATTGATTGAATTATCTCAATTGGGTTAAGTACAATTGAATAAGATTCAATTTGGTTTAAGTCTATTAGAAGGACAAGTCAATTTCAAATATTGATTTGAAATTAGACTTGATTTGAATTTAAATAGATTCAGGACTAGCCAAATTTAATTTGGGCTTGGTCCATGATCTATGTGCGTTAAGTCAAATAAATTCATATCAGAACCCAACCTCTCGAATATGGATCTCATATGATGAGATGGCTAAAATCTCATCTCATGAGATAGAATTTAATGCATGACATTTATTTACCGAACTTCGGATTTATCCCTTGTCTCTTTGGTTTTTCCGAATGACAGAACTAAACCAAATGCCATGACTCCTTGGTTTTCTCCGAATGTCAGAATTAAACCAAGCGCCGCGCCTTCGGCGTCTCTTCGCTTTTGCCAAATGATGGATTCTTAAATGTCAGGATTAAATGTCAAGGCTAAATTGAGACTATAAATAGAGGGCATTCCCTCACCAGAGAACACAGAACAAAAATAGAACAACAATACACGATTTGTCATGGATTATAATTCTAAATTATCGTGGATTGTAATTCTAAATTGTTAGAATAG
The DNA here is from genome assembly GCA_900491605.1 of Calamus simplicifolius. Classification (NCBI taxonomy): domain Eukaryota; kingdom Viridiplantae; phylum Streptophyta; class Magnoliopsida; order Arecales; family Arecaceae; genus Calamus; species Calamus simplicifolius. The sequence continues at coordinate 13,981 of UESW01001850.1, forward strand.
AAAATCCTGGTGATTCTGGTGTTAGCGGAAGCCTGGTGGATCTTGGAGGAAGATTCAAGTGAGAGGATTCAAGATCAGCAAAGCTATTTTTTCGCGAGCTAGCACTCCCAGAAATCTGATCATTCGGGGCTTTGCATGGACGATACTAGAGGCCGGACGATTAAACGGCTGCAGAGCAATAAGGATTTACCTACTGTTCTTAAGGTAAGTGATTTGATCCCTAGATCTTAAGGCAGACTTCAAGATAATAGTGTGACTAGTCATCTTGAAGATCAAGATATGATCTTGATATTTTTATATGCATATTTTAGATCAAACGATCCTGAATATATAGGCAAAGATATGATTTTGATGCATATTAGATAGATTAATATGTAATCTTTTAATTTCCTCAATGATAATAGTTATCAATTTTTAAAAATATGCATGCCTCGAAGACTATTTCTCCCTACAGTAGGACCGTGGGATACATAAGAAAATAATGAATATATAAACAATGGGTTTGTTTACATTGCATATTCTGGTATTTATTGTATAATTAAGCTTTCAAATTATTTTGAGCTGATGATATGCATGTTCTGATAGCATGATAAATGTATTTGAAACTGGAAGCTTTTTACATGTAAATGTGAGTTGATAATATCTTGAAATGATGAAGCTTTTTACATGTAAACGTGATTTAATAATATCGTGAAATGATGAAGCTTTTTACATGTAAACATGATTTGATTATATCTTGAAATGATATGATAATATATTGAAATGATGAAGCTTTTGACATGTAAACGTGATTTGATAATATCTTGAAATGATATGATAATATCTTGAAATGATATGATAATATTTTGAATGCTGAAGCTTTTTATATGTAAATGTGATTTGATAATAACTTGAAATGATTTGATAATATCTTGAAATGATATGATAATATCTTAAATGATATATGATTATATTATATTATAATAGGCTTACTTATTGAGTGTGAATTCATGTAAATCTCATAATGTTTTTCAAAGCCTCAGGACTGAAGATAGATATATAGGGTAATTGGAGCTTCTATTAAATAATTAAATCCATTATGTTGATGTAATCCTAGCGGTACTTGTGTGTAGGGCTGGTAGCCCAAATCTTATAGTTATGGTTTGTATTAATATTATGGACTTGAGTTATATAAGTTATGGCCTTTCTTGAATTAAGTGTCATGATTCGGGATGCCTTGCATGCCAGGCGTGCGGTGGGTTGTAACCCTAGCTCAATATTTTTGGGTCTGAGGCATGACGGTTTTAATGGTATCAGAGCCTAGGTTTTGACTTTAGGGATACATACATGATGACACTCTAGGCAAATTACTAGGATGACATTGAGACAATTATGACTTTAAAGGAATTTTAGGAATTATGCTTTGGAAGCCTGAAATTTAAAGTTTATCAAGATATTAATTGAAATATGAATTTGATAGGAATTAAGAATGAACCATCGCATCAGAAGCCAATGATATAATGTGGGACTCCCAGGCTGGTGACCTTGACTAGTGGGGAGGCCAAGGGGCTTCTAGAGGTTTTAGCTCCATCAATCTGGTAGGAAATGGCTCGTAGTAGTTTCAGATCTTTAAATAATATGGGTAGATGAAACTTTAATTGGATATGCAATAAAAGATAGATGAATATATGGAATATAATATATTAGTTAAAAATTGCAATTGATGACTAATATGACTAAGATAACATCATTATATCCATATTGCAATTGAGTTAGATATTTGGATTTTGAGTTATTAAATCTGAATTTGAATGTGGACGTATATAATGATTTTTTTTTTATTTGTATAACTTACATTGTTGATATTATAAGTTAAGATTATGAGCTAATCTGCCAGTTATAGAGATGATTAATATTGATGATATTTTGGTAATGAAGTAGTTAAATACATATTTTTGATCAATTACAATTGAGTACAAAAAAATGTGGATTTGAGTCTAGATGGATAAGTATATAGTAAAATTTACAAGAGAACTTTATTATGGATATTGCTTGTTCAAAACCGATTGTTAATTTACTAGATATGGATATGGTTGATGCTGATGTTAATGAAGTGGTTGACTGCATATTTATCATGATGGATCATCTAAGAAGAATATAAAATTTTAAATTCTAAGACAATTACTGTTTAAGTTTTTAAGAGGAGTAGAATCTATTAATCTTTAGAACCGATTTTGGCTATTAATGATCAAATATTTTGATAGTAGAAAGTAAAAGATTTTAGCAGTAATAAGAATAAGATAAATTCCACTTATAAAGAATTTCATAAGGATTTTTATCTGTTAATAGATTTCTAAATCAAGATATCTATTCATTAATTTATTGTACCTTTCTTCATAGTTCCTAAGTAGATATCTTTCTTCAGGATGGATAAATTATCAATCAGCCATAAGTGGCATAATTATTGTTAAGAAAATAGGAGGGAGATGATTTTATTTTTGGTTATTATCAATTATGGATTATGGTTAAGAATACATCTAATATCACTTTCAAATTATAGAGAGATTACTATAATTTTCTAATTATATCTTTTGGATGGTAAGTGCATTTTCAATCTTTATTGATCTTATAAGTCATGTATCCATCTGAGCTAGATCAGCGAGGTCACATTGAGATATTCAAAGGATTTAAATTAGTTGGCCATGATATGGCATGAGACATTACATAATCTATAAAAACCAACATAATTTTTAGGTGACTTTGATAGTCATTGGTAATAAAATAATTGATTCAAGGATTTAAATCATTTAAATTGCAATATTTATTAAGGATATACTGACCTATTCAAGAGAAATAGATTGGTTATGATGGTAATTACTGATAAATTAATTATACCGATGATTAATGATGGCACTATTATTCAAAAAAATAAATTAGTTAATTATGATAATTATAAAGATGTTCTAAATGATTGGCATAATGTTCATTGATGTTAGCTTGAAGTATTCAAGAGTGAAACCAAGTATGTTATGATGATTGAAATAAGTGTCGTAATGATTAATGGCACATTCAACTATTCAAGAGTTGAGAGACCATTGAAGAAAATTATCCTATATCTAATTCACAAGAATTTAGAACTGTCTTATCGAGGAATTAAGAGTAACTGATATGTTACTAACCTTAAGAATGGATGACATAATACATATGATGGACTCTATGATATTTATGATGATTTTGTTATGAGAAGTTAGGGTACTTTTTTTAAAAAAAAGGAGGCAGAAAAGAAATACTTCTTAAAGAATTCAATTTTATTTGGTAAAAAGATTAAATTAATTATTGAAGTTGGATATGTCATTTGGGTACTTGGAAATAAAATAAAAGTTTGCTAGTGAGTATTTATAATGGTACAAAAATCTATGGGCATTTAATTTCGAGGAGAAAATTTTAGTGGGATAAAAATTTTAATATTTATTTCTGGTTTAGTAGTAAACTGGGTAAATTGAGTCTGAACCCATTTGTCTCATTCTTCTAAATTGAAGATGTCTTCATAAGGCTTAGTGAATTAAGCTAAATTTCAGTCCAGCCTTCCACCCTCTAATAGATGGATAAATTGTAGGAACTAATTAGATTTTAGATGATATACTGCGAGCATGTATGATGGATTTAGAAAGTGCTTGGTATAGCTTCTTACCCTTAGTGAAATTGCTTATTTTAAGGGTTACCAAGCCAATATTCATATGGATTCATTTAAATTGTCTATGTTATAAAGTGTTGATTCTCTTTATATTGAGATGAAGTGGGAGAGAGAAAATTTTGGATACTGAGCTGGTTTAGCAACTATGAAAAAGTATCGTTAATTAAAGCAGCTTCATGTAGCTCTGAGTTAATAGAAAAGTTATGTTGATGTCAAAAAGAAAGATTTAAAATTTCAGGTTGAAGATCATTTGGAAGTTTTACTAACCAATGATGTGATGAGATTTGTATTAGAGGTGATTTGAGCCACAATATGTTGGACCATTTAAAATTTTGATCATAATAAGGTGGCAGCTTATAGCTTAGCACTGCCTTCATTACTCTTTGGGGTGTTCAATGTATTTCATATCTTTATGATTGAGAAGGTATATTCCAGACCCCCCCCTTGTTATATGTTAGATCTTGAACCAATTCAGCTAAAGAAATATTTATCATATTAAGATAATCTTGTGCGCATCGGGGACCGCAAAGATCAAATTCTGAGATAGCGTACCATTCCCTATGTCAAGGTGCAGTGGAGTAGTCATTCTGAGAGGATGCTACTTAGGAACTTGAGGAGGAAATGAAAAAAAGAAATATCCATAATTATTTGTGTCTGAATATAGATCAATGATGTATCGGTGACTGTTAACCTTTAAATAATGTCGTTAATTATGGGATTGAAAATTTAAATTCTATATTAGAAGTGTATCAATTTTGAGGCCAAAATTTTTACAAGGAGGGAAGAATGTAGTACCCGGTTCGTGTTAACCAGGGTCTGGATTATGGAAATTATCTGGTTGATGCTTACGCTCTCGGCGTAGCGCTTGGGACCCCGTTGTCCCTTGAGCCGAGGCGTCGCGTGGTGTTTATATTGAGATGGAGGGTGACTCCCTCCTTCATCCGGGCGCTCAGCTCCTCTAGGTAATCCCCTGCCCATCCTCCTAATGCCAGAGAGAGAGGGGATTAGAGATGAATCGAACGAGAGAGAGAGAGAGCCTGAGACTGGTGTTGCAGCCGGTCTGGTCCTTGGTTTGGGCCCGGTGGCATACCCGTCGCCTCGCCGGGCCTGAGCTTCGGCCAGCAGCCCCATTGGAACCGAGGATGGCGTCCGGTGGTGTACCGAAGGAGAGAGAGAGGAGGAGGGGGCCGGAGGCCCTCCTCCTGGGAAGGAGCCGAACTGGCTCCCGCTTTTGGTTCAGGCCCGACAGCATGATCGCCGCCTTACCGGGCCTGGGCGGCGGTCGGCGACTTCCACCGGCACCGTGCGTGCATCCAGTGGAGGACTGGCCGGCCATGGTGGGCTAGCCGTGCCACCGACACTGTAACAGGCTGCGGTTGAGAGAAAGGGAGTAGGAGAGAGAAAGAAGGAGAGAGAGGGAAGGGGGAGTTCGATCGCGGTGGCGGCCGGCTCCGGGCTGGTCGACGGTGGCCGAACCACCTCGGAGTGAAGCCAGCGGCGGCCCTGGCCACCAGCACGATTCTTCCCTTATTTTGGGTGAAACAGGGGAGCATCAGGACGATGGGAGCTTCGAGCCGAGTGAGCTGCATTGTTTTGGGCCCTATTTTCGGCCAGCTTGTGAGCCCTTTTTGGGCAGCATTTTGGGCCCTATATTGGGCCAAGAATGAAAAAATAAAATCATGGCCCGATTTTGGATTGATTCTAGTTTCTTATGGTATTTTCATTTCCCCATTTGGGCATGTATATTGGGATATATTCAAGCCCAAAGTTGGGCCCGTGGATTAGTCCGGATAGAGTTTTAAGGGTTATTTTATTATTCAGATTTTAGAGACTTAATTATGTAAAATGATGCTGTAGGTATCTAGATGTCCAAATAGCTGGTTTAACATTTGGAATTTGTGTACTGAGGTAAGTAAGTCAATTATTATAATTTTATAAATTATTTAATTTATAAATCATTGGATTTATAGCTGTATGCATATTTATTGAATGAGAAAAATGAAGTTTCATTTATATTGACTATTTGAATTAATAAATAGTATCATGAATTTATAATTGACTATTTGCTATGACTATTGTAGCTAGTAATATTTTGCAAGAAATGGCTTATATATGTATATGCAAAAATATAATTACTTTGACCTTGCAAAATATATTGGTACTATTGAGATAATTATATGTGATTGCTAATATTTTGCAAAGTAGTGATTATAAATATGCAAAATCGAAAGATGTGGTTATTTTGGCTTTGCAAAATATACAGATACTGTTGATGTATTTTTATGCTATGAATGTACAAACCACTGTATATGTGATGAGAGAAGCTTATGTTTATGATGATGCATGATGTGTGATATGCAAATATGATAATAATATTGAATTATACTTATATGTGTCATCGCAGTTCTCATGTGATGTGAAATGATATAAAATGCCAAGTGATACGTGACCCACCTTCATAGGGGAAGATATGTGAAGGACACACATCTGTAGGGTCTGTTATGATTGATTATGATACGTGACCCACCTCTACAGGGGAAGATATGTGGAGAACACACATCTGTAGGATGTGTTCTGTTTGATTATGATATGGCATAACGCTGGTACCAGGATCCTTCCTCTTAGGAGATATTTAAGAGTGATACACCAGTTGGGTGTTGTAGGGCTGTGGGACACATAAGAAAACAATGAGTATATAAACAGTGGATTTGTTTGCATTGCATATTCTGGTATTTATTGTATAATTAAGCTTCCAAATTATTTTGAGCTGATGATATGCATGTTCTGATAGCATGATAAATGTATTTGAAACTGGAAGCTTTTTACATGTAAATGTGAGTTGATAATATCTTGAAATGATGAAGCTTTTTACATGTAAATGTGATTTGATAATATCTTAAAATGATATGATAATATCTTGAAATGATGAAGCTTTTAACATGTAAACGTGATTTAATAATATCTTGAAATGATATGATAATATCTTGAAATGTTGAAGCTTTTTATATGTAAATGTGATTTGATAATAACTTGAAATAATTTTATAAAATTTTGAAATGATATGATAATATCTTAAATGATATATGATTATATTATATTATAATAGGCTTACTTATTGAGTGTGAGCTCATGTAAATCTCATAATATTTTTCAGAGGATCAGGACTGAAGATGGATATATGGGGTAGATGGAGCTTCTATTAAATAATTAAATCCATTATATTGATGTAATCCCAGCGGTACTTGTGTCTAGGGCTGATAGCCCAAATCTTATAGTTATGGTTTGTATTAATGTTATAGACTTGAATTATATAAGTTATGACCTTTCTTGAATTAAGTGTCATGATTCGAGACGCCTTGCATGCTAGGTATGCGGCGAATTGTCACCCTAGCTCAATATTTTTGGGTTTGGGGCGTGACAGCTTTAATGGTATCAGAGCCTAGGTTTTGACCTTAGGGATACATACGTGATGACACTCTAGGCAAATTACTAGGATGACATTGAGACAATTATGACTTTAAAGGAATTTCAGGAATTATGCTTTGGAAGCCTGAAATTTAAAGTTTATCAAGATATTAATTGAAATATGAATTTGATAGGAATTAAGAATGAACCATTGCATCAGAAGCCAATGATATAATGTGGGACTCCCAGGCTAGTGACCTTGACCAGTGGGGAGGCCAAGGGGCTTCTAGAGGTTTTAGCTTCGTCAATCTGGTTGGAAATGGCTCATAGCAGTTTCAGATCTTTAAATAATATGGATAGATGAAACTTTAATTGGATATGCAATAAAAGATAGATGAATATATCTAAAGCCTCTTGGGACATCTTGACTTTGGGTGGATCATGGGCTAAACTCAAACTAATTTGTATATAATTTGAGTTTAAAATTAAAGTCCAAAAAAATTTTAAGTTAGGATCAAACTGTTATTTAATTGAACCTAAATTTGGTTCAAAGCGCAAGCTCAAAGAAGACTCAAAATATTGGCTTTTAGTCAAGTTCAAATGCAGCTCTAAAATCTTAAAATATAATAGGCATTTTAAATTTTACATTAAATTTTCTATTAATTGTGTGAGGAATTCATATAATGATGAATTTTCTAAAGTAATTAGATGTTTTTATTACATTTTTTGTAAATATTTAAAAGCTAAAAATAACTTTTTTAAGTTCCATTTTTAATCCAAATGAATTATTACAGATTAATCTAGTTAGGTTTCAAGTGCTTTGATTTGAACTCTAGCCTAATAAGAGCCCAAGCTTAGTTGGAAGCCTGAATAAAAAATTTTGGATTAAGTTCGAGCTAAAGGCATAGTTCAACCTCGATCAATCCACTTCCAACCCTAACTGATGTGGCTGATGAAGCCATGTGGGCAATCATGGCAAAATCAACTACGTGGCATCGTCCCGTCGGCACTGGCATCTCCAAGAGGGCCGAGGCGGCCCCGACCTCTTCAGGTCGGCCCCGTCGGTCCCGGCGTCTCCAAGCTAGCCGAAACGGCCCCGACCTCTTCAGGTCGCCCTGTCAGCCCCGACATCTCCAAGCTAGACAAGACGGCCCCAACCTATTCAGGTCGGCCCCAGCATCTTCAAGCGAGCCGAGGCGGCCCCAACCTCTTCAGGTCAGTCCCGGCGTCTCCAAGCGAGCCGAGACGGATCTTCAGGTCGGCCCCAACATCTCCAAGCTAGCCGAGATAGCCCCGACCTCTTCAGGTCAGCCCCGACCTCTTTAGGTCGGCCCCATCGGCCCCAGCGTCTCCAAGCGAGCCGAGACGGCCACGACCTCTTCAGGTCGGCCCCGTCGGCCCCGGCATCTCTAAGCGAGCCGAGGCGGCCCCGACCTCTTCAGATCGGCCCCGGCGTCTCCAAACGAACCGAGGCAGCCCCGATCTCTTTAGGTCAGCCCCGGCATCTCCAGGCAAGCCGAGGCTGCCCTGACTTCTTTAGGTCAGCCCCACGTCTGCCAGAACCATCAACCTTCTGACCAGCGCAGCCTAACACACCCAGGCCCACCTACCGCCTGACCATGCCGTCGATGGGACTAGGCCCACCAACCAACTGATTTCGCCGATCAATGGGACCTAGCCCACCAACCGCCAGTTCTCCCCCCTCTCCGATGGGACAGCACCTATCGATCAGCCCAAATTCATGTAACCCCCACGTGTTCCGTAGACATCTCTCCCTCACGGAATTTCGCGTGGCCAATCTCCATGCAAGTCTCAACCGCCTATAAAAGGGTAAGTCCATTGGAGATTCAGGTAGGCGAAAATAAGCACTTTCTTACTCTATTATCCCAGAGAAACTCTATCTCTCAAAGCCTTCTCTGCCCTAAAGAGCTCTCTCGAGCTCTTCCTCTGCTGTGACCTCGGTTGCTGACTTGGGCATCGGAGCACCCCTCCGGTCTTGGGACTTCTTGCAGGTTGTCCAGCTAGATGAGGATCCCACCAGCAAGCGAATTATTCTTCCCTGCACTCAAGACCGGTGATCGGGTGTCATCAGATTGGCGCGCCAGGAAGGGGGGAGAAAGAAAGCGCGAACCCTACAATATTCGCTCGCAGACATTCCCTCCTTTTCTTCACTAGGCAATAGTGATGACGCGGGCTCAAGACGCTTCTACCAGTTACCCTGGGGGGCATCCCCCACCGGCTAGGTAGCAGGAAGTTAACCTTCCTACTGCCGATCCTCCCATCGCCTGCCCACCACCAGATGCAGCTGCCCCGGCTAATCAGTTGGCGGCCCTTACCCAACAAGTTCAAGCTCTCACCGCCATGGTCCACGGACTTCAGGAGCATCAGTCCGTGGCCACCCAGCACCAGACGGCTCCCCAGCCTGCTAGTCAGCAGTCTGCGAGGGGAGGTTCTTCCCAGCGAGAGGTCGTCCGTTGCTAGGCTTCCCCCAGGAAGCCCCATCGTGAGCCCCTCAAGAGGCCACGATCCCCTGGCTGTGGCCCGAGCAAGCTTCCCCCGGAGCCACGGTGCCAGAAGGAGCCGAAGCGAAGGTCCCACCTTTCGCGCCCCCCTCCATCTTCTTCTTCTTCATCCTCCTCCGAGCCACCCAGGAAGACCCCGGTGATCAGCCGTCAGGCAGAAGAGCGCCTAGACGAGTATCACCAACGACTAGACGAGCTCGCCAGAAAGATCAACAACCAACCGGAGGAGGAGTATGACACTCATCCTCCCTACACTAGCCGGATATTGGAGGAGCCCATACCCTCCAGATTTCGTTTCCCTCAGATATATCCGTATGACGGTACAACGAATCCTTTCGACCACCTCGAGAGTTACAAAGCCATGATGCAGGTCTAAGGTGCTACGGACGCCCTGCTATGCAAGGCTTTCCCCGCCACTCTATGGAAAACTGCCCGCGCCTGGCACACGTGCCTGTCCCCTCACAGCATCGACTCTTTTCGGGAGCTAAAGAGAGCCTTTTTGGTGCATTTTGATGCCTGCCGAAGGATACCGAGAGTTGCTGACAGCCTCTTCTTCGTACGTCAGAAGGAGGGGGAGTCACTTCAAGACTTCGTGGCTCGATTTAAGACTGCCGCCCTCGAAGTCTATCATTTAGACGACGCGGTGGCGACGCTAGCTCTAAAGCGAGGACTCCTCCCGTCCCGCTTCACCTTCTCCTTGGATAAGAAGCCCCCCAGCTCCTACAGCGACCTCCTCCTTCGAGCCCAGAAGTACATCCACGCGGATGAGGCCGACCTCACCCGCCGGGAATCCACGAGAGGGTCTAGCCGGAAGCCTGCCCGCCTGGAGCCAAGTGGATCTTCTCGTCCCCGGCGGCCCGAGTTGTCCCGTCGATCGGACCGCGGGCGTCAGAGCCTCGCCCCTCGGGAGAGCGAGCTCACGCCCCTCCTTGCCCCTCGCTCTCATATCCTCATGGAAATTGAGGGCGAGACTTACCTCCAACGACCTCCTCCCATGAAGAAGGGCCTCCCCCGTGACAAAAGCCGCTACTATCGCTTCTATCGGGACTACGGCCACGACACCGACAACTGCTACAACCTGAAGCGTGCCATTGAGGAGCTCATCCAGCAGGGCTACCTCGAAAAATATGTCCAGAAGACTCCCCCGCCAGTGCCAGCTCTCATGGGGCCTCCGTCTGTTCAGGCCACCATTGAAATACCCCCACGGAGCGGACAGTTGGGATGGTATCTTGGGGGGCAGCTTCTTCATCTAAGCGATCGAGGGGGAAGGAGGCACCGGACAATATAGTTTTCGGGGGGAGGGGGGAAAGGGTCAGCAATTGTTGAAAATGTAAATAATAAAAGCGTCGTCGTCTCCATGACGATTTCCAAACATCCTGTAAAAAGGATATTAGTTAATAATGACAGCTCAACTGGCATCCTTACTTACGATGCATTTATTAGGATGAAATTATCCCTTGATTCTCTTCGGCCTCCATAAGAGAGTTCCACCTATTAGTCCGTGAGCTGGTCTGACTCAAACCCAGAATTTTCACATGTTGGAAAATCCGACACGTGACAAGAATTATCTGGGCACTAACACCAAGCACCCACCTCTGAGCAAGAGTATGACAACTGAGATAACTCTCAGGGCCTCCATTTTCAATCTGTCATCCAGTTGGCTAACGAATCTTTCTCTCTTTAAGAATTAAAAAATAAAAAACTTTTAACCATCAAGAACGCAAAATGCTGCAAGCAATTAAAAGTTTATCTACCAAGAATCAGAAAATCGAAATATTATATGTATAACAATTAGTGATCATTCTTGCACAAGTGCTACATGAGGTAGAAACTTAGAAACTCTAGTTTTTTCCATTGTCAATTCACCTTGATGATTCTTCTTTCATAGCAAAGTGCTCAAAGATCCGTGATTTATATCTAGAGGTACAATGATACATGTAGCCAGTAACAGTTAGCGCTAACAAAAGGGTGGTTAAGTAATCATGCACGTGTGCAAATTTAAGACGATATATATGGCACAAATGGCACGCCACCTGTTATAATTTAGCACCTGAATTTATATTACTGGATATGCATCAGCAGTGCTTACAGAAATAAGAAGCGACTCTTCACAAGGATATGACTGCAAGAGAGGATTGGAAAAATGATCCTGTTACTACCATATAAATTGGTGAGAAAGGTCTAGATGTAAGCATGATAACGACACTCTGTACACTAGTTTCGACCACCATTCCAACGTCTCTGTTCTGTCCTTGAAACCGCCTTTCCTTTCACTGTTGGGCTCTTCCCTGCTTGTTGTTAGCCTAAAGTTGTTGTTCTCCAAAACTACTGAACCTTGTCAAAAAAATATACAAAAAATATAGATCTGGTTGAGGCAATACTCCTGAATCTACTTCTGCACTAGATTTGATGTACACCCGAAGAAATCGCAGTACATTTGAAGCAACGGCATACCAACACCAGAGAACAGATTAAGTTGGATTGGCAGACCTCATCAGCATAAATCTTCTTCTGCCAACGGCATTTGCTCTCTCTCCCAGTTTAGCAAGGTGAAGCATTCGCCTTCTTGAAGATTCCAAACCAGCTTCATGCTCGGTTTTCTTCTGAGTGTCCAAATGGTCCGGAGAACTCTCCTCCACTGGCTCCACCTGTCCATCCAATTCTTCATATTGCATTGCTTGTTTTAGACTTTCGACCACATCGGACATCTTTGGTCGTTCTTTGGCATGCTTGGCGAGACAGCTGTTAGCTAGCTTGGCAAGTTCCTGAGCAGCTCTCCCAGAATACTTGTTTTCAAGTCTTGGGTCCATAATCATGCTAAACCTCCTGCCTCCAACAGGAAATTGTCTCACCCAGTCTAAGAGCTTTTGTTCATTTCTGGGGCGGTTTCTGTCCATTGAGCGCCTGCCAGTAAGGATCTCATACAGCACCACTCCAAAACTCCAAACATCGCTCTTAGCTGTAAGATGGCCTGTCTCAACGTAGTCTGGGGCTGCATACCCATAAGTTCCCATCACCTGATCACCCCACAAAATATCATGATGATAATTGGAAGCAGGTGCATAGAGAATATATATAAAGAAGAGAATGGTCATGCAGAAGGCAGCAGTTTGTGTATGATGGCATGCATTAATTACAGACCATATTTCAAGGGCACCTACAGTTCACCTCCTATTATCTTTTATTCTGATCATCAACCTGACTGAGTCATAGAAAAACAAAATAAAGAAGAACAGAAGCATGGAAGAAGACTAATAGCAGTCATGCAAAGATGCTCAAGTCTCTTGATCCCAAACCAAAAAAAAAGGGAAGAAAATAAAAATTAAAAAAAAAAAAAACTTGCTTGAGAGTTGAGACTCAGCTTGTAAAGTGTTTCATGCTTAAGATTTTCACAACTGTAGAGGCAAGCAATACCAAAATATGGTCTATGGGTACCTCAGGTGAGAGTGAAACTAATGGCATCCAAAATCCATCATCTCTAGACTAATAACAGAAGAGAAGCCAGCTTCCTGCCTGCACCACTCTAAGCAGCTTTAGTATTGCATTAGTTACTTCAAGGGCCTAGATGATTAGCATGAGGAGACATGATTATGCCTAAGCCAGGTTGCCTCTTTCTGTAGCAGAAAGATTGATGTAGGTAATTAGTTTCCATCCTTAAATTACTAAAAAACCATGAATAGTTTTTAAAATATTATTCCATAATTTGAGTCAATTGTCTCAAAGATTTGTGCCTGGTTTTGTCATGATTTAATGAGAAAACACATTTTTAAGATTTTCAGAAAATTCATAATTTATGTATTGACAAAGCATAAATGCATTCAATAATTAGGTAGTCTGTTCCATATAGTCACATGCAATTTAATTTTCCTAATAATTTTGTTTCTCTTACATATCAAACTTTCTTCAAACCAATGATATTAAAATTTCACTATTGTCAATTGAATAATGAATTAATAGTGTAACCATGCGTACACAGCATTAGAAGAAAACAAGCATGCTAGGTATGCTTTTCACGGCAATGTTATTATATATTCTACAGGTATATATGTATATGTGTATGTGTATGTGAAGGAAAGAACTTGACTTGGCTACATTCAAGTGAACCATTCATTCAAATCCGATCAAGTCTATATTTGCACCATAGGGGCTCTTCATCAATGATCCGAATCGTTGGATATAATTTATTACCTCTAAAACGCTTGTAAACCAAAATTCATGTAGTTTAAAGATCCCTAGCCCATGCATCAAGTGATCAAAAAATTAAACAATATAGCTAATAAGAAATAATGCACATTTCTTTCATCTCTTGATTCATGGGATAAAGGTCTCCAAATTACATGATTTTTGCTATGTAAATATTTTAGAGATAGCATATTACATCTAATAGCTCAAATCACTAATATAAAACCTCTATCATAAAATTTAGACCTGACCAGATTTGAGTGGAGATCCTCTTAAATGTAGCCAAGTTACTCAACTCATCTCAACTCTCGACGCTCATCTCAACTCAGCTCAAGTTAAACTGTATATATACATATATTCATTTTTTTCTCTCGATATAGCACGACTACTAGCCAGCCTTTTGCATTTAGTAGAGCATAGTTTTTAAACATAACTAGCATCCATTTCATCTTTCATCCCCATTATATATTTTTTTAAATATATATCTGCTGGATGTTATGTTTGTATCTAAGATCGCAACAAAAGCTATCATACTTTCTACAGTGATCATGAATAGAAATAGAAAATTTTGCAACAGAAGTGGTAGATGAACTAGGTCATGCTTTAGTAGTCCCAATAAAGATTTTAATGAGAAATTTTCACTTCATATTCTACACTCCAGCTATAAATACAATAGAAAGAATCCCCACAAAAATGAGCACGCAAGCGCGCGCACAGAGATATCTGACATAGTCCTCCACCACCACATTAGACTTCTAGGATGTAAAATATTATCTACCTCATATCAATGTAAGCAATGATTTTAAGCACATTCATGAAAATTTGTCCATATAAAAGTTAAGGAAAAAACAGATAATTTAATGACATGGATTCCTTAGGCTTAACATCCTCATGAACAAAATTACATGATTCTGAAACTAAACGAGTGCATATAGTTTTTGCAAATCTAGACATACCGCTGTGGATACATGAGTGCGCCCTGCTGTTGGTCCCTCCCTTGCTAACCCAAAGTCAGACAATTTTGGTTTAAATTCCTCATCTAGTAGCACATTGGATGCCTTAAAATCACGATATATCACCTATCCATATAGGAAGTCATGATTAAGCATCTCGGTAAGCACTTCAGAAAAAACATAATTCTGTTGACAAGGATGCAGCTGAATAAAGCACATAATAATTGAATCTGTAATTGTTAAAGTTAGGTGACCCTTCGTTACACCTACTTTTTGTTGTGCATGCTCAAGAAACGCTGTTCAGGTAGTTGGCTTCTCTAGTAGTATGATAGAGGCTATTAAGGGGCCATGGCCTAAAAATAACAGTTGCCATTACGATGGGTAATCCTTGCATCCGTGGGTTTGTTAGTTTTTATGAAGTGGAATATGAATACAGAAGTTTTATATAAAAAAGCCAATTTCATCATGGAAGGGGACAAGATTCTGAAACATGAATAGATATCCTTGTGAATGCTCTGTCACTATTTTTCGAAAAGATCTTCTAAAATTAAAGATGACAAGGGGGTTATTATCAGGTGGATGTTTGGGAACCAAGCTAACCCAAATGCAATAAGGATTCTAAAATCCAATTACAGATGAAAAAGGATAAAGAGATAATAAAACAAGTCCTGAATTTGATTGTAATGTGGTTTTGAATTAAGATCTAGATCTTTATCTAAATCTGAGCTTAAATAGATTGTTAAGGAAAAAATATACAAATAACAAGATAGGTCGAGTTGACAGCTCTAAATTATATAAGATCCAAATAAGAATTAAAAATTCTTTAGAAATTGCTTTCTTCATCTGTACTTAATCAGATTAAGTTTAGGATTTCTTGTGAATTAGAATTTTAAGTTAGATTCATATAGGGGAAATAGGTTATTTGGATCAATGCCACATGTTGTTACTTGCAACTAAAATGTGAGAAACTAATTTTTGCAACGAATTTATGGATGTAGTTCTGAATTTCATGCATCTTGATGGTCTGGATAACTTTATATGACTTCCATATTGAGGCATGTTTTTTTTCCTCGATTAAGGTAGAATAAGAGTAATAGCTGAATGAAGCATCTTATTTATTCAGAACCACTCAGAATTGGCATAACTTAAACAAGTTTTGAAGAGGAAACCTGGACTTCCAGACCCTCGTGCAGATATGCCAACCCTTCTGCTGCACCCAAGGCTATCTGCAATCTTATATTCCACAGAAGAGAAGGATATGCTTTATTGAATAGGTGATCTTCTAGACTCTTATTAGGCACAAACTCATAGACCAAAAGCCTCTGGTTTGCTCTTTCGCCATCAACAGCACAATATCCAATGAGCTTTACAAGATTTGGGTGTTCAACAACTCCAAGAAACTGAACTTCCGCCAACCATTGTTTGTGCCCCTAAATGAGAGAGAGAGAGAGAGTAAGCAACGAAAGACACTTGAAAGGATAAAGAGACTAAGAGAAATCAGTGACATATGGCACTTATGGTTAAAAAAAGCCATGTTGAGCTGTTAGTATTAATGCCCATGATTAGTGTTACAAGGTAGTAACAGAAACTCAAGTAAACTTAATAAATTTATCCATTACTAATTAAGATACTTGCCGACGGGTTGAAGTTTCACTTATGATACTTCATTTACAAATCTTTTGAAGTACCATAGAACAATAATTCATGGAATAGCAGAGTTTCCGCATTTTTTTTTCTCAAGAATAATACAACATCTAATCTGTCCAAACAATTAAAGAACTTTGCACAAAACTAAAATCTACAAAGATTCAATATTAAACTGCTGTATGTATATCAGAAATCAAAACAGTAAACATTAAGCAAAAGAATTCTAAGGTGCACTTGTTCAGATATTAAAGCTTCAAATCAAGAATCTTTCTTAATTTTGTGATCTCATCACAGTTCTTTTGCTAGTGTCCATGGCCAATGGCATGTAAAATTTCTACTCAGACTGACAACACTCATTGTCACATCCATGTCTAAAGAGCCTTGCACGTCATATGGTCTATAACAATCTTCCAGCCATCCATCACTTGGTTTCTCTATTAAGAATCATGTTTTTGCCCTTAAAGCTATGAACATGGTAACAATATTCTCAGAATCATGGAAAAAATATATGTTATTGTTGATCGAACCATTCTGAATTATTTTTATTCAAAATTCATTCACAAATAACATTTATTGATTACAAATTAATGGATTTTTTTCCTTGCTGCTCCCATGTTTGTTGGCAACTTTGCATGTGAATAAATACATGAGACTCTCACATTCTTTATTTTTGTTATTTATTTTCTAACATTTACTAATATGAACTTTTGATGAGTTTCCTCAAATTTTTTTTCCAAACTCCAAATATTTGCTTCTAGCTGTATTGTTGCCAAAAAACCAAACTTGTGACTATGCCTATGAATAGATGTTGTATGATCAGTGGAAATCAATTTTCATGGATGATAGAAAAAGCCCTACTTGAGACTATGTAACCCTAATGTTGAATAGTAATCTGCAATAATCTTTTGAAACTCACTTATCCCAGGAAAGTTGAGCTGTTCAACTCATCATTAGTCATCTGTTATTGGTAGGACAGCATACTCCAATTCACCGTAATCTACTCGACCCATGAAGTTGAGAGCTGCAGAACCATTTAAGCCCCAGATTGGACAGCCGAAAAGAATTTAAATAAAAAATCAAAAGTTATCCTGTCTCTCAATGCCTGATAACCAACCCTAAACCACCTCGTCCAACCCATCTGCTGATTTTGATCATCATCATCAGGACCTCATGGTGATTGTTGCTGTCACATGGTAGCACCTGAAGCTTTGCTGCTCTGCTCTCTTGCTCTTCGATTCTTTCTCAAGGCCTCTGTCCCTTGATGGCAGCCATGAAAGACAAATAAGGGAACGCTACTAGCCAAATCTAGGGTTGGGCTATCTTTGGACTGATACTTTGGCTGAGCTGCTATTTGACCTAAGCACTAACAAATGATAGGCCTCAGGTAAATTGCTGGTGCTATTGGCATCTTCACTGGCCTTGTGAAACCAACCAAGAACACTGTTGCTGCCAAACCACTTGTGATGAGCGCCGGGTGTGCTGAGATCTTCGGGGGCCTTCGAGGAGGTGAAGAGGTCGCCTTCTTCCTCCAAGAACCTGCAAGAAGTCCCGGGCCGGTGGTTCCGGCGGGAACCCTCCGACGCTCAAATTAGTGAGTTGTGGAACAGGAGTTTTTTTTACAGTCATAGAGTAGAGATCCTTTTTCCTCGTTGCGAGTTAGGAGTTCTTATATACCTGTTCGGAGGGTCAAATTTACCTCGTTCCGTTGTAACCGTGAAATCTGTTTTGTTAGGATGAGCTCCGTGAACAGCGGGCAAGTGAGTCATTGCCGAATGGGTGATATCGGCAACTACAGGGTGTGTTGGTAGTTGCCCGTGATCTCGATAAAACAGATGAGCAAGATATGCGGCGGTTAGTGCCTCAGATCCCTGGATCCGATATTCGAGACCAGCTCAGTTATACTAAGAAAATGTGCAATATTGAGGCCGAAGCCATAGGTCGGGACCGAAGCCAAGGGCCGAAGTTAGAGGCTGAAGCTAGAGGCCGAGGCCGAAGCCAGGGGCCGAAGCGAGGATGAGGCCGAAGCCAGAGGCCGAGGCCGAAGCGAGGATGAGGCCGAAGCTAGAGGCCGAGGCCGAAGCCAGGGGCCAAAGCGAGGGTGCCAACGCCAGAAACGAGCTATCAACTCATTCGGCTCCAGGAATCGCGCAAGGTGTTATGCTGCCATCAGATGCCCCCCCACCCCTGAGATGGGTGGGCGTATAGTTGCCAGCAAAAGGGGTGTTAATATCCTCCGGATGGCTGATCTCCGTGCCATCATTTCATCTGTTCAGGCTGTTGGGATTGGGTAAGATTTTTCTCGAGCGGGGAGTTGTAAAAAGGTAGGCGTCATCATTGCGGTGAGATCACCGCTACCTCATTATTGGCGGTGCTTTTCGTGTTTCTCGCGCCGAGTGGTTGCCGAAGCGGCTTCCAATAGAAAGTGAGCACATGGCCAAACCGGACATCGGCGGGATGATTTGAAACAGGGGTATAAAAGGGGAAATCGTCCCTATCCTATGCTTTTCACCTTTTCTTGCGTTACAATCTATTACCTTGAATCTGCAAGCGCCCGTTCATCTTCTATTTCGTTTATCTCCTGAGATCTCTTCTTCAATCTCGGTTCAAGTTCTTCAGGTTAGTCCTCATGGCTTCTTCACCTTTCTGTTCTCTTTTCGACTTTGGGGATTGTTCACCTGCTCCTTCGCAGCCTTCCCCTTCCCCGGAGCTTAGCTGGTCCTCTTCATCCTCCGACCGCGCTCCGTTAGAACGGCGGCAAGCGACCAGACGACCCGCGGCTGGGATTCGTCCGGCCGCCGGACGGGCCCTACCCCGGCATCGTCCGACCGTCGCCAGTCCATCCACTGCTGCCAAGGAGTCCCCCGAATGGACCGCCTCCACCATGTCGGCCCAAGATATCATGAACCTTAGAACCAAGTATAGTTTTCCTCCTAACATTCGTCTGTCCTGCCCTACTCCTGACGACAGGGTAACTTCTTCCCGTTCAGGGAGGGTTTCCTTGTAAGGAGCGTTCTTTAAGGCGGGGCTTCGATTACCCATCCATCCTTTCATCCTCAACCTCTTAGACAGATACTCTTTGGCACCCGCCAGTTAGTCCCAAATTCTATCTGAACCATCGTCGGCTTCATGGTACTTTGTCACCTTCAGGATATAGAGGCTAGCATCTCTTTGTTCCGTAGCTTCTACACTCTTTGCAAGCAAGCGGGGTGGTGGTCCTTTACCCCTAGACCCACTAGGATCCTTAAACTATATCTTCTCACGTCCATCAAAGGTTGGAAAGATAGGTTCTTTTTTACCGACGTTGAGGGGTGAGCGGAATCTGGGGAACACCTAATACCGACGCCAATTGAGACTCTTCTGTACTCCCGAGGGATCGAATGGCATTCGGGCAGTTTCTGACTGCCGACATCCCTCGGTGCAACCAACTTTTAATCGAAGAGAACCTCCGTTTTGCCGGCCTTGTTCCATCTAGTGGTGAGTGGTTGATTACTCACCTTGTTTTTTCTGCCCTTCTCCTCTCTTCCCTTTTCTTTTTTTTTTACACCTTTCCTCTTCCTTGATACAGGAATGGCACCATCACTTCGCGAGATAAGATAAGCTGCCACAAGAAAAAAGAAGATCAAAGCAGATGGGGCCCCTGCCACAAGGAGGGCCGTCACCAAGACCGCCAAGAGGGCCGAGGCCGGAGAGGCCTTTGGAAGGGGCGAGACTAAGGGAGAGGCAAAGGTCATATAGGCCTCTAATGGGAGCGAGGTGGAAAGGGCCGAAGCCGGCAGAGCCCTAGGAAGCGAGGCGGTAAGGGCCGAAGCTGGAGAGGTATCAGGGCAGAATGAGGCAGGGGAAAGAGATCTACCCCATTCGCCTTTACCAATGCCGCATTCGTCTCCTATTGATGTAATCGATACATCTCCGGAGAAGGGGACTAAAGAGCCGTCACCATGCCCCATGGTCACCGAAGCGGAACCAGCCAACTCAGCTACAAGGCCGACTCCGGAAGCCGCCTTATCTCCCGAAAGGGCAGCGGCCAAGGCGTCTCCACCAGTAAAGGCGCCAGAGGAGGCAGAGTCGGGGGCTGAGTCCTCGCCTGTAGCCATGATGCCGGCGGAAGGGGATGGCATCGATCCCTCGTTTCAATCAATTCTGATGCGCCATAGCCGTTGGGCCGAGCGGACATTGGCCCAGGCTTCGGTGCCCGAGCTGCAAGGGTTCCTTCGACACCAAGGGAGATCTACTTTCTTCCGAGAGGCGTCTGTGGCGCATCTTTGGATAAGTATTGTCCCATTGTCAAAACTTTTGTGACTGTTTCTTTATCTAACTTAAGCAATCCGATCAGGCATTGAATTCTATGACCGCCATGAGGGGCCTTTGGTCCCAGGCCGAGGCCGCTCTCGATCAATCCGTGGAGGAAATTCGAGAGATTCGGGCTAGAGCGGAGAGGGCCGAGGCGATCCTGGAGGAGGCCCAGGCGGAGACGGCTCGGGTGCAAAAAGCTGAAGCCGAAGCCGAGGCTGCCCGACTTCGTATCCTGGCCCGGGCTGAGAAGGCGGAGGAGGCGCTCGAAGTGGCTCAGCGCCAGGCGGCCAATGAGCTTGACAATGCTCAGGTGGTAGAGGAAAAGCAAAGGGTGGCCAAAGAGAGTCAGAAAGCCGCTGAAGCGGAAATTTACTTGCTACAGCACCGGCTGCACTCTGCCACCATTGAGATCAAAGTGGCTGAGGAGAGGGCCAAGAATGCCGAGGAAATCGCTCGCCAACGAGACGCCAAGGCAGCACATCTGAAGGCGGCGGTGACCGAGGCCGAGAGAAAGGTTGACAAGGCCGAGAAGAAGGCCACCAAAGCTGAGGAGAAGGCCGCCGAGGCCAAGAAGAAAGTCATCGAGGCCGTAGAGGATTTTAGGAAGTCCAAAGCCTTCAGTAGGGAGCTGGTTTGCATACGATGGTGGCTTCCAAGACTGCAAGGAGAAAATATGCAGACTCTACGGCCTCGAAGGAATTGAAGAACTAGAGCCAGACGAAGTTCCCGAAGATGACGACCTAGCTCCGGCTCAACCTTAGTTTCTTTTGTTTCCTTTATATTGTATTAAGTCCGATTTGATCGGCAGTTTTGTAACTTTCCTTAGCAATGAAAATTTCTTGCTTAATTCTCATTTTGATTTGCATCGTAACCAATTATCAATGATTACCAATTATCAACGATTGGATATGAATAAGCCGTAGTGGCGCTATCAAGGCCGTAGGCAGTCATAGCTAATAACCGCACTCGTGTGACCTGGTGGTCTTGACAAATGGCCTCGCGCCGCAGGTTATCGACACCGGAGGGTAGCACCGACGCGAAGTCGATTAAGGGGCTATCGACAAGAGGTCGGGTGGTGCCAAAGCACGGCTAGGCCAACACAGACGAGGGGTTGGGCCTTTTGAAAAGTTAAACTTCCAATATCGATGCGGAGTCGGTTTTCATGTGCCGATGCAGAGTCGAGTTAAGATGCCGACGCGGAGTCGAGTTAGGACGCCAACGCGGAGTCGAGCTAAGGTGCCGATGCGGAGTCGAGCTAAGACGCCGACGCGGAATCAAGCTAAGGTGCCAACGCGGAGTCGAGCTAGTACGCCGACGGGAGGCTCGGGCTTAGAGTGCCGAGGGAAGACTCGGGCTTGGAGTGCCGAAGGGAGACTCGGGCTTGGAGTGCCGATGCTGAGCCGGGCTTAGAGGCTAAGAGTGCCGAGGGAAGACTCGGGCTTGGAGTGCCGACGCGAAGCCGGGCTTGGAGGCTTAGAGTGCCGAGGGAAGACTCGGGCTTAGAGTGCCGAGGGGAGACTCGGGCTTGGAGTGCCGATGCGGAGCCGGGCTTGGAGGCTTAGAGTGCCGAGGGGAAGACTCGGGCTTGGAGTGCCGACGCGGAGATGGGCTTCGAGGGAGAAGCAGGATCACTCAAAAACATGTCACTGAGAATATTTTGAATGGTACTCCGGCAGGCTAGCTCAAGCTAAGAAAATTAACAAACTACTGATAATACCGTCGTAGGTTGTCTGCGTTCCACATGCGGGGAAAGGCTTCTCGTCTAGCCTCTCAACTTTGTATGCTCCGTGATGAAGCACCTCTTTGACTCGATAGGGTCCTTCCCATCTTGGCGCTAGCTGGCCTCCTTTCATCGGCTTTGATATTTCGGCTCGTCGAAGGACCAGGTCTCCGGAACGGAACGTCTTAGGTCGTACTCGGGCATTGTAGTATTTGGCCGCCCGCTAACGGAAGGCCGCCATTCGGAGCCATGCTCGGTCCTGTAGCTCATCTACTAGGTCGAGGTTGGCCTGCAGCTGATTTGGATTGTCCCCCTCACTGTACAACTCCATACGGGAGCTCGGGACACCTATCTCCACAAGAATGACAGCATTGGACCCGAAGAGCAGGCTGAAAGGAGTCTCTCCGATGGGGGTCCACGGCATTGTGTGGTAGGCCCACAGCACACTGGGGAGTTCTTCCACCCATCGTCCTTTGCAGTCATCTAGCCGAGCCCTCAGTCCTTGAAGGATAATGCGGTTGGTTACCTCGGCCGCACCGTTGGTGTGGGGATGCCCCACAGAGATGAACCGCTGATGTATGCCTAGCCCGATGCAGTACCCCCGAAAGGCCGTGTTGTCGAACTACCGGTCGTTGTCAATGACGAGAGTATGCGGTAGCCCGAACCGGCATATTATAGACTTCCAAAAGAAGGATCTCACCTTGCCCTCGGCAATCTTGGCGAGTGCCTCAGCCTCGATCCACTTGGTGAAATGGTCGACGGCTACCAGTAGGAATTTGCGCTGACCAGAAGCTGGAGGGAATGGTCCCAGGATGTCCATACCCTACTGGGCGAAGGGCCAAGGTGCAACCAGGGGGTCAGCTAAGACGTCGGTTGGCGTTGGACGTTGGCATGGCATTGGCAACTGTCACACCTCTTGACGAGATCGACGCATCCTCCCTCATTGTTAGCCAGTAGTATTCTTGTCGCAAGGCTTTGTACGCCAGAGCTCTGCCCCTTAGATGACTTCCGCATACGCCTTCATATATTTTCCGTAGGATGTAGTCTGCTTCCATGGGGCCGACGCATTTGAGGACCGGGTACGAGAATGATCTTCGATAAAGCTTTCCGTCCATCATCAAAAACTTCGGGGCCCGCCTCTTGAGCAGCCTAGCTTCAATCGAGTCCTCGGAAAGGGCGCCGTCAGTTAGGTACCGGATATAAGTGTCCATCCATGAAGGCTCTTGCTCGACCGGTAGGATCTCCTTCGTGGCTTCGATGCTTGGGACTTTCAGATGCTCCACATAGGTTCTTCCCAACGTCCCGTCGACTGAGGTAGCAAGTCAGGATAGGGCGTCAGCTCTGGCGTTCTCTTCCCGAGGAATATAACTGACGCTGAAGTAGGCTAAGAGAGAGGCTTATGACTGCACCATACTCAAATAACAGGACATAGTAGGATCTCGCGCCTCGTATTCTCCAGTGATTTGGCCAGTGACTAGCTGGGAGTCAGTGAATGCTCTAAGGTGCTTCACTCCGAGCTCCCGGGCCAATCTTATTCCCGACAGTAGGGCCTCATACTCCACCTGGTTATTGATGGCTGAAAAGAGAAAGCGGAGAGCGCACTCGATTACAACTCCGTCCGAGTTGGCCAGGATGAGGCCCGCTCCACTCCCTTAGGAATTTGATGCTCCATCCACATGAAGGATCCACTCATCCTCTCCAGTCCCAGGAGTTGAGGGGTTTGCATGGGAGTCTTCTGGTTGCTCCTCGTTCCAGGTGCATTCTGCATTCGACCAAGAAATCTGCCAGAACCTGAGATTTCATAGCCGATCGGGGACGAAAAGATAGGTTGAACTCTCCCAACTTAAGCGTCCACTTCGCCAGTCGGCCCGAAGTGTCTGGACGAGCAAGAATCGCCTTGAGTGGTTGGTCCGTGACTACCACGATCGGATGAGCTTGAAAATAGGGCCAGAGGCGCTGGGCGGATACGATCAATGCGAAGATAATCTTCTCAATTCTCGAATACCTAGTCTCCGCGTCGTGAAGCACCTTACTGGTGTAATACACCGGCTTTTGTGTTCTGCTGATGTCCATGCAAACCAACATGGAACTGACAGCTTCAGGAGAAGCCGCGAGGTACAGAAGAAGTTCTTCTCCACCCTTTGGCTTGGACAGCAGCGGCGGGGTGGATAAAAATTCTTTTAAGTGCCTCGAAGGCCTTATGACATTCTCTCATCCATTCCAATCCATTAACTCTACGGAGTGCCTTGAAGAAAGGCAAGCACCTCTCAGCGGACCTGGACAGAAAGTGGCTCAAGGCTGCCACTCTTTCCGTCAGGCATTGCACTTCCTTCTTGTTGGCAGGAGGTCTCATGTCCAGGATGGCTCGGACTTTATCAGGGTTCGCATCGATTCCTCGTTGGATCACCATGAAACCCAAGAATTTGCCGGTCGTCACCCCAAAAGCACACTTGCATAGGTTCAGCCTCATCTGGTATCGGCGGAGGTTACCGAAGGTCTCCGTTAGGTCGACAATATGGCTGGTGGCGCGGACACTTTTTGTCAACATGTCGTCCACGTATACCTCCATGTTGCGCCCGATCTGATCCTCAAAGACTTTGTTCATTAGTCTTTGGTAAGTGGCCCCCGCGTTCTTCAGTCCGAACGGCATCACCTTGTAGCAGTATAGCCCCTTTTTGGTTATGAAAGAGGTAGCTTCCTCATCTGCCGGGTTCATCCTGATTTGGTTGTACCCAGAAAAAGCGTCCATGAAGCTAAGGGTCTCATGGCCGGACGTAGCGTCCACCAGTTGATCGATCTGAGGCAACGAGAAGCTGTCCTTGGGGCATGCTTTGTTGAGGTCGGTGAAGTCTATGCACATCCTCCAGCTCCCGTTGGCCTTGCGGATCATCACGACGTTAGCCAACCATTCGGGGTAGCGAACTTCCCGAATATGGGCCGCAGCTCTTAGCTTGCGGATCTCCTCATCGATGGCTTTCTGCCTATCAGGAGCGAAGCTCCTCTTCTTCTGTCGGATAGGCCGGCATTCTGACTTGAGATTGAGTTGATGAGTGATTATCTCCTCAGGGATGCCTGATGACGACCATGCGAAGATGTTGGAGTTGGCATGCAGGAAAGCAAGGAGCCGATCGCGCGCCTCTTCCGAAAATAGTGCTCCGATCTGGATGGTCCTCGTTGGGTCCTCCCCTAAGGGGAAGGCTAGAAGGTGCTCGGCTGGCTCCCCCCTCCTCTCCAAGTCTCGGGGGTCGAGTGGTTCAAGCGTTGCGGCCGACACCGTCTCCTGCGGGCTGGGGGCTAAGTGGCAGCAGAGCGGTGGTGGGTTCTGTTCTTCCTTCATTTCTCCGACCCTTTCGTCGGTGGGGAATCTCACTAGCAATCTTTTGGTGGAGATAACAGCATCCAGCAGATTCAAGCTGGGTCTCCCCAAAATTGCATTGTAAGCCAGTGGGACCCGGACCACCAGGAAGTTCATGAGAACTGTGCTCTGACGCGGTGAGGTCCCGGCGATAACGGGAAGGTGACCTCACCCTCCACCCTGACGGAGTCTCCAGTGAAACCCATCAAGGGAGTGGTGACAGGTAGAAGAGAACTTGTATGCAAATTCATTCTAACAAAAGCGTCATAACTCAAGACATTCACTGAACTTCCACTATTAACAAGAATCCGCTTTATAGGGTGTTTAGCGATCGTCATGGAGACGACGACGCTATCATCATTCTTATTCACTACTCCTTCTAGATCCCTTTTGGAAAAGGGATTACAGAGTCTTCTTCCTCCTCTCGCTGTCTTTTTGCGCTGCTACCTGCCCCCAGGAGATCATGGCCACGGTCTTTTCCATCGGGGCGTTGTCTATGCTAATCTGCGGCGCGGGAAGTACCAATGGACCCGCGGCAGTAGGATTCCCCCTCCGGACGAACTTGCTTAGATGACCTTGCTGAACAAGTTCCTCGATAGCTTTCTTCAAGAGGCGACAGTCTTCAGTGTCATGGCCATAGTCTCTGTGATATCGGCAATAAAGCTCCTTGCTGCGGGGAATCCCAGACTTCATGGAGGATGGACGTCGGAAGTAGGGCTCCTCAATTTCCAACAGGATGTGAGATATCGGAGCAAGGAGAGGAGTGAACTGCTCCTTGGGAACAAGCGTCTAAGGCCGGTTATCTGAGCGACAAGGAGGCTCAGACTTCTTAGGTCGTCCTCTAGCAGGCTCCATGGGCATCGGTTTCTTGCTAGAAACTTTATCGGCCTCCCTTCTGGAAGAGTCCGCTTCGTCGGCGCGAATGTACTTCTGTGCCCGGCTTAGTAGCTCGGCATAGGAGCCAGGAGGCTTCTTATTCAGGGAATATGCAAATCTAGAAGGACGAAGCCCTCGCTTCAGGGCTAGGGTGGCTACAGAATCCTCCAAGTTATAAACTTCGAGCGCGGCTTCCTTGAACCGAGTGACAAAGTCTTTCAGGGTTTCGCCACTTCTTTGTTGGACAGCAAATAAGCTATCAGCCACTCGAGGAATCTTTCGGCATGCATCAAAGTGGGCCAGGAAAGATCGCTTGAGCTGTCTGAAGAAATTGATGCTGCGCGGTGGTAAACGTGAGTACCATGCACGCGCCGCCTTCTGCAGTGTGGCCGGAAAGGCCACACACATGAGAGAGTCTGTCATTCCTTGGACTTGCATGAGAACCTTGTAACTCCCCAAGTGGTCCAGTGGATCCATCGTGCCGCCGTACGGGTCCAACTGGGGAAGACGGAACCGAGGTGGGACCGACTCCTTTATGATGCGGCGAGAAAGCGGGGGACGGTGGTCGTAGTCCATCCCATGAGGGCTAGCGATCCGGCGACTAAGCTCCTCCAATCGCTTGTGATATTCATCAAGCTGTCGTTCGGCTCGACAGGCAGCCTTCCTGCCGGTGTCCTCCTTACAGGAGTCCGAAGACGAGGAAGGGGAAGACTGCCGGTGCAGGGAGTGCGCATGTTTTGGTTCCTTCTCACCATGCCGCCGATGGGAGCGATCAGAATGGCGGGAGAGAGATCGCCACCGCTTTGAGGCTTCCCGACGGGGAGGTTCAAGGAGCGAGTGATGGGAGGCCTCAGGAGGAGTCCTGCCATGATGAGGCTGACTGACTCCATGACCCTCCTTATAAGGCGGATGGGGTTGAGGTGGCAAAGGCATGGCGGCGAAGCAGTGTTCCTGTAGTCCTCGCACCACCGTCATCAGATCTTGTACCTGACTAGTCAGGACGTCAAGCCGATCGGACTGGCCAGCCTGTGGTGGTGCAAGAGGCGGAACATGGGCGTTGGCCTCTGATTGTTTAGCCTGCGGGAGGCGTTCCTCGGCATAGCTGGTGGAAGCTTCCTGAGCTCGCGTCGTCACCATCCTCTTCCTCGCAGATGTCGAGGGATTGCAGATGCGTGAAGGTAAACGTCTGTCTGCCGCCCCCCTACCTGGCGCGCCAATCTGTTGCTGCCAAACCACTTGTGATGAGCACCGGGTGTGCTGAGATCTTCGAGAGCCTTCGAGGAAGTGAAAAGGTCGCCTTCTTCCTCCAAGAACCTGCAAGAAGTTCCGGGCCGGTGGTTCCGGCGGGGACCCTCCGATGCTCAAGTTAGTGAGTTGTGGAACAGGAGTTTTTTTTTACAATCAGATAGTAGAGATCCTTTTTCCTCGTTGCGAGTTAGGAGTTCTTATATACCTGTTCAGGGGGTCAAATTTACCTCGTTCCGTTGTAACCGTAGAATCTGTTTTGTTAGGATGAGCTTCGTGAACAGCGGGCAGGTGAGTCGTTGCCGAATGGGTGCCGCGTAGATCGGCAACTGTAGGGTGTGTTGGTAGTTGCCCGTGATCTCGGTAAAACAGATGAGCAAGATATGCGGCGGTTAGTGCCTCGGATCCCTGGGTCCGGTATTCGAGATCAGCTCAGTTATACTAGGAAAATGTGCAATATTGAGGTCGAAGCCATAGGCCGAGGCCGAAGCCAAGGGCCGAAGCTAGAGGTCGGGACCGAAGCCAAGGGCCAAAGCTAGAGGCCGAGGGTGCCGACGCCAGAAACGAGCTATCAACTCATTCGGCTCCGAAAATCACATAAGGTATTATGCTACCGCCCAGAGGATGTGGTCAGCCACATCAAACACCATATCCAAAATTGCTGTTCTCTATCATTACAATGGCAACATTGGCCCGTAGACGGAACCCAGATTGAGCATAAAGGGCGCAAGGCCGATGTCACCCTCAGCAGAGTATGGAGAAGGCTGGACTTGACGTGTCATCTCATCAAGGATGATCTCAAACCGAATGGTTTGCAAGGAAGGGACATCCAAAATGTTGGAAGGGAAGGATCCAAGTTGGAAAAGAATTAGGTTGGCCAGTGCAGAGAGTTTGAGGGAAGGGAGGTCAATTTAGCAGACATCCCACATTTGACCACAGCTCAACAGCAACCCAGTGAACTAGTTGTTAAGATGGATTGGTGGCCAGGTTGGATTTCAAGACACTAATCAGAAGAAATATCTAGGGTGATTTACAATCCTAGATTCCTATAGGATATTCAAGAATAATATTTATATGTTTAAAGTGTGTCTATAAATGATATAAAACAGCAGAAATTGGTCTCTATTTTATCACAATTTAATACATTACTGCATCTTTACATGTCAATTGTGGATCCCTCATCAAACTTGCATATCTTTTCTTGCACCAGCCAAAGTGTCAGTACAGGCCAGATATTGATTGGAACAGGCATGATATCAAACACTTTAATCCTTGTTCAATATCTTATGGAGCTTCATTTACAGGGTCCATTGCAGACTTGGAGCAGCTAGTTCACCATTGAGAACATGATTCATGAAGAAAAAGTTAGTACTTCCCTACTATATTTTGTCCATGCTTCAAAGTTTATTATGCAGCAACACAAACCATTGAAATACTAAAAGGCCTATACTCCAGCTCTTAGATTCTTGAGGCAGTAATTGCCATAGTTTTGATTATCAGGCCACCCATTCATTCTTGTAGCTTCTTGGCATGCGATTCCTTGCTTTCTATCTTCTTAATGATTGATGATAAAAGGTATCTATTAGAGTTGAATAACATCCATTTTTTATCGATTGCAACTCTATTAATCTTTCTTTAGTTGATATTTGTTGCGAATCAAAACAAGAATAAAGAGACATCCATACCTGCATGCCATTTGGATTGAGCTTCTTCACAGCTACCACAGTGTTATCTCCCTTCCCATCAGGAGGCTTGATCCAACCTTTGTACACACTACCGAATCCACCCTCCCCAATCTTGAGCAGCCTGCTAAAATCATTAGTAGCATTCCTGAGCTCTTTGAGCTCAAAAACACGCAGATTGTGGGCCCTTTCCTCATACAACTCCGGGATGCTGCGCTGCGAGGAGACCGAGCCAGAGGATTTGCTTGTCTGCTTCACAGCATCCGAGTCCTCCGACCTGCTTGCCGCGTTGTTTGATGTCGGCGATGAGACCAGCACCGAGCCAGTGGGAGGAGCAGATTTCGGCTGCTTCCAGCCTTTGTATTTCTCCTTGCAGTAAAAGAAACACCTCATTCTTCAGAGGAGGTGGCGAGCTTCACTGCCTGCCCAAGAGTCTATCACAATCTTTTCTCCATGGGGATGACTGCAAGTTACATGGAGAAAGAAAAGGAGATCAGAGTCTGGTGCAAAGAAGCGGAAAAGAACATTAGAATTCTTGAGAAGAGACCAAAAATGAAGAAAAAAGTAAGGGAAAAAAAAAGGGGAACTTTAGAGAGTCAAAATCCGAAAAATGAGATATAAGAAGGAAAAGGATGGAATTTAAAGAAACCCGGATAGAAAACTGAAGAAAAATTGAATTTTTTTTATAGTTAAAAGAAGACTAGAAGGGTATGCAGATTGAAAGTAGGCAAAGTTTAGAGATTAACTAGAGAAAAACCAACAAAGGTAAAAAGAAAAAAAGAAAAAAAAAAAGAAGAAGAAGAAGAAAGGAGGAGTTTAAAAATTAAAAAAAAATCTAGGAGGGGGAGGAAGCAATAATTCAAGCGAGTAGAGGAATCAAGAGAACCACGATTCAAACAGATCGCGAGGAGCTCAGAAGACAAAACCCTTAATGGAAATACTAATAAATTAGACAATTTGACGATTTATAGAGAGGGAGAAACTAGAACAAGGCTGGGCCGAAAAGGAGGAAAGGAGGCGAAGTAAAATACAATATCCGGTGGGGCGGTCAAACTAAATCCGCTGAAAGAGAGAGGAGAGGCAAAGGGCTAGCTTTGAAAGACTTCTCGGAAACTCTTATCTTTTTCGCTCACCTGCTTGGATTTGACCTCCGCCCGCAATCCGCCACGCGCTTTAGGCGACCCGTGCGGCTTCTCTGCCTCTCTTTCTAGACAACTGAGTTGTCCTCGGCAACCCCAAAAGTAATCGCCTCCCACCCCCTACTCTCTCTTTTTCTACTCGCAGATTCCGTCACCAGAGACCAAATTCGTCACCTTATTTTCTCTAATCCGCCCTTCTTCTTTGGGTTTGGTTGGAGTGAGGCAGAGGGGACACGCAAAGGCAGCATTTTTTTAAAAGAAAAATTGTGGATTTGATGATTACAATGAGTCCAGAGAAGAGATTGATGCAGAGGAGGCATGGAGCGCGTTTTGTCTCCACCCCCATTTGAGGAGGAAACGAGAGCTGGGTGGAAGCCCAACAAGACCCCTGCTTTTTACTTTCTTTTTCTCCCTTTTTAACCTACTACTGTTACTAATATAGCTAACAGCCTTCCTTTCTTTAGCGTTTTCAGATTCTTGAGGTCCACCATCCCACTTGGAAGGGAACAAATTTGAGCTGTAATAGCTGGTGGTGGCACATGGAGGCTGGGAGCCAAGCCTTGTTGCTCCATTAAAATAAAGGTGATCGTCTACCGGGGGGTGATGGGGCTAGTTAACTCCATGAACAATAATTACAATGATTTTAGCTCTCAAGACTATTTTTCTGAACGGTCATCTCGATAGCCTTTCTTAAAGGCCTTCCTAAACAGCCTCACTTTTTCCCTCATCGAAGAATAATAGGCATTAAATAATTTTATCCACATCTTTACAAATGCCGGGTTGCAACAAGTGCCCGATTATAATGAAGAGAGAGAACAAGTCAATCGAAGGCGAAGAGGCACGTTACATGCATGGGTTTCTCTTGAGGGCCATATCGAATAAGCATTGTGCAGAAATGATCATAATGACTTGGAGAGCATTTAATAGAGATGGTTAAGTCACGGCCTTCCTAAACAGCCTCTTCCTGAGTGGCCATCTTAGGCAGTAATCCTTTTTGGGGGCTTTGGTTTCTAATTCCCAACTCCACCGCAAAGATGGCTTCCTTCCGCATTTATATGCCAGAGCATTTATGTTCTTAGCGTATGTCCCATTGCACTCGCTCTAAAGCATTTATTGTCTTATTTTCTCATATGTATTAAGGCATTTATGGCTGTCATGTTGGCCCCCTTGGATAGTGTAAGGAAGCAATAACGAGGAGTTCCCAACTCTACGCTTCACGGAAATTCTCGACGGCCTTTTTCAGCTTCCATCCTCGATGACTCCTAACTGTCCCACTCTAGACTGCAGCAACATGACTCCCGACAAGGGAGGAGGCTTACGACCATAAAAACCTGCTTGCGTGGGGCCCACATGCCTAGCTCCACCATTGTTCGTGCATGCACAGAAAAGTATATAGGATAGACAACAGACTGGCACCACCCACCTCTGACGGGATAGCGCTTGTATCTTTGACATGCCATTAAGAAGCAAGCATCTTCATAAAGATGACGAGAGACCATATCCCAAGACTGGCAGACTCCTCGCTATTGCTGCCAACACCATAAATACTCTCAGCACCTCAAGTCTTATAGACATCAGCCCTGATATTCCATCCATCAAAGTCCTCGGTCATTATGACACCCCAACCACTCAAACCAGATAAGCCCCAAAAGTCTTGGTCCATCATGAGGCTCCACGTGACTCATCCCTTCACTAGATGACAAGGCTCCAAGCTTCTCAGGCAAGCCACATAGAGTCCAAAGATGAATAAATTGGGTAAGAGGGACCCCCGACCAGGTAACTTCAAGAACCAACTCAAGGGTCAAGACACTACACTCCCAAATGCTCATTCTTGCTCACAAAAAGCTCTTCTCTGAGCCTCTCCCTCTTTCTCTTTCAAGCTTTCTCAAGCTCACGGATGTTGCCCATAGCACTGACTTGAGCATCGGAGGGTCCCCATCGGAATCTCCGATCTCCTGGGACTTTTTGCAAACTTTCAGACGCGAGAAGCTCGCTGGATGTTGCCCATAGCACTGACTTGAGCATCGGAGGGTCCCCATCGGAATCTCCGATCCCTGGGACTTTTTGCAAACTTTCAGACGCGAGAAGCTCGCTGGAAAATCCTGGGCTCGCTGAAGGAGCCGATCGGACGCTCGCTGACGTTCGAGGAGGGGTTATCTGGCAACAACAGATTGACGCGACAGGTAAGGGGACGCATTAAAGAAAAGAGAGCTCTTTCTCCCTGAGCTATAAGCCTTTGTCCCCTCTAAGATAACCATGATGGTGATGCATATGCCGAAGGTCCTCACCAATCATGCCGGCGGGCATCCACATCACACTAAGCAACAAAAGACCACCCTTTCTACTCCTTCTTCACCACCAGCCTCAGCTGCTCTAATTAACCAACTGGCCATCCTCAATCAACAAGTTTAAGCCTTGATTGCAACAGTTCATAAGCTGCAGAAGCAATGCTCAGTGGGCACTCAGCAGCAGCCCAAGCCTCTCACATCACCTATGATAGCTACACCAGTCAGCTAACAATCCACTCATGTGAGATCTTCTTAGAGAGAGGCTGACCGCCATCATGATTCACCTAAGTACCTTGAAGCCCCCTAAATGAAGGCATAGGTGGAAAAGTGATTCCCAAGATGGACAAACTTAAGGGATTGTCCATGGTCAATCAACTTGGGCATTTATGAGCATCCTATCCCTTGATCACCTTAGATTTCCAGTAATGGTAAGCCGAGAGGTGTTGATGCAATTAATGTAAGGTGGGAGATGAGGACAAGGGGCTTTGACGGTTGACTCCACCTACCCCCTCTCTTTTTCTCTCTACTGCACCCAGAGCCAAATCGAGCCCAAGACCTCTTGCGGATTTCGTCCGAGCTGCTCTCAGATTCAGCACTGGTACCTCCCACCTTCAATCGACATAGTTTTCTGGGGGGGGCAGGTCATCAACTCAGCAAAAGAAGACCAATTTCTCTAAAGAAAAAGCTTTCAAGTCTGTAATCGACGTCGACACCAAACATGACGCAAAGGCAAAAATATATGAAAGCTAAGTATACTACACTTTAAAAAAAGTTTCTTTTCCTTCAACTTCTCAAAAACCACTCGAGCCGGCTGAGCAACCCCCGGTAGTTTCTCGGTGGCTCCACGATCATAAGGACACCCCCAGACCGGCACGAGAAACCTCCGAGGCGGTTCAAGTCCTATGGTCTCAGCAGTCCCAAGTCAAACTCTCGGGCCGACCGAGCAACCCCCGAGGTATTTTTTTAAAAAAAAATAACATTAGTGACCCCACGATCATAAGGATACCCTCAGACCGGCTTGAGAAACCTCCAAGGCGGTTCAAATCATGTGGTCTTGACGGCCCCGAGTCAATGCTCGGGCCGGCCGAGAAACCCCCGAGGCGGTTTTATTTTAGCCCCAGTAGCCTTATATTTGGCTTAGCGGTTGCCTTAGCAGCCAACGACCAACTAGAAAGCCCGAGGCCAGCTTGGCACCAAAGCCCGAGGCCAGCTCGGCACCTAAGACCGACTCTGCGTCAGCACCAAAGCCCGAGGCTAGCTCGGCACCAAAGCTCGAGGCCAGCTCAACACTTAAAACCAACTCTGCGTCGGCACCAAAGCGCAAAGCTAGCTCGGCACTTAAGATCGACTCCACGTTGGCACCAAAGACCAACTCCACATCGGCACCAAAGCCCGAGGCTAGCTCGGCACTTAAGATCGACTCCGCATCGGTACCAAAGCCCAAGGCCAACTCGGCACTTAAGACCTCCGCGTCAGCACCAAAGCCCGAGGCAAGCTCGGCACCAAAGCCCGAGGCCGCATCGGCACCAAAGCCCAAGGCCAGCTCGGCACTTAAAACCGACTTCACGTCGACACCAAAGTCCGAGGCCAGCTCGGCACTTAAGACCGACTTTGTATCGACACCAAAGCTCGAGGCTAGCTCGGCGCCTAATACCACCTCGGAATTGGCATCAGCTCTATCTCTGCCTCAGCGGCATTATTGCGGCCTCATCGGCTTTATCTCTGCCTCAGTGGCATTATTGCGACCTCATTGGCTTTATCTCTGCCTCAGCGGCATTACTGCGGCCTCATTGGCTTTATCTCTGTCTCAGCGGCATTACTGCGGCCTCATTGGCTTTATCTCTGCCTCAGTGGCTAACGGCCAACATTGGCCAATTAGAAGCCCCAAGTCAGCTCACAGCAAGAGAGATCAACCCCAGCTCACGATTAACATGCATCCACTTTCAGACTCCGCGTTAGGAGAGGATTGCTAGCTACCCTCAGCTAGTCAAAGAGAGCATGCAGATATCCACACAAGTTAGCAAAAAAAAAAAAACAAGAGTAAAGGAAGTTCTACCCTCCTTTAGCTTAACGATTGCAAAGCCCACAAGCTCAAGGAGTGTGGGGAGCATTGATGGGGCCAGTTAACCCCATAGGCAATAATGACAGCAATTTCTAGCTCTCAAGATGATTTTCTTGAACGGCCGTCCTCGGGGCCTTTCTGAACGGCCCTATTTCTGAGCGACCTTCCTGAACGGCTCTATTTCTGAGCGATCTTCTTGAACAGTTTAATTTCTAGACAGCCTTCCTAGACGGCCTCGCTTTTTCGCTAGTCGAAGGATGCGGTAGGCATTAAATGGTTTCATCCACGCGACTTGGAGAGCATTTAATGGAGTGAAGCATTTAATGGTTAAGTCACGGACACGTACTACAGCAAGAAGAAGATGGCGAAAGAAGTCCTTAACGGCCTTTCTGGATGGCCTCTTCCTCAACGGCCTTCTTAGGCGGCCTCTTCTAAACGGCCTCTTCGGCCATCCTAGGCAGCCTTTCTGGGCGGATTTGGTGGCTCCCTTCTGCATTTATGTGCCAGAGCATTTATGGTCTTACATCCCATTTCATGCTTGCTCTAAAGCATTTATTGTCTTATTTCCTCTCATGTATTAAGGCATTTATGGCTGCCACGTTGGCCACCTTGTTCTCATGCATGAGAAAAGATGACGAAGAGTTTTCGACTCCGATGGCCTTTTTCAGCTTTCGTCCTCGATGGCTCCTAGCTGTCCCACTCTAGGCTGCGGCAACAGACTCTTGATAAGCGAGGAGGCTTACGAGCGTAAGAACTTGCTTGCATGGGGCCCACATACCTGGCTCCACCATTGTTCATGCATGCACAAGGAAGTGTACAGGATAGACAACAGACTGGCACCATCCACCTCTGATGGGATAGCACCTGTAGCTCTGACATGCCACTAAGAAGCAAGCATCTTCATAAAGATGACGAGAGACTATATCTCAAGACTAACAGACTCCTCGCTATTGCTGCCAACACCATAAATACTCTAACAAATGGCAGCACCTCAAGCCTTATAGACATCAGCCCTGATATTTTACCCACCAAAGTCCTCAGTCATCATGACACCCCAACTACTCAAACCATATGAGCCCCAAAAGTCTTAGTCCATCATGAGGCTCCACGTGACTCATCCTTTCACTAGACGACAAGGCTCCAAGCTTCTCAGGCAAGCCACACAGAGTCCAAAGATCAATAAATTGGGTAGGAGGGACCCCTGACCAGGTAACTTCAAGAACTAACTCAAGACACTACACTCCCAAACGCTCATTCTTGCTCACAGAGAGCTCTTTTCTGAGCCTCTCCCTCTTTCTCTTTCGAGCTTCCTCAAGCTCACCACTGTTACCCAAAGCACTGATTTGAGCATCGAAGAGTCTCCGTCGAAATCTTTGGTCCCCAGGACTTTTTGTAAGTTCTCAGATGCGAGAAGCTTGCCGGAAGATTCCGGGCTCGCTGGAGGAGGCGATCGGATGCTCGCGGACGTTCGAGGAGGGGAGGGGTCATCTAGCAATAACAAGGGGTGTTTGGAGAAAGATTGAAAGAACATCAATGTAGGAAGGCAGGATTGGTGCCATTATATTATTTACCAAATCCATGGAAACGGAAACATATTTGGAATGAGCTGAAAAGGAATCCGAAAGCACTGGTGAAAGCAAATCCAGCGAATTCAAGTTTGCCCAGGTCCAATGGATCTTACGTTTTGGGTCCATATCTAAGCAAGCTTTTAAATGAAGGCAAGCATGGACCACACCACTCAGGACTCAGGACTCAGGACTGAACCTGAGAGTTTTCTCTCATAAAAAAGATACCAAAAAGCTTTACCAACATCTGTTGCGATCGACCATGCCTTCATGTGTTTCCCTTTTCTTTTTTTTTTTGTACCAACGAAATATTTAAATGTGCATGTTGGCCATCTGACAAGTGAATCCAGCTAAACTAGAGAACCAGTCAACCATGTTCCATTTGGTAAGGTATTTGGGTCTCAAATAGCTAGGTGCCGGAGAGTGGCATATAATGTAGCGTACGGCATCGGATTTACACCCATTGGACCCTCCATCCCACCGAAATTATTTGTTTGGTCAAAGCATAAAATGCCCGGAGGCCGAACAAGATGTCTCTCGGAGTTGATGACTTTTGTTGGTAGCTTGGCTACTAAGTCAAACTTCTGGATGGGTGGGAAAGTTGTTAGGTAGATTGCCTCAAGTCCTCCATTTAGGTCTAATCTAAGCAGTTGTTAATCTACCTGTTAAAAAATAACTACTCTCTCTCCCCCTCTCTCTCTTTTTCCAATTTTATATATAGAGAGAGAGAGAGAATTGATGGCAATATGGAAGAAGATTTTTAATTTTTAAAAATCAATTATTCATAAAAAAATTAAAGATAATATTGTCTATATAATTAAAATATTAGATTAAATAAAGAAATATAATTAAAATATTATGTGGTCATATATTATCAATTAAATTGAAAAAATTATAAAATAAATAAAATGGCCATCAAATCGGTTATATTTTATAGTACAAAATGTTAGATAGTTAAAAAATTATATGTATATAAAGTTAATATACTAAAATGAGAACGTTGAAATGAATGTATAGTAATAAAAAATAAAAAAATAAAATAAGAAATAAAGTTATTCATAAAAAGATGGATGTAAAATCAACTAAGGTAAAGAAGATTTGTGTGGTTAATTTAGAAATGTGCAATGTAAAGTGTGATTTGATATTTATATTAAAAAAAGTAAAGAAATATCAAAAATTATATACAAAAGAGTGATAAAAAGGAATATAAAATTTGTACTTCTTATATAAATTATGATTCAAAATAGAAATGAGAAAAATGAAAAACATGATCCAGTTAGGCAATTTCAGCTGGTTTAAGATTAAAAGGATTTATTGTTAATGATAATGGTTATGATGATCCTTAAAAAAGTTGATCATATTTGAAGAAAATAAAAATTGAAACTACAAGCTAAATTATAATGCGTACATGATGTCAGGTGGTTAGGCAAAAAATTTATCATGATCGACAAGCTAATCATTGGTGCATCAAACAATTTCCATGACAAAACCATGCAGGTGTCCTTGATCAATCTTGATTGGTAGAATATGCCCGCTAGGTCTAAATTGCGTATATGAGAGGTCGAGTTGACAATTGGAATGTTTTATTGCTTGACCTGTTGCATTAACAGGTTTTCATTTACCCTTTTTTTTTTTCAAAAGAATGGATGCATGCACTCCAAAGTCGCTTGGGACAAGCAACGAAACAAGGAAATTCGTGAATAGATTGATTGAAACCCAGCAGTAATGACTAATGAGTCCATTCAAAAATGGGAGGCTGTCCAAATGGCTAGACCCTTTGTCTTTTTGGGACCCTCGGAGATCGATGGTCAAAGTGCACTCGATGCAGTTAGAGTCCATTCAAAAATGGGAGGCTGTCCTAATGGCTGGTAAGCACTATGTCAGAAAAATTGTTTTGAATTTTTTAAAAAAAAATTTAGAAAATGCTATAATAATTAATCTAAAATTTTAAATTTAAAATCTAAATTAAAGTTAAAAGGAATCAAACTGATCGAGGTGTTAGACACTGCCCTAAGGACAAGTTTTTCCCCTCGTGCGGGTTGTTGGCAATTTGTCCCCAAGGTACAACGATCCGGCTCGATCCGATCCTCCTACCGCGAGCACGATCGGGTGGAGGTGCAAACCCAATGATACTTCAGATGCCCAAATAAAATAATAATAAAAAGATAGATAAATCTTTTACCACCAGTATCTTGTTGAGTTCCTTGTTGAGATAGATTCCTTGTTGAGACAGATTCACCAGTATCTTGTTGAGTTCCTTGTTGAGATAGATTCCTTGTTGAGGCAGATTCTCAAATCCCAGCACTTGCAGAGGATCTTCAACAATCGAATAGATTTTTTAGGATTTGGATTTTGTTTTTCGCCTTCTCTATCATCTTTTTTCCTTAGCCTATACATATATATATATATATATATATATATATATATATATCTGTTAGGCTTTGTTACCGTTTAAATCGGAATGTTAGCGCAATAAAAGAATTCAATGCATGCTCGCGGAACGCTCCGCAACGTCTCCAACTTTTCCAACGTCTCCAACGTCCCACGCACCTTTAATGTTTCCCCTTTTATTTTTTAACTTTTTTCTTTTTTTTAAATGGTCAAAAGTCAACAATCCCCCACAAAAGTTAAAAAATAAAAATAAAATAAAATAAAATAAATAATAAAATTAATATACCAAAAATTTAGGGCATCTTATACTGCGCAATGGGTGAGGTGTCCTGTGAACTTGAACCTCACTTAGTGTTGATTGTATACATCTGAAGGAACCATAGTGGATTAGACCTTGAACTAGGTCCTTGACTCAGACTTCTACTAATCACACACACAGTACGAATCAATTGGGTTTAAACGGTCAGCACATATTAAAGGCCTTGCGCTTAGTACCTTGATTTTTCATGAGAATTTCTTAAGGTTA
This sequence comes from Calamus simplicifolius, assembly GCA_900491605.1. Lineage (NCBI taxonomy): Eukaryota > Viridiplantae > Streptophyta > Magnoliopsida > Arecales > Arecaceae > Calamus > Calamus simplicifolius. The sequence goes on from UESW01001850.1 coordinate 53,505, forward strand.
GCCCAAACCTTTAGTCACGGCCTCATATGACAATTCTCATATATGTGAATCTTCCAAGGGTATTTGTGACTAATACCCTGCAGATAACCTACCTCGGATCCATTAAGAGAATCACTCAACCTTACACAAATTTACTTTGTCACTTTATAAGAGCACTCATCATAGGGATGGGTTGAAAATTTTTTCAAAATTTGTGCTATAACACGATCACTCAATCAGCTTCATTTCTACCACATTGAACCTCATTCATGGGATCTCCAATCACAGAGGTTGGGTATCCACTGCTGGTGACCAAATAATGGGCTTAAGCCCCATCCCCCTCGATGAATCTAGGACTCCACTCCTAGATAATCCCTTGGTTAATTGATCTGCCAAATTCTTCTCAGATTTGACAAATTCCAAAGAGATAACATCATTTTTCTTATATTGTCTTATAGACTTATGACGAAGCCGTATATGGTGATTCATCTTTTTATTGGTACTCTTTTGATTTGTCAGTTCAATTGCGGCCTTATTATCACAATGGATTGATATAGCTGGAACTGGCTTAGGTACCAAAGGTAGCTCTGTTATTAGATTTTTTATCCACTCTGCCTCATTACAGGTGGTATCCAGAGCTATCAACTCGGCCTTCATGGTGCTTCTAGAAATAATAGTTTGCCTAGTGGATCCCCAAGCAATAGCAGCACCGCCAAGAAGAAAAACATATCCGATGGTTGATTTTAAATCATGAGAATCAGTGACCCAATTAGCATCACTGTAACCCTCAACCACCTCAGGGTATTCAGTGAACATCAAAGAGAGATTAAGTGTTCCCTTTAAATATCGGAACACTCTTTCTAAGGCTACCCAATGAGATTGATCAGAATTTTGATTATATCTACTAAGCCTTCCTACGGCATAGGCAATATCAGGTCTTGTTCTGTTTGCTACATACAAGAGAGATCCTATAATTTGAGAATACTTTAATTGATTAATTGGGTCACCTAAATTTTTCTTTAGGTGAAAGCTAGGATCAAAAGGAGTAGATATTGATTTAAGATTGGAATAACCAAACTTCTTGATCATTTTTTCTATAGAATGAGAAAGAGAGAGAGCTATCCCTTCATGGGACTTGATAAGCTTCATCCCTAGGATTACATCCGCTTCACCTAAATCTTTCATGTCAAACTTAGAAGAGAGGAAAGATTTAACACTTGAAATAATTTCAAGAGATGTTCCAAAAATTAAAATATCATCTACATATAAGCAAAGGATTACACAATCATTGTCGATGATTTTAGAATAAACACACTTATCATGATTATTGATTTGAAATCCAAAAGATAGAATAATTTGATCAAATTTCTCATGCCATTGTTTAGGAGCCTGTTTAAGACCATAAAGGGACTTGATAAGTTTACAAACCTTGTCTTCTTGTCCCTTTACAACAAAACCTTCAGGCTGTTCCATATAGATCTCCTCCTCAAGATCTCCATTTAGGAACACAGTCTTCACATCCATTTGATGAATGATTAACTTATGAATGGAAGCAATGGCAAGAAGTGATCTAAGGGTTGTTATTCTAGCTACAGGAGAATATGTATCAAAGAAATCTAACCCTTTCTTTTGGTTATACCCTTTGGCTACTAATCTAGCCTTATACTTTTCTATTGAACCATCAGGTCTGAATTTCTTCTTAAATACCCACTTACACCCTAAAGGTTTGCATCCAGGGGGTAAATCAGATAAGATCCAAGTTTCATTTTGTAAGATTGAATTAAATTCAGAAAGAATAACTTCCTTCCAAAAAGGAGCATCAGGAGAAGACATCGCCTCTGAAAAAGAAGAAGGTTCGCCTTCGACTAGGAAAGTAAAGAAACCTTCACCAAGATCTTTTTCTTTCCTTATCCTTGAACTTTTCCTAAGTTCAGAAGGTTCACCTTCAGGATTAGATCTTTTCCTTTTCTTTGACTCATTAGAAGACCCAGCTTTAAAAGAATCATGAACCAAGTAATGATTAGAAGAGAGTTGATTTGGTACTTGATTCTTGAAAGGAAAAACATTTTCAAAATAAGTAGCATCTCTTGATTCGATAAGAGTATTATTTGAGATGCCACTTATATCAGAGTTTATCACTATGAACCTATTTGTACTGCTATCTAAGGAATAACCTATAAAGATAGCATCTACGTTTTAGGTCCTATTTTTCTTCTCTTAGGTTCAGGTATTCCTACCTTAGCTAAGCATCCCCACACTTTAAGATAATCGAGCCTGGGTGTTACCTTTTTCAAAGCTCAAAAGGTGTTTTAGGACTATCCTTAAAGGGTATCCTATTTAAAATATAACATGCAGCTAAAAGAGCTTCCCCCACAAGTTCTCGGGTACACCTGAACTTATTAACATTGAATTAACCATATCCATTAACGTACGATTTTTTCGTTCAGCTACACCATTGGACTGAAGAGAGTATGGTGGTGTAACTTCATGAATAATCCCATATTCTTGATAAAATAAAGTCATTTCATTTGAGGTATATTCACCACCGCGATCTGACCTAAATTTCTTAAGCTTTTTCTCAGTTTGGGTTTCAGCTTCTACCTTATAAATCTTAAACTTATCTAATACTTCATCCTTAGATTTTATCAAATATATGTAACAATATCGAGAGAAGTCGTCTATGAATGTTACAAAGTAACGACTTCCTCCCCGTGTAGGAAATTTAGTAGAGTCACATACATCGCTATGAACTAATTCAAGAAGTGTTGAACTCCTATTTACTGATTTAAAAGGTTTTCTAGGCATCTTAGCTTGAATACAAATCTCACATTTAATCTTTCTATCAATATGAACTTTAGGAATTAGATTAAAATTTGTCATGTAATGAATACGATCAAAATTCACATGACCAAGTCTACTATGCCAAACATTTGAAGATTCAACATTAAAAAGAAGAGGACTTTTATTAGATAACTTAGAGGATACATTTAATTTAAAAAGACCTTCACATACAAAGCCTTTACCAACAAACTCATTATTACGAGTAATTACAACTTTATTTGACTCTAGAACAATTTTATATCCTCTAGATATAAGAAGAGATCCACTAATCAAATTTCTTCTAACACTAGGAACTAACAGCACTTCATGAAGGACTAGGATCTTTCCAGATGTCATCTTTAGATCCACTTGACCTTTCCCAAGCACTTGTGCTGAAGAGTTATTCCCAAGTGTCACACCTCCTCCACTTGATTCCTGAAAGGTGGAGAACCAGGAGCGATCAAAACAAACATGAACATTAGCTTCTAAATCAAGCCACCAATCACAAGAAGATTGTGTTGAGTTAATTAAGAATTTTGAATTTACCGACCTGAAAGAAGGCTCAGCACCACTCTCAACCACGTTAACTTGTGGTTTAGATGATTTCTTCAATGGTTCAGTCTTTCGGTGGTAGCAGTCCTTCGCCATATGATTTGTCCTTCCGCACACAAAGCAGAATGTGCCTTTATAATTCTTTGACTTCTGATTCAATCGGTTCTGGTTTGATCGGTTTTGAGGAGGTTTGTATGATTGGTTGGATCTAGATTGGAATTTCTTTTTCTTAAAATTCTTTCCTTAGGTTTGAATTGATTTGGAGTTGGATTTGACTCGGTCAGATGATTTTAGGTCCAAGGTCGGTCTTTTGATTTTGATTGAGCTTAAGCCGGTGTTCTTCTTCAATCCTAATAGAGTTAATCACTTCTGTTAGGGTCAAGCTACCTTGCTTATGACTTAGCTCTCGAGCAAAGGATGACCAAGATGGTGGAAGGGCATCTACTAAGGCTTGGACCTTATAGTTTTCAGAAAAACTACAACCAGTCATTTCTGACTTTCTAAGAAAATCTTGGAATTCATGAATTTGAATACTAATGGGTTTGGAATCTACCATTATGTACTTTCTAAATTTTGAGATAATGAATCTATCTAGACCAGCATCAACCATCCCATATTCAGCCTCAAGAGCATCCCATAGTTCCTTAGCAGTTTTAGTAGGAAGGTAGACATCATACAGATTATCAGATAGGGCACTTAAAATTCTATGTCTACAATGAAAATCTATTTCTTGGGGTATTTTTGATGAAGATGAGGTTTCAACTATACTAGAAGAACCTTGTTGACTGTTAGATTTGGGATCTGATAATTCTATGGCAGAAAATAAACCTAAAGTGGTAAGCCAGTATTTTACTTAACTTTGCCACCTCCTAAAGAATAATCCATTGAATTTTTCAGGTTTAATTGCACTAAGATCATTAGAACCCATTTTGAAAAGGTTGTTTCTTAATTCGTTCTGCATAACCAAAAAGTATTTGAATTTTTTTAATTAATAATTTTTTCAGATATTTTTAGATTTTAAATTTAAATTCAAAAGAATTAAATCTAAAAACTACTTGCAATTACAATAAAACCACTAAGCAAAAATTAACTCAAATAAGTCAATTTTGAATTTGAGTTTCAATTTTTTTTTTCAAAATTTGAATTTCAAATTTCAAATTTGAATTTTAATTTTAAATTTTAAATTCAAAACTCCTTTTTTTTAAATGAAATTACTTATAATAAAATCTAGCAATTTCTAATGATAAGAAAAACTTGTCCTTAGCTGTTAGAAAATTTTGTTTTGAATTTTGAAAAAACCTTTTTAGAAAATGCTATAATAATTAATCTAAAATTTAAATTTAATATCTAAATTAAAGTTAAAAGGAATCAAACTGGTCGAGCGTGTTAGACACTGCCCTAAGAATAAGTTTTTGCCCCTTCGTGCGGGTTGTTGGCGATTTGTCCCCAAGGTACAACGACCTGGCTCGATCCGATCCTCCTACCACGAGCACGATCGGGTGGAGGTGCAAACCCAATGATACTTCAGATGCCCAAATAAAAATATAATAATAAAAAGGGTAAATAAATCTTTTACCACCTTGTTGAGGTAGACTTTCTTGTTGAGATACTTTCTTGTTGAGATAGACTTCCTTGTTGAGACAGATTCTCAAATCTCAGCACTTGCAGCAACACGATCTTCAACAATCAAATAGATTTTTTAGAATTTGGATTTTTGTTTTCTGCCTTCTCTATCCTCTTTTTTTCTTAGCATATATATATATATATATATATATATATATATATATATATATATATATATATATATATATATATTTTTTATCCATTAGGCTTTGTTACCGTTTAAATCGAAACGTTAGTGCAATAAAAGAATTCAATGCATGCTCGCGGAACGCTCCGCAATATCTCCAACGTCTCCAACGTCACCTTTAATGTTTCCCCTTTTATTTTTTAACTTTTTTTCTTTTTTAAAATGGTCAAAAGTCAACACACTATCCTTTCATGCAAGCTGGTGAAGAGTTGATGTCTTCTGGAGAAACTACCCTTTCATGCAAACAGGTGATGCCTTGATGTCTTCTGGGAGAAATCCAACAAGTCCCTGGAACTGGGAAATTAACACACACAGACCTATCCTGATGTCGGTCAGAAACCACCAACAATTCCTGCTACTGTCCACTTCAAACTGTGAAGAAGGGCCAATGGCCTCCATCAGAATCAGTCAAACCACAGGCCAATGAGAAATGGGAAAGCAACCAAAAATGAAAGAGAAGAAAAAGAGACAAATAATGCAGCTAGCTACAAGCAGTCACATCTGAACTCTGATTTATTGGATACACTATAAAAGCTAAGCTGATTGGCACAGTTGACAACAACAACAACAAAGTTTTGATTCTAAACTAGTTGAGTTCTAACCTACCACCATACCTTAATAATTGACCACCACCATTATCATCCTCCAAGATTGTCTGATTAGGCCACCACCAAAAGGGAAGGCCGATTAACAAAAGTAACTTGAATTAAATGTATATATTTGCTGGATAAATGAACCCCTTAGAAAGCAAATATGCAATGCTTGCCACTGCTCAGAATATACAGTTTCAGGTCACATTATAAATGGTGAGAAAAGTGGGACAATACTGTTTATCAGTGCAAGGAATGGCATATCAGCAGTAACTCTATTCAGAAATAAAATGGCAGCAGCCAAGATGAGAATTTTGATTCAGAGTATCCTTAAATGTGAAATAAACAAATATGGTATCAACAATGAAAGATCACTGCTGGCATTGGCTGTTAGAAATTGCCTTATTGTGTAGGATGATAATTGTAATAGCCATTGAGGAGCATATAACTATAGTAGAAGAATCAACTTCTATCTGTAACTGTGAACCCAAAACAGTATCTGGTTGGCTGGTAGAACGAGTCCAGGAATTAATATCCCGAATATCATTTGTTGACGCTAAATCACCGGCCTCGAGCGTCCGGTCGCCTCCTCCAGTGAGCTCCTCGCGCCTGCAAGCAAGTCCCGGGGCCGGAGATTCCGGTGGGGACCCTCCGACGCTCAAGTCAGTGGTCTGGGCAACAGCCGTAAGCTTGAGGAAGCTCGAAAGAGAAAGAGAAGAGAGATGGCTCCGAGAAGAGCCCTCGCTGTGAGCGTTTTGGGGTGTAATGAGTGTGTTACCTGGTCGAGATCCCTCTTACCCTCTTTATAGGTGTTTAGAGTTTGTCTGGCTTGACTAGTTGAGGCCTTGTAATGATGACCTTGATGGGTAAAGTGTCAGAGCTGATGTCTGTGAAGCGTGGGGTTCAACCACTTTGTCAGAGCATTTAAGGCGATGGCATGGCAATATGTCAGGACTGCAGGTCAAGTCCCATCAAGATGGGTGGCTGCAGCTGGTTGGTGGGTCCTGTTCCACCGAAGAGGGGAAAGCAGGAGCCATCCTCCCCGGTCAGGAAGTACCGGGGCGGGACCGGCCAGGAGAGCACCGGGCTGCTTGGCTTGGTCAAGCCGGGGGCCGGCTAGAGAAGTGCCGGGCAGCTGGGAGGTGCCGGGGCCGCCTATCTTGGATACGCCGGGGCCGGCTAGGAAGGTGTCGGGGCCGGCTGGGAGGTGCCGGAGCCGCCTAGGAGGTGTCGGGGCCGCCTAGCTTGGACACGCCGGGGCCGGCTAGGAAGGTGCCGGGGCCGGCTGGGAAGGTATCGGGCCGCTTGGCTTGGACATGCCGGGGCCAGCTAGGAAGGTGCCGGGGCCAGCTGGGAAGGTGCCGGGCCGGCTGGGAAGGTGTCTGACCGCTTGGCTTGGACACGTCGGGGCCGGTTAGGAAGGTGCCGGGGCCGGCTGGGAGGTGCCAGGGCCGCCTAGCTTGGACACACCGGGGGCCGGCTAAGAAGGTGCCGGGCCGCTTGGCTTGGACACGCCGGGGTCGGCTAGGAAGGTGTCGAGGCCGGTTGGGAGGTGCCGGGGCCGCTTGGCTTGGACACGCCGGGGCCGGCTAGAAAGGTGCCGAGGCCGGCTGGGAGGTGCCGGGGCCGCTTGGCTTGGACACGCCGGGGCATGCTAGGAAGGTGCCGGGGCCGGCTGGGAAGGTTCCGGGCCGCTTGGCTTGGAGACACCGGGGCCGGCTGGGAAGGTGCCGAGGCTGGCTGGGAGGTGCCGGGGCTGGCTGGCTTGGACACACCATGGACCGGCTAGGAAGGTGTCGGGCCGCTGGGAGGTGCCGGGTGTCAGCCTTGGAGGCGTCGGCCATGGAGGTATTGGCCATTGAGCTCTCGGCCTTGGAGTTGTCGGCCTTGGAGGCATTGGCCTTGGAGCTATCGGCCTTGGAGCTCTCGGCCTTGGAGCTGTCGGCCATGGAGCTGTCGGCCTTGGAGCTCTCGGCCTTGGAGCTGTCGGCCATGGAGCTGCCGGCCATGGAGGTGTCGGCCATGGAGCTGTCGGCCTTGGAGGCGTCGGCCTTGGAGCTGTCGGCCTTGGAGCTCTCGGCCTTGGAGCTGTCGGCCTTGGAGGCATCGGCCTTGGAGCTATCGGCCTTGGAGCTGTCGGCCTTGGAGCCGTCGGCCATGGAGCTGCCGGCCATGGAGCTGCCGGCCTTGGAGCTCTCGGCCTTGGAGGTGTCGGCCTTGGAGCTTAGGGCAATTGGGTGTGCGTGGCTTTATGAGGCCATAAACGCTATCGTGGCCGAAGGGCCCTTTGGAGGCCAAAGGGGGGCTCCGTCAGTTTCTTCCTTCACGGTTCTCTAACGACATTGGATCAGCCACATCAGATGCCCCCTCGCCCCTAAGACAAAGCGGGTCCATCCCAGCAAGGCGAAAGGGGCGTTACCTTCCAAGTGGCTGATCCTCGCCTGATGCAGGGCTTCATGCCTGGCTGGTGCAGGGCTTTATCCGCCGATGGGTGTCGGGCTTCATGCCTGGCTGGTGCAGGGCTTTAGGTGCTGACGGGTGTCGGGCTTCATGCCTGGCTGGTGCAGGGCTTCATCCGCCGACGGGTGTCGGGCTTCATGCCTGGCTGGTGCAGGGCTTTAGGTGCTGACGGGTGTCGGGCTTCATGCTTGGCTGGTGCAGGGCTTCATCCGCCGATGGGTGTCGGGCTTCATGCCTGGCTGGTGCAGGGCTTTAGGTACCGATGGCTGGTGCAGGGCTTTTTGTGCCGACGGGTGTCGGGCTTCATTCCTGGCTGGCCCAGGGCTTTTTGTGCCGACCGGGGTCGGGCTTCATGCCTGGCTGGCCCAGGGCTTTTTGTGCCGACCGGGGTCGGGCTTCATGCCTAGCTGGCCCAGGCTTTTTGTGCCGACCGGGGTCGGGCTTCATGCCTGGCTGGCCCAGGGCTTTTGTGCCGACCGGGGTCGGGCTTCATGCCTGGCTAGCCCAGGGCTTTTTGTGCCAACCGGGGTCGGGCTTCATGCCTGGCTGACCCAGGGCTTTTTATGCCGATCGGGGTTGGGCTTTATGCCTGGCTGGCCCAGGGCTTTTTTTGCTAATCGGGGTTAGGCTTCATGCCTGGCTGGCCCAGGGCTTTTGTGCCGACCGGGGTCGGGCTTCATGCCTGGCTGGCCCAGGGCTTTTGTGCCGACCGAGGTCGGGCTTCATGCCTGGCTGGCCCAGGACTTTATCCGCCGACGGGTGTCGGGCTTCATGCCTGGCTGGCCCAAGGATTTTGTACCGACCGGGGTCGGGCTTCATGCCTGGCTAGCCCAGGGCTTTTGTGCCGACCGGGGTCGGGCTTCATGCCTTGCTGGCCCAGGGCTTTTTGTGCCGACCGGGGTCGGGCTTCATGCCTGGCTGGCCCAGGGCTTTTTGTGCCGACCGGGGTCGGGCTTCATGCCTGGCTGGCCCAGGGCTTTAGGTGCCGACCGGGGTCGGGCTTCATGCCTGGCTGGCCCAGGGCTTTTTGTGCCGATCGGGGTCGGGCTTCATGCCTGGCTGGCCCAGGGCTTTTTGTGCCGACCGGGGTCGGGCTTCTTGCCTGGCTGGTGCAGGGCTTTATCCACCGATGGGTGTCGGGCTTCATGCCTGGCTGGTGCAGGGCTTTATCTGCCGATGGGTATCGGGCTTCATGCCTGGCTGGTGCAGGGCTTTATCCACCGACGGGGGTCGGGCTTCATGCCTGGCTGGCCCAGGGCTTTTTGTGCCAACCGGGGTCATGCTTCATGCCTGGCTGGCCCAGGGCTTTTTGTGCCAACCGGGGTCGGGCTTCATGCCTGGCTGGCCCAGGGCTTTTGTGCCGACCGGTGTCGAGCTTCATGCCTGGCTGACCCAGGGCTTTTGTGCGCCAAAGCGAGGTTGGCCTTGGATGTTGATGCAAGGTAGATCTTTCCTGCACGACATTTTTAAGTATTAATGAAAGAAAACTATCTTAAGTGCAATGTACTTAGCTCTTGTAGCTCCCATGTTTTCCTTTTACGGGTTTGAGCACTTTCGTCCGCTGGTGACCTGCCCCCCAGGGAGTCATGTTAGTCGGATTGGAAGTGTCGTTGCCCTTACTTGGGCCTTCTCTCGCATTGGAGGCCAGGACGAGATGCCTGTGGCCGGAAAGAAGCTGGAAATCGGGACAAAGCTGGAGTCCGTTGAGGAAAGCCTCGACAGTTGGCGGTCATTGAAGATGAATGGCTGGGAGAGTCCATTGAGGGCGTTGCTGAGAGTAAAAAGGTCGGAGGAGTTACCGGGAGGGCTCTTTGCCTAGCTTTTCTTTGAAGAGATTGATTGCCTTCGGTGCTGAAGCTTAAGAGCAGTAGTCAAAGCCTTTTGTCCTCATCTTCTTCCTTGTATTAATTGCAACGATACCTCTCGGCTTACTCTAGCCGATTGTTGAGCCTTTGAGTGAGCTCTTCCAGCCGCCGGTGTTGTTCATCCAGATACTTCCTCATCTTATGATTAAGGTCCTCCCCAGATGACCCGAAAGACTAACAGAAGGCAGGAGATCGGTGGTGCTCAGGTGAAGCTTGATGGTGATAAGCTTCTTTGTGAGGAGATTTTCCGTGAGCGGATCACTAGCCAACTGGTGCAGCTATCATGGGCGACGTGAGAGGCTTGGGGTGCTGCTGAGTGGCCCCCGAGCGTTGCTTCTGCAGTTCATGAACTGCTAGTTTCAAAGCTTGATCTTGCCGATTGAGGATGGCTAGCTGGTTAATCAGAGCAGCTGAAGTTGGTGGTGAAGGAGGGGCAGGGAGAGAGAGACTGGTCTTTTGTCGCTCAGTGCAATGTGAATGCCCCCCAGCATGATTGGTAAAAACCTCTGGCATGCACATCACCACCATAGCTATCTTAGAGGGGACGGAGACTTATAGCTCAAGAAGATAGCTTTCTTTCCTTCAGCGCGTCCCCCCTTCCTGGCGTGCCAATCTGTTGATGCCAAATCACCGGGCTCGAGCGTCCGGTCGCCTCCTCCAGTGAGCTCCTCGTGCCTGCAAGCAAGTCCCCAGGGTCGGAGATTTCGGCAGGGACCCTCCGACGCTCAAGTCAGTGGTCTGGGCAACAGTCGTGAGCTTGAGGAAGCTCGAAAGAGAAAGAGAAGAGAGATGGCTCCGAGAAGAGCCCTCGCTGTGAGCATTTTGGGGTGTAATGAGTGTGTTACCTGGTCGAGGTCTCTCTTACCCTCTTTATAGGTGTTTAGAGTTTGTCTGGCTTGACTAATTGAGGCCTTGTAATGATGACCTTGATGGGTGAAGTGTCAGAGCTGATGTCTGTGAGGCGTGGGGTTCAACCACTTTGTCAGAGCATTTAAGGCGATGGCAGCAATGGCAGAGCTTGCTTCCTTCTTTGATATGTCAGGACTGCAGGTCAAGTCCCATCAAGATGGGTGGCTGCAGCTGGTTGGTGGATCCTGTTCCACCGGAGAGGGGAAAGCAGGGGCCGTCCTCCTCGGCCAGGAAGTGCCAGGGCGGGGCCGGCTAGGAGAGTGCCGGGCTGCTTGGCTTGGTCAAGCCGGGGGACGGCTAGGGAAGTGTCGGGCCGCTGGGAGGTACCGGGGCCGCCTAGCTTGGACACGCCGGGGCCGGCTAGGAAGGTGTCGGGGCCGGCTGGGAGGTGCCGAGGCTGCCTAGCTTGGACACGCCGGGCCGGCTAGGAAGGTACCGGGGCCGGTTGGGAAGGTGCCGGGCCGCTTGGCTTGGACACGCTGGGGCTGGCTAGGAAGGTGGCGAGGCCGGCTAGGAGGTGCCGGGGCCGCCTAGCTTGGACACGTCGGGGGCCGGCTAGGAAGGTACCGGGCCGCTTGGCTTGGACACGCTGGGGCCGACTAGGAAGGTGCCGGGGCCGGCTGGGAGGTGCCGGGGCCGCTTGGCTTGGACATGCCGGGGCCGGCTAGGAAGGTGCCGGGGCCGGCTGGGAGGTGCCGGGGCTGCTTGGCTTGGACACGCCGGGGCCAGCTAGGAAGGTGTCAGGGCCGGCTAGGAAGGTGCCGGGCCGCTTGGCTTGGAGATGTCGGGGCCAGCTATGAAGGTGCCGGGGCCGGCTGGGAGGTGCCGGGGCCGGCTGGCTTGGACACGCCGAGGGCCGGCTAGGAAGGTGTCGGGCCGCTGGGAGGTGCCGGGTGTCGGCCTTGGAGGCGTCGGCCATGGAGGTCTCGGCCATGGAGCTCTCGGCCTTGGAGCTCTCGGCCATGGAGCTATCGGCCATGGAGCTCTCGGCCATGGAGCTGGCCATGGAGCTGTCGGCCATAGAGGTATCGGCCATGGAGCTGTCGGCCTTGGAGGCGTTGGCCTTGGAGCTGTCGGCCTTGGAGGCGTCGGCCTTGGAGCTGTCGGCCTTGGGGCCATTGGCCTTGGAGTTGCCGGCCTTGGAGCTACCGGCCATGGAGCTGCCGGTCTTGGAGCTGTCGGCCTTGGAGCTTAGGGTAATTGGGTGTGCATGGCTTTATGAGGCCATAAACGCTACCGTGGCCGAAGGGCCCTTTGGAGGCTAAAGGGGGCTCCGTCGGTTTCCTTCCTTCATGGTTCTCTAACGGCATTGGATCAGCCACATCATCATTGTTACGAGAGTTCACAATCTGAAAACTTAAACAGCACGGCTAAGCAAATTTATGAAAAAAGAATCAGACTAAAATAAAATTACATTAAAAAGAAAAATCTCTCACGTAGACAGAAACTTGCACATATGACGAGAGATTTTTGCTTATGTTGGCTCAACTTTTCAAGTAGAGGGCCCTCATATACAAAATTATGCAATACTGAGATCCCACAAATTTTGTGAAAACAAACATCCTTGCTCTACTAACCAACTGATGAACAAGTAAACTCATAGCTGCAGCTTTGTTTTAAGGCAGCTGGGAACCATTCCTGTAGGACATTGAAAATTATATAGAAGGTAGAGAACATTCTTTTACCCGCTCCATTTTCCTCTTATTGAAAAAGAAATAGATGAAACAGATCAAGAGGAATACTTGCATGCATATTGTGCTTGAGACTTAAAGTCTTTCAGGCTGTACTTCTATACATGCATGATGTTATATATACGTATTCCCCTCTAATATCAAGAGAGAGACCACGGTATCAGCATAAATTTAGCATAAACAGCTTAATTTTAGCATAAACAAGAGGGCTAGAAAAGCATTTACAAAGGTGATATTTGTAAGGTGAAAATAGAATTACATATCAGAGATTAACAATGATTAGTTTGACAGGCCAAGATTGGGCCATCCCTGGTCAGCAAAATCTTTTTTTTGTTGATAACATTTCAGAACGCAAAGGTGTATGGTTTTGTAAAGCAGAAGACCTCTCTCATGAAATGAGGTTTTAGTTTAATAGGACCGAAGGATTCCATACCAAGCCTGCTCGCATAATTATTGGTCATGAAATAAAGGTTTTAAATTTCATGATCCATAGCTGTCACAATTTTTTATAAAATATAGGATGCGATGCCAAGATGATTTTATTCTAACCTTTAGGACAGTAACTTATCTTTGCATTCTTAGGATATCCCGTCAAGATATAAAATCCTGAGATTTTATAATGTAATGTTACAACAAGCACTGATGTGCCCCAAGCGATATGTCGAATACCATTTAACTTGGTCAAAAAGGCATCATGAAAATGTGCCTTGAAAGAAGAAGATGGAAGAGTGCGGTAAAGCGGACTTAAAGTTCAAACAAAACATTATAAACATCTATTAATCATATCCTTTCAGCAAAATAAGTTTACAAGATTTCTAAAAAATATATTTCAAGGACATAAAAGCAAGAAAACAAAAAACAAAAAAAAAAATCAATCAATAGCTTTGTGAGCAGGCCTTATAAAAATAAGCAATTTCATAAAAATATATTTCTCAAAAAAGAAAACAAAAATTTATATAAAAAAAACCGCCAACAAATTTCTCCTCGTTAATTAGTGGTCTTGGTCCTTCAAGCTGTTTGAAAAAAAAAAAATGATAAATTTTTATCTTGCTTCCTGCTTTTGATATAAAATAAAAAATAATTTTAAGTTGTAATTAATGGTCGAGATGGTTTTATGGCGGTAACCAATTCAACCAGTTAAATCCATGTATGGTGCGAGATGAAGAGCCATTGGTGCTATAATTTGATCTAAATTTTAGGATCAAAATAATAATAATAATAATAAAATTTGATTAGAGTCCTAATTGAACTATGACCAGGTGTTTGCTTTCTATCTTCATCTCTGGAAATGGTAAAGCTCTCGCTCTTTCTCTCTCTCTTCCTTCCTTCTCCGGCACCATATGGCCTTCGCTGCGGCCGCGTTGTCCATCGTCTCGCGACGTCCACCGGCATTGACATTTTGTACACCGTCAGCTCAGTCTCTTCTCCACCCACTCTCTCCCTCTTTGACCTGCTCTCAACTCTCTACGGAGATCGTCGGTGCATCGTGGCATCGTCCAACGACTTCGCAATCGACATAAATTTTACAAACTCGAAGGTCAAAAGGCTGCAACCGATTCAAGTTAAAAACCGCCGTTGCGCAGCTCAAGGATGGCGTGGCGACCATCAAAACTTTAATAAAATAAATCTATGCAATGTAAAAACGACGGCTCCCAAACTGAGAACTGGTCCTCTGTCCAATAGCAATCAGGGCAGTGAATTTAAAGCAAACCATCGCAGCATTCAACTTCTTTTGAATATCAAATTTATATTCACTCAAATTCCACGTTGCTGCGTCGCATCATGGCCTTGGGGTTCTAATAGCTGCCACCGAGCACGAAGGGTTTTGGTAGGAGGGAACGGAAGCCCCCGAATCGTTAAAAGGGTTTGGACCTACGATTCCAGCTCGAGCCCATCAATTCCGCTTAGGAAAACTCCTTGAATACCGCCTCCGACGCTGCATCAAACGTAGGCCTATGCCGAAAGGTTCGCCATCCCATACCAAAGACATCTACAAAGACTTTTCCTTCCACTTATTAAATGAAAGGACTTTGTGCATTGGGCGGTTGCGCGCGATGTGCGTGATGATTGACCACATGCATTAAGAATAATTTCATTTTTTTTTGGTTTTGTGCGCGTGCCGTGTACATGCTCAACCAACAAACATGCATTGTGCGTGCCCTCTCCTACAACTTATACGATAAAGAAAACTTTCCCTTATCAAATGCACAGCATTAAGCCCAAAGCCCAATGCTTGTTAAATAAAAAAGAAAAAGTCTTGCTATACCGCATCATGCTTGACGCGCACTGCGAGTGCCAAAGATAAAAAATATATATTTTTACTCTTAGCACGCAGATGCACGCATCATGCACGAATCGTCGGGCATGATGTGCGCGACCTGCACCGCACCGCACCTAATGTACAAGACTTTTTCAATAGAAAAACCCAGGTTCGAGGGAGCAACGGAGCTTCGAACACTTTTAGGGTTTCAGATTATCCTTTCGGCTCTCAGCAAGATGGTACGCCTTCGTTCTCTTAATTCTCTCTCTTTTCTTGGGGGGTGGAAAAAAAAAGACCGATTTGAGTGGTTTCCTCTCCCAACTAATCGATAGATTCATCATCTGATGAGAATTTTGATAAACTTTTGTGCTCATATTTTTGACCTTTGCGATGTATTACAGGTTTTGGTGTTAATCGCATACTCTATTTATATATACAACATACATACGTATGTATATACATACATATAATGAGATGCAGAGTGAGATTAAAAAATAATAATAATATTGACAAAATCAGTACTTAGCTTAGAGATCATGAGGATGTCCGATTAGGGAGTAAAAAGAGATGTAAAACCCTAATGTTCCATTTTGGTGGTTAGGTCAAAGAAGAATCTTTTGGTTGGGTGGTGTAACGGCTTTTAAATTATCAGACCATTCGTGTTGAAATTTTGACAAAACTTTTATGATGATCTTCTATCTCTGGTGCAAGATATGATGCAATGGTCTGGTTTTACCTACAGAGAGTAAATTAGATGTGGAAAAGATGAAATGAAATATTAAATAGGAAGATGCATGGAGAAGCTATTTATAAAAACAATGTAGATAATGTAAGATGCTTGATTAGTTTTATCGAGAATAAAAATATGAAGTGCATTCATAGAGTTTGGATATACAAGGTAAAAGAGACTATGGAAATAGTAAGAGTTTATTTATTAAAAAATAATCTGTAATTAGATGTAGTAAGGTTATGACTTAAAATTCTGAATGAATTTCAAACTGCAAATAGATAATGGAAGTGGTGCAAATTCATCACTGAAGGTGAATTCATTATTCCTGAATTTCAATCTGAAGCAAAGCTATATGGCATGGATGAGTGAACCACTTTTCTATGAAATTTCATCCAGATTTCTAAATACAGCAATCCTCCTTCCTATTCATGTACTAAATTTAGTCAAAAAACAATTTATGTCCAACTTCTATATGGACAAGGCATTATTCTTTCCTTAGGAATTGTATTGTTCTCTATCTGTTTCTGATTACAACCTGATTGGTGTGGACAAATGATATGAGAAAAGAATCAATTTTTGTATCATGACTTTAAAGTCTGAGACATTAATGTCGGCTTGAGCAGCATATGGAAACATTAAAAAGATTGAGCCAAAAGCTATGGAAGGGAGAAAAAAAAAAAAAAAGCGAGGCCCAAAAATTAGCTTGAAAACAGGTACTTGCATGCCTAAATGGATGTATAAACAGCTGTCTGCTCTAGAACGACACGTGACTCACTTTACTTGGAAGAACTGAACCACAGCTAACACTCTTTAAAGTTTTTTTTTCTAGTGAATGTCAAAACCCTTTCTAAAGAAGAATAGCCTACTAAAGATAATCTAAAACCTAAAATTTTGTCTCTATGAATTGATTACATTACTTATACAACCATTGTTTAGATCCTTGCCAGTGACCTTTTATCTTCTTTCTGATGTTTGAGCTATTATTCAACTGGCATGCCACTAGTAGTATCTGAATAACTGGGTGATTATGCTTAGCCATCAAGGTTATTCTTGAAAACTTATATTGATGAGCTTGCATTGAGAAGACTATTTTTCTTCCTTGTCCTTTAATGTTATTTTATGAGTTTCTTATCTAGACCAGCTTCATTTCTCTTCATATTCTAAAATTGACTGTTTTTATTTGAACAAGCTTTGATAAACCATGTTTAACATCTTAATCTGTGACATGTTTATTGTGGGTTCAGACAAAGCGTACGAAGAAGGCAGGAATTGTTGGGAAATATGGTAAGTAGTAAGATTGACTTCCGTTGATACAATTCTCGGTCATGAGAAAGGGTGAAAATTTCCTAGATTTTTTATTTTTCCAAATTTTTTGAATGTTGTAAGTGTTGATACTGTCTATATTTCAGGCACCCGATACGGTGCAAGTTTGAGGAAGCAGATCAACATGCGAAGTACTTCTGTTGAGTTTAGTGGCGAGGTATGGTAATTTCCAGACCGTAGCTTGGAATCGCGTTATTTGCCAGCATTGATGCGGAATATGTCTGGGTATTGCTATACAGTACGCTGTCAAAAGGAAAGCTGTTGGGTTTTGGGGATGCAAGGATTGTGGCAAAGTGAAATCCGGTGGTGCTTATACATTGAAGTAAGATCTTGGTTCTTTTCAGCAGTCCATGTTGAATATATGCTGTCTCTGTTGCTGAGAAATCAACTATTACTGCTTTTCAGCACTGCTAGTGCTGTAACTGTTTGGAGCACAATCAGAAGGTTGCGGAAGCAGACAGAGAGTTGAAACAAATATACTGCTATTCTGAACAGGGAATATTATTCAGTAATTGCAGTTTTAAGACAGAACAGTGGAAGCGAAGACAGAAAGTGGTTTCAGTTCGCTGCTTTTGTGACGTTGATCTGAAGCTTAATATTTTGAAAGAGGTTAATTCTTAGCTTTAAAGTTCAATTTATTAATTTAGCTGTTGGAATGTCTAATTTCTTGAGTTGATCTAATGCAGAGATAGCTCATTACTATGTTACATTAGAGCTAGAGGCAGCTCAGCAAAGTCCAGCGCAGAGCTGGTTTTGCTACCTTGATCGACCCAGCAGCACCCCAGCGCAGATGCTAATTGGGAGTGAAGATGTTACGCTCAATTACTTTTTAATGAACACCAACATTATCAAAAAGTCACTCAGGTAGGATTCTTGCACATCTAATTTATGCATCTAACTTATTTATACCTATACCTGTAAAAAATACATAGAGAGAGAATTATCCAATCTAAACCTATGCTGCTATTTAATATTCATAATTTTTTTAAAAAAAGTATATATGACCAGAGTTTAACCATCTAACCTTATATTCAAAGTTATATCTGTACTGTCAATATCCAATTTATATCCGTTTCCATTATATGAATTTTTATATCTAATTTATACCCATCATTATTTATTAAATAAAAGCAGATATTAATGCATCCCCAGCACATAGAATAACAATATGCAAAAGCTACCAGAGATGGTTGCGCTAAAGATACTCCTGAAAAAGAATGAACAGAAGCCACCACTGACCCACACGCAAAATGCTCTCATTCATTTATCATGATATGTTATCACAATGGCCGTAGTTTCACATGCAGCAGTTCGCTGGCATGAGGTTCAACCTGCACACCAGTACTTACAACGGCCATAAACCGAGATAAGGAGACACGCAAAATAGTTTCACACAGGTGACACCTTCCACGCTAGTGACGCTGCACTCAACATATTCACAATGGAGATGAAATAAAAGAAGAAAAAACAAAAAGATAAAGAAACCTGCCACTTCAATCAGTCATCTTTGACAACTGAAAGTAGCTCAAAGCAGCAATGGAGTAAAACTCTCCAAAGAAAAAGTAAAAGAAAAAAAGACAGAAAAGATAAAAACATGTTGTGGGGATGCCGGAAATTTCCTTTAATGCTCACTTTTATGCTTACCTAATTTGCTCAAAGCAAACATTTCAATGCCACCCTTCGGCAAAGCCAAACGAACTTGGTATCAGAAAGCAAATGGCTCACACAATTGAGATTGGTATGTTATCACCATTATTAGAAATTTGCCTTTGAACAGCTTTCACTGCTGCAACTCTAGCTGCATTGGCTGCTTTGTTGGCTGCTGCGACAGCCTTGTTCACCCTATCATCAACCCTTGGCACATCATAAGCTTTCTCAGCTGCTCTACGTGCTTCCTGAGATACAAATTGACCGGTATAAATCTCTTTTCATTATTATTTATGATGTGAAAAAAGAAATGTTTGCGTATAATTCTTGTATACACCAATACCTGAACTACATTAAGTACTCTGGAATGGTTTACAGCAATTGATGATCCAGGAACAGCATTCCGGGTGCTCAGAGTATCAAGTACACCATTCTGCCAATGCCCTGATTGTGTTTCCCCATTTCTGAATGTGTACATTCCCAAGCCCTGTCTTCTTCCTTCATGCCATGCTCCCTCATATCGATGCCCATTTGCGAAACAATAAACCCCAAATCCATGCATCTTGTCTGCAAAGTACTCTCCAGCATAGGTGTCACCATTCCTTCATAAAATAGTACGAGTATAGAATTAGTGCCAAAATGTTCCAAAATTCAGCTGACTCATGCAACTGCAACCACAGAGACTACATGGATGTATTTTATCAATGATTGGTCCAATGAGAAGATTCTGACCGTTATCAATCATTGCACGACCTTTTACCTTCTCAGAGTCCATTTTATTAAAACAAAACACCACAAACATATTCAATTTTTTTATTTAATTTCAGAATATGGGATCAGGTTGGTGTTTTGCAGGGTAAGAGTAGAAATTACTGATCGTACTTGCATGGTCAGAAACAGAAACATATAAGCTTACTACTGGCTCATGTCAACAGTTCGAACAAAAGCAACCTCTATTTAACACCAAGTCTGCTAGACCAGAGCTAGCACAGATCTTACAAACATATTTATTAACTGATAACAGCTTCTTGCTATACAAATTCTTAACCGCAAGTATATTTACCGATGCATGGAAAATGCAAACACGTACCACGTTAGTGCTGCATATCCATCATGGCGATGTACCGACAAGCAGAACAACTCTCCCTACTAAATATCCAGCCCATGTTTAAGCCTGATCTATAGGTTATTCACAATTGGAAAATTTCACAAGGGATGTAGAGGAACTATTTTACAAAATAAAAGCTACTGACAGGCATATCTTTCTACCAAATAATATCTCATCAATAAACAACAACTTGATCAACAATAATAGGCCCATATACATTCATAGAGGACAGGAAAAATGATGGGAGATACCAATTTGTGGGGATGGGCAACTTATTCGCTAACCTAAATAGCCTGCTTTGAACTAACGAGACTTGTTGAATCAATAACACCACCTATGCATGAAATAGAAATTTCATAAATAGCTCATTTCAAACCAAAATAAAGGAGGAGGGTTACGGTAGGTTGACAGCTAACATAAAACTATAGTTATATCCCGTGAACATAAATCCAATTAAGAAAACTATTAGGGCACCCTCTACTTGTAATGCTCTACACCAAACCCTAGGTGTCATAAAAAGTTTGCAAGGGTTAACTAGAGCATTCCAGGTGTGGCAAAAAGTAAACAAAAGTTCTCACACTTTTATAAATGGGCATAAGAAAAGAAGCTAGTTCAAGAATGTAAAATATGTTTAGCAAACAAGAGAATCAAGAAAACTAATAAATACAATAACCATAAGGAGAATTGAAATAACTTGCCTACAAAAAACTAAATGGATACGAGCAAAGGAAAAAAAGGTTAATGATTATAAACTTTGGTATATATGTAAAGATAAGAATAAAATAAAGTAGGAAAGATAAGGTTCTAAATAATAAAAGAATTAGATATAGAATAATTAAGGTTCTAAACAATAAGAGAATTAGATATAGAATAATATCAATTAAATTGGAGTGACAAAAGAAATTCATTAATATTATTAGTGCTTATGATTTTTCAGTAGGTTTAGACAATGCTACAAAGTAATGTTTTAGGAAGGACATGAATGAACTAATTTAAGAGTTTTCTAGCAAAAAAATATTTATTGAAGAAGATTTGAATAAAGATGTGAGAAAATATAGTATAGATTTTAAAAGAGAATATAAAAGTTATGATTTTGGAGATAAAAATGAAGGACGAAATGTTATTTAAAGTTCACAACAACATATAAATTAATCTTAGTCAACATTTGCTTTAAAAATTTTCTCATTAATAACTTTTTAAAGTGAATATATTACTAGCCAAATAAATTTTTTTTCTTATTAGAAAGATTGATCGAGTTCTTTTTCAAGATTGTAAGGTCATACCAAATAAAAGTTTAACACCGGACATAGATTAATAGTTATAAATGTATGTATTCAGAAATGAAGGAGAAGAACTGAAAAATAAAGGATTCAAGGATTAGACGGTATAATATGAAAGAAGAGAAACTAATAACTTTCAAAAATAGAATGATGAAGAAAGCAAAATGAAGTTTAGATGAAAAAATCAATACCATATAAAGAGAAATAGCTAATAGTATTAGAAAAATTAGCTATAGAAGTGTAGAACAGCCAAATGAAAAGGCATCATATGGCAAAAAGAAAACTTAATAGTAAAACAAGAAAGTTCAATTAACGAATAAGACTAAAAGAGAGTGCAATAAAATATTAACTAAGTATAGGAATAAAGAAGCATATGAAAATTATAAAATGATTAATAAAGAAGTTAAAAAAATAGTATGGAAAGCTAGATTCAAATTATATGAAGACTTGTATTGCAAGCCATAACCTAAAGATGGAGACGAAAATACATATAGAATCGCAAGACTAAGAGAAAAAACTAGAAATATGATTCAAATTAAATGCATCAAAGATAACCATTAAAAAATTTTGGTTGAGGAGACTAAAAAAAGATGGATGGGCTATTTTAATAAAGTATTAGATAAAAATTATATAGGTAATTTAGGATGTCTTACTAGTTCAATTAATGATAGAAATATCATGTATACTCATAAAATTAGGATATCTAATGTAAAAAAGACAAAAATCAAAACAGAAAAAGCAATGGAATCTGACAAAATTTCTAACAAGATTTGAAAATATTTGGATGATGTAAGAGTAACTTGTAAGATACCTTATAAATGGAAAAGGAGCACTATATTATCGATTTATAAGAATAAAGGTGACGTTCAAAACTACTCTAACGATCGTATTATTAAACTCGTAAAGCACACATTGACTCTATCACAGCACCTTATCTACTCAACCGAGACCATGTATCCAGATTGAATATGTTCTCAGTCACCTAGAACCCCCATGTTACGTTCACACCAACGCATGTAACAACATACACTTCACAGAAACATATCCTTTCCACAGACATCCTGGGTGTTGACCAATCATCAAACTTCAGTCTTGTTTCATAGGCCTTTTTCCCCAAGGATCAAGGGGGTGAAAGGGTAAGTGGGGGGCAAAAGGAAAAAGAGAGGAAAAGTTTAAGGTGAGGGAAACAATGAGTGTCAAAGAAAAATAGCGGCTGCTTATAAAATAAAAGGAAGTGATCAAGGGCACCATAAAAGGAAGGAGATAAAAGAAGGGGAGGGAAAGGAGACATATTATACACAACAAAGGAGATGGCTAATGTTTATGGCAGTAAAGCAGGGGAAGGGGAGGAGCTGAGTAAAGAGTGGAGGGTGTGTAAGCTTGGAAAAGGGGAATACCCTTGAAGAAGTGGGAACCACAAGGAATACTTTGCAGATGATAAAAATGAATTTGAAGTAGATCATGTTTTTATAGGCTGAAATAGGATCAAAAATCTAAATTTTGGTGCCTAAAAAGTTGATGAATTGGACAGAAGCTGTAAAAGAAAAGTTGATATAGAAAGAAACTTAAGGCCTTTTTTCTAAACCTTTTTTCTAGCTTTCAACATGATTGGCCAGCTTTTCAAATACAAGATATATTTGCATCAAATATCATGCAAAAGGAATTCCATAGATAGACCAAAATAGGGCAAGCTAACACCAATAAGTCAAACCCTTCCAAAAATAGGTCTCACACAACCAAGGTAAGCAAATCAACATTTTAGGTCATCTTGTCATTTTAAGTGTACACATTGACAGCAACAGTGGTCCGTACAACGTCAAGCAGAACCACATACTTTCCTTAATACCAAAGAATCTAAAAACACCGTATGCCACAAGTAGCAGTGAAGAAGAACCCATGCTTTCTTGAACACTAAAGAATTTAGAAGCACCGCATGCCTAGACAATCAGCAGTGCAAAAAGCTATTTCCTCTGTATTGATTTTTGGGAAGTTATGTTTGAGAATATTGACATAATCTATCTTGATGACACCCGATCACCGGTTTTGAACGTCGGAAGAAGAGAGCTGTTTAATCCACGCCATGATTGGATGGCCTGCAAAAAAGTCCCAAGACCGAAGGGTGCTCCGGTGGGACCCTCCGACGCTCAAGTCAGCAACCGAGGTCACAGCCGAGGGAGAGCTCAGACGAGCTCTTCTTAGGGAGAAAAATGAGTCCTCAGAAAGGGGGAATCCCCCTTTGGGTGTTAGGATAGCGAGTGTATGAGTTTTTCGTACCTTGTTCCTGAGTAAACTTACACTTTTATAGGGAGTTGACACCTGCACAACAACGTGGAGTTCCGTGAGAAGGGAATGTCCGCGGGGTTCATTGGGGTTGTGTGAATCTGGGCCGGTTGGTGGGTCCGTCCCATCGAAGAGAAAAAAACGGCGGTTGGTGAGCCACGTCCCATCAGTCAGTGAAGCTGGCGGATAGTTAGATCTGGTCCCATCAATGGAGCGACCAGTGGGTAGTTGGGCCTGGCAATGCCAGACGGCGCGGGCCAAAAAAGATGGCGGCTTGAACAGCCAGGACCGTTCTGGGGCCAACTTGGGAAAGTCGGGACTGCCTTGACTCTCCTGAGGGCGCCAAGGCCGAGCAGAATCGACTCGGCCGAACTGAAGATGCCGGGGCAGGGCCGACCAGGGATGGTCGGGGCCGACTCGGCCGGCTTGGAGATGCCGGGGCCGAGCGGGGCCGACTTGGGAAAGTCGGGGCCGACTCGGTCCGGCTTGGAGGCGCCGAAGCCGGGCAGGGCCGACCTGGGGAAGTCGGGGCCGACTTGGGAAAGTCGGGGCCGACTCGGCGACTAGGAGGTGCCTGGGCCGAGCAAGGCCGACTTGGGGAAGTCAGGGCCGACTCGGCCGACTTGGAGACGCCGGGGCGAGCGGGGCCGACTTGGGAAAGTCAGGGCCGACTCGGCCGACTGGAAGGCGTCGGGGCCGAGCGAGGCCGACTTGGGAAAGTCGGGACCGACTCGGCCGACTTGGAGATGCCGGAGCCGAGCGGGGCCGACTTGGGAAGTTGGGGCCGACTTGGGAAAGTTGGGGCCGACTGGGAGGTGCCGAGGCCGAGCGGGGTCGACTTGAGAAAATCGGGACCGACTCAGCCGACTGGGAGGTCCGAGGCCGAGCGGGGCCGACTTGGGTAAGTCGGGCCGACTTGGGTAAGTCGGGGCCGACTCGGCCGACTTGGAGATGCCGGGGCAGAGCGGGGCCGACTTGGGAAAGTTGGGGCCAACTCGGCCGACTGGGAGGCACCAAGGCCGAGCGGGGCCGACTTGGGGAAGTGACCGACTCGGCGACTTGGAGATGTCGGGGCCGAGCGGGCCGACTTGGGGAAGTTGGAGCCAACTCGGCCGACTTGGAGGTGTCGGGCCGAGCAGGGCCAACTTGGGAAGTCGGGATCGACTCGGCCGACTTGAAGATGCGGGGCGGGGCCGCCTTAAGCTTTTGATTTTGCCATGATTGCCCTTGTGGCTACGTCAGCCACATCAGATGCCCCCCGCCCCTGAGCGCGAAGGGCCACGCGCCCGCTGTCCTTTGGGCGAGAGGGGCGCAAAAATTCAAAAAATGATTGCCCTTTAGTGCGCTTTTAATAGCTTGGTGAGCTGGCACGTCGTCCCGAGGCAGTGTCGCTTCGCAGATCTTCCACAATCATGCGGTAGGTGGGGCTGACATCGACGCGGACGCCCTGAGAAAAGCGCCCATCGGGGATGGAAAAAGGTAGAGGTTATTATTGTTTCCCCATTTTCTATGCCCTGCGATTGATCAGGGATCACGCTCCTTGGGGCGAATCGAGGCGGCACATCTCGGGCGCAGGCGAGATTTCCGACGGACAGCTCGTGGCGCAATAGAAGAGCGCCACATGGTGGGGCCTCGATTATCGTCGTTCGGAGATGGGGGTATAAAAGCGCCCCAAAGGCTTGGGAAAGCTTTTACACTGCCAATGCTTTCTTCCAGCTTTCCCTCTCCTGAGTTCTTCTGCAACTTGAGCCCTTCTGTCTTCGAATTCCCTTTGATTTCCAAGTTAGTTTCATCCTTCATTTTCACCCATGGACCGTCGTGCCGTTAGGGAGGGTAAGAGGCCCATGGTAGAGTCTTCCCATTCCAATAGTGAAGACCAAACCTCCTCAGCCCATCAGCGCCTCGGCCGGTGGGCGGAATCATCTGCGATCGACCGTTAGCGGATGAACCTCCGTCTACCTCAACCTCCCCCCTTAGGGCGGTTCCTGTGTCCTCCCGTCGTCCGGCTCCACCTTCGGCGGTGAGCCTTGATCCCGCAGCCCAGCGGGAGTGGCTTCAACCATGACCTCTGAGGATGTAGAGGCCGTTAGGGCTAGTACCAAGTTCCCAGTTTCATCTGCTTGTCCGCGCGGGGCCCAAAGATAGAGTGACTTCCGTCCACCTAATCGGGTCGCTCTATACGAGGAATTTTTTCGGTGCGGGTTGCGCCTTCCTTTCCATCCCTTTTTCTTGAACCTTTTAGATAGGTATAGGTTAGTGCCGGCACAGTTGACTCCGAACTCGATTCGGATCATCTGTGCTTTTGTCATTCTTTGCTACTTCCAGGAGGCCGGCCAGGGCTATCACTGTTCCGAGCTTTCTATAAGCTCCGCCAAGGTGAGGGGGCCTAGTGGGCATTCACCGCCAGGCCGGTAGAGCCTTCCCCCTAGGTCTCCCGTCTAAGATTAGGGAATGGAAGCCCCGATTTCTTTTTGCCCATGTCGAGGGGGTGAGGGCTGATTGGAGGGAGCCGGACACCAGCTCCAACGATAATGCCACCGTGGGGGAAGAGACGGAACTCTTTACCCAGTTGTCATCCTGCCAAATACCTGGCTACAAGAACTCCTGTCTGTTTGAGGCCGAGTTGGCCCCGGCGGTCGGTGAGCATGACGTCAATTCCTTCTGTCTCGACTGGAGGCTTACTGTATGTTGTTGCTAACATTCATCGTTTTTGGGCGCAGCGATGAAGTTTTCCGCCGGCGCGTTCGAAGCTGCCCTGAAGCAAAAGAGGCCGGCGGCTGGCGAGTCGGCAAAACCGGCAAGAGGCTCGAAGAAGAGAGCAGGCCGAGCCGTTCGGGCTACCAAAGCCCCCAAAGTTCCAACATCTGCGGAGGAGCCGGCCGCGGAAATGCCGGCTGGAGAAGTGGTCTCGGGCCGGCCGGGACCGAGGTAGAAGGAGATCCCGGTCACCGCTAAGGCAGCTGTGGTGGTCGTAGATCTTGAAGAAGAAGCCCTGCCGCGCTGACGTGCCAGAGGCGGGCAGGTTACAGTTACTGTCGGCCCTCCGGCTGCCGTGGAGCCGGAGACGGAGAGTGCTCCCCCAACTGCCGGAGAGGGGGAGCTAGTCGCCAGGGGGTCCGAGGCTGGGACGAGGCGACCAGGAAGCGGAGGGATGGGCCGGAGAGCTCATCCCAACGATCAGCGTGCCGCCTGACTCGCCCTCGAGGTGAAGGTCCGCAGGAGGGCCGCGACCAGCGCCCAGGTTCAATTCAATGGCGGACGCCGGGCAAGCCGCTCGTCTTCTGTCAAGAGTTCGGACTGCCGAGTCCGCTGAAGAGATGCGGGGCAGAGTTACTCCGCAATTTTGGACATGGTGATGGTCTCCATCATCCAGGTAACCTTCTGAGTTTTCTTCATCTCTGAATACGCTTTGTGATGCCTTAATTTTTTTTGCGACTAACACATTCTCCTGTTGCAGATGGCCAATGGCGATCGGCCTTCGCGAAGCGATGTCTCATTCCTCGGACGTGCTCATGAAGGCCATAGCGCGGGCCGAGAAATATAAGAAGAGCATGGCATAGTCCCAGAGCCTTACTCGACTTCATCAGGAGGCCAAGGTCAGGAAGGAGAACCTAGGCGGCCGAATAAGGGAGGCGGAAAGTCGGGCCGAAACTGAAAGTGGCCGGCATCCGCGGCGAGGCCAAATTGGAGTTGGTCTTGGACAGGCTGAAGGCCGCAGCAAAGCGGAATGAGGGGCTGGTTCGCCAGCTCCAGAACGCCGAGGAGGCCGAGGCAGCACGGGAAGAGGCACACGCCGCCGTGCAGAGAGCCGTCGATGTAGAAAGGGCGGCGGCCGAGGCGAGCCAGGAGAAGGCCGGGGCCGTGGCCTGTGCTGACGAGGCCAGTACCCGCGCCAAGGAGGCCGAGAGCCGAGCCTTGGAGGCTGAGGCGCGAGCCAAGGAGCTGAGGCTAGGGCACAACGAGCTAGACGCAAGCCCAGGAGGCCGATGCCAGGGCTCAGCAGGCTGAGGCCGGGGCGGGACAGGCCATAACCAACTATAAGTCCTCGCCAGAGTTCGGGAAGGAGGTCCTCGAGACCAGCCTCGATGCCTATGTTAAGGGCTTCGACATGTGCAAAACTAAGGTGTCCGCGGCTCTTAAGATCAACATCGCCGAGCTCGAGAGGATCCACCCCGGGGAATCTAACGAGGGGTCGACGGAGGAGGAGGACGACGAGGGAGAGCCGGGCCCTAGCGAGCCCTGAAGAGTTGTTATTTCCTCTTTTTCTTTTTTCTTTCTTTTTGTAACCGGTCTCGGCCAAATTTTGTACTTCAATTCCATCATTAATGGAAAAGAGTTTTGTGAAAATGCTTTTGTGCCTTGTCTTGTCTTATTTGTTTCTTTCTTCCTTTGGGTCGAACATTTTATCGTGCAACTAACGACAAGGCGGGCCCGTACCTGTTAATGAGGAGGACCCTTCCTTCTGAGATGTTTTTTGTTTCTGAGCATTGCGCACATCGACGACGCCGTGGCCGGATCGCAGTCTTAGATTTGCCAACGTTTGGATGCGTCTTTGAGAGATATGTCAACCGCGTAGGAGGTTACTGAGGATGCCTTGAGTTGTCGCAGGCCGTTTGAAGGGAGATTCGTCTATGCCCGAATCTTCTAAGGACTTGGAACGATCCGAGGGCAACTCAGCGTCGAGATCAACTTGAGGGTGCTGGGGCCGAATGAGGCTTGACCGAGGAAGGTCTGGGCCGACTCGGAGACTGTGAGGGCCAAGTGGGGCCCTTCAGAACCATCTTGGTGGTCTGTGTGCCACCCGAAGGATGACTCGATGGGTACGGAGCCTTTAGGGTCTTAACCGACTCGGGAGCACCTTCGTAGGGGCCGAATGGTGTCCCGTGGGCCGCGATGCCAGCGAGCTCCTTTAGAACCACCTCGGGGTTTGTGTGCCGCCCGAGAGGCGACTCGATCGGGTACGGAGCCTTTAGGGTCTTAACCGACTCGAGGGCACCTTCGCGCCGAAGCCGAGTGGTGTCCCGTGGGCCGCGATGCCAGCGAGCTCCTTTAGAACACCTCGGGGGTTTGTGTGCCGTCTGAGGGCAACTCGATCGGGTACGGAGCCTTTAGGGTCTTAACCAACTCGGGGGCACCTTCGTGCCGGGCCGAGTGGTGTCCCATGGGCCGCAATGCCAGCGAGCTCCTTTAGAACCACCTCGGGGGTTTGTGTGCCGCCTAAGGGCGACTGATCGGATACGGAGCCTTTAGGGTCTTAACCGACTCGGGGGCACCTCCATGCCGGGGCCAAGTGGTGTCCTGTGGGCCGCGATGCCAGCGAGCTCCTTTAGAACCACCTCGGGGGTTTGTGTGCCGCCCGAGGGGCTACTCGATCGGGTACGGAGCCTTTAGGGTCTTAACCGACTCTGGGGCACCTCCGTGCCGGAGCCGAGTGGTGTCCCGTGGGCTGCGATACCAGCGAGCTTCTTTAGAACCACCTCGAGGGTTTGTGTGCCACCCGAGGGGCGACTCGACCGGGTACAGAGCTTTAGGATCTTAACCGACTCGAGGGCACCTCCGTGCTGGGGCCGAGTGGTGTCCCGTGGGCCGCGATGCCAGCGAGCTCCTTTAGAACCACTCGGGGGTTTGTGTGCCGCCCGAAGGGCGACTCGACCGGGTACGGAGCCTTTAGGGTCTTAACCAACTCGGGGGCACCTCCGTGGCCAAGGCCGAGTGGTGTCCCGTGGGCCGCGATGCCAGCGAGCTCCTTTAGAACCACCTCGGGGTTTGTGTGTCGTCCGAGAGACGACTCGACCGGGTATGGAGCCTTTAGGGTCTTAACGACTCGGGGGCACCTCCGTGCCGGAACCGAGTGGTGTCCCGTGAGCCGCGATGCCGGCGAGCTCCTTTTCCGAGATCTGGTCCTTGGACAAAGGGAGAATAGGCTGTGACATTGGAAGGGACCCTTTTTATTGCTCATACTCTGGGGGATACATCATTGATAATATTGACGAGGTTATCCGCGTTCCAAGTACGCAGAATGGTTGTCCGTTGAGCTCTTCTAGTCTGTATGCCCCCCGGTGGAGTGTCTCGGCGACACGATAAGGATCCTCCCAATTGGGGGACAGTTTGCCCCCCTCCGTAGGCTTGGATATCTTAGCCTTTCTCAAAACCAAATCTCCATGGCGAAAGACCTTGGGACGGACCCAGACATTGTAGTACTTGGCGGCTCGCTGGCGGAAGGTCGCCATTCATAGCCTCGCCCGGTCGTGCTTCGTCGATGAAGTCCAGATTAGCCGTATCAGTGTGGAATTATTTTCTTCATTGAAGGACTCCACACGCGGACTGGGCAATCCGATCTCAACAGGATGACAGCCTCGAATCCGAAGACAAGACTGAAGGGAGTCTCGCCCGTTAGGGCCCTGGGGGTCGTATGGTAAGCCCATATCACACTGGGGAGCTCCTCACCCATCGACCCTTGGATCCGTCTAGCCGAGTCCTGAGCCCTCTGAGAATGGTGCGGTTCATGACCTCGGCCTCTCCGTTGGTCTGGGGATGGCCACAGAGGTGAATCGATGGCGAATACCCAGCTCGCTGCAAAAGCCTTGAATGCATCATTGTTGAACTGGCGGCCGTTGTCCGTGACGAGAGTGTGAGGTAGGCCAAAGCGGCATATGATCGACTTCCAAAAGAAGGCTTTGACTTTACTCTCGGTGATCTTAGCCAGCGCCTCAACCTCGACCCACTTGGTAAAGTAGTCGATGGCTACTAGCAAAAATCTCCGCTGTCCCGAAGCTGGGGGAATGGTCCGAGGATGTCCATTCCCACTGAGCGAAGGGCCAAGGAGCCGAAAGCGGGCTTAGCGGGGTAGACGGCTGATGCTGGATGTGTGCATGGCGCTGGCAACCATCGCACTTCTGAACCAGTTTGGCAGCGTCCTCCCTCATGGTAAGCCAGAAGTATCCCTGATGGAGGGCTTTCTGGGCTAGGACCTGCCCCCCAGGTGATTTCCGCAGATGCCTTCATGGATCTCTCTAAGGATGTAGTCGGCGTCGGCGGGTCCTATGCATTTGAGCAGGTAGAGAACGACCTCCTGTATAGACGTCCGTCTAGAGGACGAATTTGGAAGCCCTCCACTTGAGCAGCTTGGCTTCATTGCGATCATCAGGGAGGATGCCGTCAGTGAGATAGCGGACGTAGGCATCCATCCATGTAGGCTCTTGGGTGAGCGGAAGGACTTCCTCGCCATCTTCTATGCTGGGCCTTTCTAGGTATTCAATGTAGGCGTCTCTTGCGATGCTGTCGGCGGAGGTAGCCAAACGGGAAAGGATGTCGGCCTTGGCATTCTCACTCCGGGAATGTAACTGATGCTGAAATAGGCTAACGGGGAGACCAAGAGCCGAACCTTGCCTAGGTATTGAGTCATAGCATGGTCACGCGCCTCATACTCTCCGTTAATTTGTCCGAAGACGAGTTGCGAGTCAGTAAAAGCTTTGAGATGCCTTATTCTGAACTCTTGGGCTAGCCTTAATCCTGCCAGCAGGCCTCGTACTCGGCTTGGTTATTGGTGGCTTTGAATAGAAACTGCAGGGCGCATTCTGCTCTCTCCACCCGGTCGGTGAGAATGAGGCCGGCACCGCTTCCCTGAGAGTTTGACACCGTCTACATGGAGGATCCAGGTTTCTCCATCATCGCTCGGCTCGGGCTCGTGCTGCTCCACGGAAACCTCCCTGGTCTCCTCATCCGCCCAAGTGCACTCGAATAGGAAATCGGCCAGGACTGGACTTCAAGGCCGGTCGTGCTTGGAAGGAGAGGTCGAACTCTCCTAGCTGATGGCCCACTTGGCGAGTCGACCTAAGGTGTCTGGACGGGCCAGGATGGCTCGGAGGGCTGGTCCGTGAGCACCACAATGGGATGGGCTTGAAAATATGGAGAAGACACGAGCGGAGGCAATCAGGCGAAGATGATTTTTTCTGTCTTGGAGTACCTGACCTCCGCATCGTGGAGCACCTTGCTCACATAATAAACGGGCCTTTGGGTTCGTCAGCATCGAGACGCACCAAGACTGAGCTAACGGCCTCTAAAGAAGCGGCGAGGTAGAGGAAAAGACTTTCTCCGTTTCTCGGCTTAGACAGGAGCGGCGGAGAAGACAGAAACGCCTTCAACCCGTCAAGGGCTCTCTGGCAGTCGTCCGTCCACTCGAAGCTGTTCACTTTCCGCAGGGCCTTGAAGAAGGGCAAGCACCTCTCGGCCGATTTGGAGAGAAACGACTTAGAGCCGCCACCCTCCCCGTTAGTCGTTGCACTTCCTTCTTGCTGGATGGTGGCTCATGTCGAGGATGGCGCTGATCTTCTCTGGGTTTGCCTCGATCCCCCGCTGAGTCACCATGAAACCCAGGAACTTACCCGCCGTGACCCCAAAGGCACACTTCTTGGGATTCAGCTTGACCTGGAAGCGACGGAGGTTGTTGAAAGTTTTCTCTAAGTCGGAGATGTGGTTGGAGGCACGGGTGCTCTTTGTCAGCATGTCGTCCACATAGACCTTCCATGTTCCGGCCCAGCTGGTCCTGAAAAACTTTGTTCATCAATCTCTGATAGGTTGCCCCCACGTTCTTGAGACCGAAGGGCATCACTTTATAGCAATAATGCCTTTTTCTGTCACAAAGGAGGTGTGCTCTTCGTCGCTGGGGTCCATCCTTATTTGGTTATATCCAGAGAAGGCGTCCATGAAGCTGAGGAGCTCGTGGCCGGAGGTGGAATCTACCAACTGATCTATCCTTGGCAGGGGAAAGCTGTCTTTCGGACACGCCTTGTTGAGGTCGGTGAAGTCGATGCAAATTCTCCAGCTCCCGCTTGCCTTTCGTACCATGACCACATTGCCAGCCAGCTAGGGTAATGCGCCTCTCGGATGTGGCCGGCACTGAGCAGCTTGTTAACCTCCTCATCGATGGCTTTTTGCCGCTCGGAGCGAAGCTTCTCTTCCTTTGGCGGATTGGACGGTGCTTCGGATCGATATTAAGCTTATGGGTGATTATTTCTGGAGGGATATCGGGCATGTCAGATGACCAAGCGAAAATGTCTGAGTTGACCCGAAAAAAGGTTAGGAGGCGATCATGGTCTTCCGGGAAGGAGTCCGCCGACACGCACGGTCTTTGCCGGATCGTCCCCGAGGGGAAAGGTTAGGAGGTGCTCGGCCGGCTCTCCCCCTGCCGGACTCCCTAGGATTGGGTGCCTCGGGGACCGACTCGCCTCCAAAGGACTTGACGCTGCATGATAGCAGGGCAGGACTAAGCCGATCTCGCCCCTCATTTCCCCGACACCTTTGCTAGTAGGGAACTGCACCAGCAGGCGTCGGTGAGATAATCGCATCCAATAGATTTAAACCTGGCGCCCGAGGAATGGCGTTGTATGCCAAAGGGACCGCACTACCAGGAACTTCATGATCACTGTGCTTTGGCGCGGCGGTTCCCGGTTGTCACAGGTAGAGATATCTCACCCTCAACCCTTACTGAATCCCCTGTGAATCCGACCAGGGGGGTTGCCACAGGCTGAAGAGAGTCAACAGATAAACCCATCCTAACAAATGCGTCATAGTAAGGATGTCAGCTGAGCTGCCACTATCAACTAATATCCTTTTACAGGGTGCTTGGCGATCGTCATAGAGACGGCGATGCCTTCATTATTTACATTCTCAACATTTGCCGATCCCCCCAAGAACTACATTACCCGATGCCTCCTCCCTCAGCCGCTTAGAGGGAAGCCGCCCATCCCGACC
This sequence comes from Calamus simplicifolius, assembly GCA_900491605.1. Lineage (NCBI taxonomy): Eukaryota > Viridiplantae > Streptophyta > Magnoliopsida > Arecales > Arecaceae > Calamus > Calamus simplicifolius. Next base: position 86,562 of record UESW01001850.1, read on the forward strand.
GTCCGCTCCGTGGGGGTGTTGTCGATAGTAGCCTGAACGGGCGGAGGCCCCATGAGGCCGGCAGCGGTTGCGGCGCCTTCTGGACATACTTGCCGAGGTAGCCCCGCTGGATGAGCTCCTCGATGGCCGCTTCAGGCTGAAGCAGCTGTCGGTGTCGTGTCCGTAATCCCGATGGAATCGGCAATAACGGCTCTTGTCGCGGGGTGACCTTTCTTCATGGGAGGGCGCTGGAGATAAGGCTCGCCCTCAATCTCCATCAGGATGTGGGATCAAGGGGCGAGAAGAGGGTGAGCTTGCTCTCATCGGGACAGGCTTCGACGCTGTTGTCGGATCGGCGAGGCGGATCAGGCCGCCGGTGGCGAGGGGGTCCACTTGGCTCGGGCGAGCAGGCTTGCGACTGGAGCTCCTTGAGGATTCCGGCAGGTGAGGTCGGCCTCATCCGCACGGATGTACTTCTGAGCACGGAGGAGGTCGGAGTAGGAGCTCGGGGGCTTCTTGTCCAAAGAAAAGGTGAAGCGGGACGGAAGGAGTCCCCGCTTCAGCGCCAGGCCGCCACCGCATCGTCGAGATGATAGACCTCGAGGGCGCGGTCTTAAATCGGAACACAAAGTCCGCAGTGACTCCCCCTACTTCTGACGCACGGAGAAGAGGCTGTCCGCGACCCTCGGGATCCGGCGGCAGGCATCAAAATGCGCCAGAAAGGCCCTTTCCAGCTCCGAAAAGAGTCTATGCTGTGGGGGACAGGCGCGAGTGCCAAGCACGAGCAGCCTTCCGCAGAGTAGCAGGGAAAGCCTTGCAGAGAAGGCGTCTGAGGCACCCTGGACTTGCATCATGGCCTTGTAACTCTCGAGGTGGTCGAGAGGATCCGGCGTACCATCGTACGGATCTATCTGGGGAATCGAATCTAGAGGGATGGGCTCCTCCAGTATCCGGCGGGTATAAGGAGGACGGGTGTCATATTCCTCCGGTTGATTGTTGATCTTCCTGGCGAACTCGTCTAGTCGCCGGTTGTACTCGTCCAGGCGTTCCTCCGCCTGGCGGCTGATCGTCGGGGCCCTCCGAGGCGGCTCGGAGGATGAAGAAGAGGAAGAAGAAGAAAAAGGAGAAGAACGCGGAAGTGGGATTTCCGCTTTGGTTCTCCTGGCGGTGCGGCTCTGGAGGAAACTTGCTGGCCACAATCTGAGATCGCGGCCGCTTGGGGGCTCACGGCGAGGCTTCCTGGAGAAGCCCGGCGACGACCGGCCTCTCGCTGAGGAGAGCCTCCCCTTGCAGACTGTTGACTAGCAGGGGAGCGGTCTGATGCTGGGTGGCCACGGACTGCTGCTGCTGAAGTCCGTGGACCATGGCGGTGAGGGTCTGGACTTGCTGAGTGAGAGTTGCCAGCTGCTCCGTAGCCGAGGCAGCCGCCTCCGGTTGAGGGAAAGCAACGGAGGATCAGCGGCAGGGAGGTTGGTCTCCTGCTGCCTAGCTGGGGAAGATGCCCCCCAGGGTGACTGACTGAGGCATCCTGAGCTCGTGTCATCACCATTGTTGAGAGAGGGGAGAAAAGAGAAGTATACTGCAGGGTTTGGGCCTTCTTTGCTTTTGCTCCCCTACTTGGCGCGCCAATCTGATGACGCCCGATCACCTCTTGAACGTCGGGAGAAGAGAGCTGTTAATCCATGAATCCACGCCTGATCGGATGGCCTGCAAAAAAGTCCCAAGACCGGAGGGGCTCTGGCGGGGACCCTCCGACGCTCAAGTCAGCAACCGAGGTCACAGCCGAGGGAGAGCTCAGACGAGCTCTTCTTAGGGAGAAAAATGAGTCCTCAGAAAGGGGGAATCCTCCTTTGGGTATTAGGATAGCAAGTGTATAAGTTTTTCATACCTTGTTCCTGAGTGGACTTACCCTTTTTATAGGGAGTTGACACCTGCACAACAATGTGGAGTTCCGTGAGAAGGGAATGTCCGCGGGTTCATGGGGTTGCGTGAATCTAGGCCGGTTGGTGGGTCTCGTCCCATCGAGAGGGAAAAATGGCGTTTGGTGAGCCACATCCCATCAGTCATGGAGCTGGCGGGTAGTTAGGTATGGTCCCATCAATGGAGCGGTCAGTGGGTAGTTGGGCCTGGCGATGTCAGACGGCGGGCCAAAAAGATGGCGGCTTGAACAGCCAGGACCATTCTGGGGCCAACTTGGGAAAGTCGGGACTGCCTTGACTCTCCTGAGGGCGCCGAGGCCGAGCAGAGCCGACTCGGCCGAACTGAAGATGCCGGGGCAGGGCCAACCAGGGATGATCGGGGCCGACTCGGTCGGCTTGGAGATGCCGGGGCCGAGTGGGGCCGACTTGGAAAGTTGGGACCGATTCGGTCTGACTTGGAGGCGCCGGGGCCGAGCAGAGCCGACCTGGGGAAGTCGGGGCCGACTCGACCGACTTGAGATGCTAGGGCCGAGCGGGGCTGACTTGGGGAAGTCGGAGCCGACTCAGCCGACTTGGAGATGCGGGGACCGGTCGGGGCCGAGCGGGGCCGACTTGGGGAAGTCGGGACCGTCTTGGCCGGCTTGGAGGTGCCGGGGCCGAGCGGCGACTTGGGAAGTCGGGGCCGACTCGACCGACTGGGAGGTGCCGAGACTGAGCGGTGCCGACTTGGGGAAGTCGAGACCGACTCGGCCGACTTGAAGACACCGGAGCCGAGCGGGGCCGACTTGGGGAAATCGGGGCCGACTCGACCGACTTGGAGCGGGACCGAGCGGGGCCGACTTGGGGAAGTCGGGGCCGACTCGACCGACTGGGAGGCGCCGGGGCCGAGCAGGGCCGACTTGGGGAAGTCGGGATCGACTTGACCGACTTGGAGATGTCGGGGCAGAGCAGAGCCGACTGGGAGGTGCCGGGACCGACTTGGGAGGTCGAGATGACTCGACTGACTTGGAGATGCCGGGGCGAACGGAGCCGACTTGGGAAGTCGGGGCCGATTCGGCCGACTTGGAGATGTCGGGGCCGACCGGCTGACTAGGGAGGTGCCGAAGCCGAGCGGAGCCGACTTGGAAAGTCGGGGCCGACTAGGCCGACTTAGAGACGCCGGGGCCGAGCAGAGTCGACTCGGAGAAGTCGGAGCCGACTCGACCGACTTGAAGATGCCGGGACCGACTTAGGAAGTCGAGACCGACTCGACCGACTGGGAGTACCGGGCCGAGTGGGGCCGACTTGAAGAAATCGAGGCCGACTTGGAGATGCCGAGGCCAGCGAAGCCGACTTGAGGAAGTTGGAGCCGACTCAACCGGCTGGAAGGTGCTGGAGCCAAGCGGGACCGATTTAGAAAAATCAAGGCCGATTCGATCGACTTGGAGACGCCGAGGCGAGGCCGTCTTAAGCTTTTGATTTTGCCATAATTATCTTCATGGCTACATCAGCCCAACATATTTGAAATGTGGGAGGAATATACCTTGAGTAGAAAACTGATTCCACATTCCATGCAAAGCAGAAAATGCCAAGGATATGGATTCGGGGGAAACAGAGAGTCCACCGGATGTTTCCTTTCATATAAATTATGAAGGTCTTTGTGGCTTCCCTGTTAACAGTGGTCAACATTTTCCTTTTGTATACTGCAAAAGCCAATCAACCAAAGGTCCAGAACTAACACCCAGGAGTCTTCGAACAGAAATGAAAAAGGTGCGGAAAAGGGAAAGCCTAACAAAAATAAATCATTTAACGCAATTAGCCTTATATAAATAAGAATTCGACAACATCTTTGTACAAGGAGGAAGAAACCAATTATGTAGTTTGAGAAAAGTTTTTCCGATTTCCAGTTTCCACAACTCAAATCCAGATATTTTAGAAAAGAACCAGAGAATTCCATGTAACATTCAATCTCTTACCTGAAATGGTAGTGCCCAAGCCCATGCTTGGCCCCCACTTGAACTCTCCGACGTATCGGCTTCCATCATCGCATGTGTGCACTCCGCATCCATGGCTCTGCCCGTTGGACCACTCCCCGGCGTACGCATCGCCCGTGTAGAACCGATACACCCCGAACCCATGGCGGAGCCCATGCCGATACTGGCCCCTGTATCGGCTTCCCCGAGCCCAGGTCTCCACCCCATACCCATCGTACTTCTCGTCGACCCAGTCCCCTCGTACCTCCCGCTCATGTAGTAGTAGTACACCCCGCTTCCCGAGCACTTGCCCTGATGGAATTCCCCTTCATAGACGTCCCTGTTGCTGTAGACCTGGACACCAAAGCCCGAGGCCGGGCGGCGGTCGGCCTTGGGCTTGTCGATGGAGGAGCCGATGGACCAGAGGACGGGGGACGGGGGCTGATGGCGGGGAAGGAGCAGGGAGGAGGAACGGGAGAGGAGGAGACGAAGGGAGGGGAGGGGGAAGGCGTTGAGGGAGAGGGCGAGGAGGAGGAGAAGGACGGAGGAGAAGGCCAAGGCGAAGAGGAAGTCGAGGACGAGGGACCGGCCGCCGTTGGCGCCGGAGGAGGAGGAGGAGGAGGAGGGGGAAAGGAGGAGATAGAGGGAGGGGAAGGAGAGGAGGAGGAGGAGGCGGAGGCGGAGGTGGAGACGGCGGACGAGGTGGCGGAGGGCGGAGCGCGTGCGGCGGCGGAGAAGTGGGGGAGGAGGCGCGGGTGGCGGCCATGGTGGTGATGGTGGCCGGGGGCCAGGGCGGGGGAGGGGGAGGGTCGGCGGTGGTGGCGGGCGGCGGCGGGGGAGGCGTTCATGAGCGGGCGCTTGTGGGGGGCCGAGAGGAGGAGGTGGGGGGCATGTTGGGGATCGGAATTAGGGTTAGGTTTAGATACCTCGGGATGTGAATTTGGAGGAAAGAAGAAGGGGGGTGGTGGTGAAAGAGGGGAAGGTGGGGGTTGGGGGAGGGGCTGAAATCGGAGGAGACACCGAAGCTTTCCTTGCCGATCTGAGCCTCTGATATCTTGTGATGCATTTAACGAGATGACGATGGTCGCCGCTGCTGCGTTCGCTTCTTCTCCTTCATCACAGAGCCCTCTCTGACTCTCTTACTCTCACTCTCTTTCTCTCTCTCTCTCTCTCTCTCGCTCGCTTAAACGCGCACGGAGATCCAAACACGACCTTCGCCGTTGCTTTTCTTGTATTTTCTCTTCTTTTCTCGCACAGACGAGAGGTTTGGTTTTGCAGTCCCTCTCCACCTGCGCTTGTTTGTTGGCAGTGCAATAAGTGTGATCTAATCCATTGAGTTTTGATTTTTTTTTTTTTTCCTTTTTTTAATAAATAGAATCTAATCGGTTTCTAGACGAACCATCGAATATTTTTTTATTTATTTTATTTAACTATTTAGATCCTACTTACTAAAAGATTGTTTAGTTGTACAAAATATCACGAAACGAAATCTTGTATATGTATTAACCCGTTGCATTCTTTTTATGGATAGATGTGTCAGGGTAGGGAATGAAGATTGGAGAATGCTTGCGATGAGGGAAGGAGGATGGATGACAGGAGCTGGGGTTAAGAAGGACATTGAATTTAGAAAAGATCTTTTGAATCGCACGGTATACCTTCTGAGACGTGATCAATACGTAAAAATAAAATAAAATTTTTTTAATCATATGCATCGTAGGTATACATAGCCAATCATTATGCGTTATATGCATAAACTGCACTGTACGTCACGTATAAAAACCCTTTTTTTTTTTTCTTTATGTAAGAGAAGGGGCCCTTAGAAGTTAAAAAAAAAAAAAAAAAACAAGAGAGAGATTTTAGTGTATAATTTCATGATGCCTTTTCGTATCCTTTTGATTTTTTACTTTTTTAACTTACTGTCAAAAAAATATCAGGGGTAAAAGGTTGGTGAGAGTTTGATGATCAAGCTCTTGGAGAAAGAAAAAAAAAAAAAAGAGAAAGGTAAATAATATTTGCTACATCTATGTGTTGAGTAATATATTTTTTTAAAAAAAATTTACTTTTATGTTGGGTTGTAAGCTGGTCAATGAAATTTATGATTTATTATAATTTTATGATGATAAATATTTAATTATATGTATCGTTTTTTAAAAATATATTTATGAGTTTAATATTAAAGATATTATTTTAAATTCTATGTTTTGAAGAAAGCTCATGCATTATAAGAATGTATGATAGATAATTTTATATTTATATTAATACATGGAAATTATTTTTTGAAATTAACTTAAGATAAACATAGTTGCTATAGATTTAATATTTTAGTTTAAAACAGATATCCAACATTCACGCCGTTGGCTTTGATTTTCAATGGTAATTCTATCGTCATTCTTGAAAAAATCTTCATCGCATCATAAAAAGTTTGAAATTAATGAATCAAGATTATTATGTAATCCCTCATGAGAATTTTCTAGTGTTATAGTCAATAAATTTCTTTAATATCATTCCTTCTTTCGTACATTTACTACGAGCTATCATGAAGTGGCCTTCCTTCTGTGGCAATGATATATAATTTTATTTGAATATTAATCTATATAATCAATTCAGTTTAATAATTCAATAATATTTAAATAGGTTATCTTTTTGGCATGACAGATTTAATTAGAGATAAATCGTTAAAAAGAGGACAAAGAAAGGTCCCCATCAGAGAGATCATCAGCCTAGCAAGGTCCTCACAGACCGGTATTTAATATATCCAATGATTATTGCTGATCCTGATCCAATTTTATTAAGCAATTGTTTGGATAGACTCGGTTCATGTCTTCATTCAAATGTAAAGGGCTTGACCCATTCAAGGGGGTTAAGTATAAAAATATTTATCTATTTTAATGCATGCACAGTTTAATATAATGATAAACGTCTCGATCTGAGTCCTATCAGCTTTAACATGTGATGCAATGAAGTTGAGTTGGATTTGTCCGACGCCATTATTCAACCGTAAAAGTAGTCGAGAATGTTATAGGATGTTCATGTTTCATTTCTGAGCCAGAATTTGAATCCATTGAGGGCAATCATGTTCAAACTAGAAGAAGTATAAGTTTGAATGCTCAACAACTTAAAGTTTCATTGCATAAAGTTTTAAACTGAATAACATATGAAAGAGTTATGTTTAAAAGTCAATCGCAATCTATATTATGACATAATCTTTTTTATTCTTCTAAATTATGTACACGATATTTTGGTTATAAATAAAAGATATTCTGTTTCATAATTTGCTGCTTTTTATAACTATGATGAACCCCATGTATTAGAGCAATGATTTTAGGGCTATGATGAGATCATACCAGTAAGACCTAAAATCTTAAAACCCTAATCTAAAATATTTTTAGTCAATGGTACATTGATTCGGGGATCAATGCTACCAGAAAGATTGATACATCTTATGTATGCCCGATGCAAAGGGTGATTGATTTTATAATCACTTGTGTGAGACACTAATACAAAGACATAGGTGCTCATTAGAGGAATGAGTTCACTGAATTGACCTATCAAGAGAACATCTTATAAATGCTTACTTATTTATCAAAAGATAGTTCTCTAAGTGAGAATTGTGCAAGTGATCCTTAAACATGAGATCATCATAATATCTTGTGCACATGAATCCATATTTTGGTTTACACTCATTCGCGACATTAAGTTATATACGAGGTATTCTGGATGTGGTGGATTGTATACGAAGATTGTGAGTATATCAATAAGGAATTAATCACTTATAGTAAGAGAAGATTACATTCTACTTGCTCTAATTTTATGTGATTCAGGAAGTCTTTGATCAAAGTAGAATGAAAAATTAGAAAGAGTTTCTAATATTTCATTAACTGGATTATCATTAGAAGATTAAAAGAGATATAAATAAGTAATTGAGTTTGACAATGATCCATACTTGTATATTATTCGGAGTGTAATATGATTAAAGGATTGAATTGCACGGTAACTTATCACTGAAAAGGATACGTTTGGTATATCCACCAAATTTCATATCTTTCGGGTAAACATGATACGTTGCTAAACACCAATTTTGTCTTGTAGGTTTGATTAGATTAAAGAATTTAATTTTATCAACAATTAGAAAGGGTTCTAATTGTCAGGTTCGAGATTGCATTGATTGGACCTATAAGGATTATAAATATTTTAATCATAATAGATCAACTTGCACTCACCTACTGTTGGCTAGATATGGAACCCAATGGGTCACACACAAAGGAACTGATCAAAAGTCTAATTGGATTAGATCATGTTTGCAAGATAGACACGCTAGCACGTGTTGCAAACCCTAGTTATTGATTTGAATTGGATTTGAATCTAATTCTTGTATTAAGTTAATATAATATGATTACATCATGACCTAATGTGGGTTGGCTAAGAGTTAAAACCCAATTGGCTTTATTTAGACTATTGGATGGCTCTTTAGATAATAGATATGGACAATTGATTAGTGGCTCGATTTGGACCATGAGATGGCTCCTTGGATGAAGGTTTTGGACCATTGGTGATGGTGTCTTAATCTGGACCATTGAATGGTATCTTAATTGAATCATTGGATGACGTCTTAATTTGGATCATTGGATGGTTCTGTTGACCCAATTATTAATTTTGATGAATAATAAAAACCACATGAGTATATTCCTTGTATTACTAATGATTTTGATTAAGTGTTTCATGAATTTAACTTATTAATCAGTCAAAATTCAAGAAGAATTGAGTTTAGCCCTATGTACATGTTAAGTATCAAGTTTCAGCATTTAAAGCCGACTCCTAAAGTCTAGGAGCCGACTCCGGAGCGTATTGAGACTGTTTGACACTTTCGACATGCAATCGAGCTGACTCCTGCAGAGTCTGGGGTCGACTCCACCAGAAAGATAGGAAGTCCTCATTTCAACGTCAAGCTGGAGCCGACTCCATCGATCATACAGAGAGTGTATTTTTAGGGTTCTATTCGAGTTGACTCCCGTAGTTACTCGAGCCGATTCCCGTACGAAAAAGTGTTGACCCCTCGATATGCATGAGCCAACTCCACAACGGGCATAACTTAACATTTTGCACATCCCGCATTCAAGCCGACTCTAGGTTTGCTCAAGCCAACTCCAACCTATCAGGAGTAGACTCCATAACTGTCAGATACGACTCCAAACTGTGATATTTCTTCAACGAACTTTAACGGCTCTTTTCTCTTCCATGCTAAACACTTCCTTAACCACTTTTAATGGCTAGTTTGCTTCTAAAAGGAATTTGAAGGACGATTATAAAAGAAGGCCAGAGGATGGTTTTGATGAGAACACAAAAGAGAAAATAAAAAGAAAAGAGTTTAAATTTGAAAGTTCTATTGTGCGAAACATAGCTTAAGGAAATCCTAAGTGTTCAAAAGCTAATCTTGAATGATTTCTATCAAATTAGAAAGAGAAGAAGAGAGCCCTAGTTCTTTAAAGCCTTTATATCAACGAGTTTTCCAAAGTTTCAAGCTCATCTTGAAGAAGATCAGAAAAGAAGAAAAGTCCAACTTCAAAAATCTTCTAATCATATTTTTTCTATTTCTATATTGATCACGTTGCATATTTGCTTATTTGTGGAGCTTTATAAATGTTGTAACCATATCCTTATTACATTTATTTATTGATTCAATCAGGGGACCGAATCAAGGGAGGTAGCTTAGCCTTGTACAAGCTATAGGCCTGTGAAGGGTTTTATGCTGGTAATCCTGTGAAAACTAGCTAGGTTCGTTGTGATCCTAGTGTAAATAATAAGTTTGATTTGTAAGCTTGCAAAACAACTATGCTATAATTAGGATGATTATAATGTGGCCCAATAGTTCCTTGGGAGTGGACGTAGGTGTAACTAATACCAAACCACTATAAAATCTTTGTGTTTATTATAATTGTCTTCTTTCTCTCTACGTTGTCTTTTATATTATGTTTAGCATACTTTGCACTACACTCCTAGCATACCTCGTTGTGCATTATCTTGAAAAATATTTTTTGAGTTTTAAAAATTTTAAGAACCCAATTCACTCCCCCTCTTGGGTTGCCATCTAGGCCAACAATATCTTATTTGGACATTATTATGAAATAATTAGGAGAAGAGCATGGAAAAGGCTTAACGGATAAGTCATTTGAATGGATACGTCTTTTCGAAATGCGCCCGTCTCCTTAGCGTTTTAATAATTAGGATGATTATAATGTGGCCCAATAGTTCCTTGGGAGTGGACGTAGGTGTAACTAATACCAAACCACTATAAAATCTTTGTGTTTATTATAATTGTCTTCTTTCTCTCTACGTTGTCTTTTATATTATGTTTAGCATACTTTGCACTACACTCCTAGCATACCTCGTTGTGCATTATCTTGAAAAATATTTTTTGAGTTTTAAAAATTTTAAGAACCCAATTCACTCCCCCTCTTGGGTTGCCATCTAGGCCAACAATATCTTATTTTGGACATTATTATGAAATAATTAGGAGAAGAGCATGGAAAAGGCTTAACGGATAAGTCATTTGAATGGATACGTCTTTTCGAAATGCGCCCGTCTCCTTAGCGTTTTATCATAATGAGGCGCTATCCTCAGGACACACCTCATCATAATAAGGCGGAATGAGGCGTGTGGATGGGATGCATCCGCATCCCTCCGCCTCTTATAAATAGGAATGCCTTTCATATTCATGATGCATAGAATCCATTCGAAGAGAAATTAACTCCCATTTCTTTCTATTTCTCTTATAGATATTGTCCTAAATCAAAACAAGAAGGTCTTCTTTAGGACAAGAGATTGTCTTGTCTTGAACTAAAATAAGAAGGTCTTCTTAAACTAAAACAAGGATGTCTTATTCAGGACAAGAGGCTTTGAAAGATTTTGTAAGAGAAAGCAAATTATAAGGGAAAGAAAGCAAACCAATCAAATCCTTTAGAAGGATTAAAGCATTTAAGGATTAATGTTTTGAAGGAATCAGAGTCTTAAACTCAATTTCTGTTTGGATTAATGTTGGAAGGTGAACACTTGGGCACCTTATGAATATTCCAACATATTGAATTTAGTGTTACAGGTCTTCTTCTTATTATATATTTATTATTTATTCATTTAATTGTTACTATTAAGGAGATCTTGGTTATTAAGGGTTTATGTAAATATATTTCATTGATAAATTTATAAAATCCATACACTTTCACTACGTTGTTAGGCATGCATGAAAACCCCAACAAAAAAGAAGAATTGCAATGCATGTGAAAATTGCATAAAGCTATTGTAGATCCTTATTTACATGCACAAGATCAACATGAATTACAAACAATTTTAATGGCCACTGAAATTATGTTTAACTACAAAGATGGTTGAGGAATAACCACAAGGCCATCTTCTCATTGTACAAAACATTAATGTTGTGTGAGCATCAATGTGATCATGCATATTGAGTTTTGTTTCTTCTAGGATGTCAATTTGGTTGGATTGTTTCAAATATAGGTGGAACCAAAAATCTGTAATCCTAATTAAACTTGATAGATTTATTAAATAGATCAAAAATTTAAATCTACATCCAATCTTTTTGTTAAATAGGTTACTCAATCCGGTCCATATAATCTGTTTATTAAATGGATCGAATCAAATTAAGTAAAATTATAACTAATTAAATAGGTTTAAAACAAATTAAGTGGGCTAAGTTAAATAGCTAAGTTGGCTTTAAATAAAATAAACAGGTTTTAAATGAACAAATTGAATCTTGAACCAACTTATTTAAAAAATTAAATGGATTAGAAGTTTAAATTTAAACTTAATCCATTTGATAAATAAGTCAATACAAATTAACTCGTTAGTGTTAAAAAACTATTTATTTGCTAAAGTTGAGCACGCCTGAAATGAGTTAGTCATAAGTTAGGTTGACGAGTCAAGTTATAAATTGTCATCGTCTACTTTTATTTTACAGGAAGAGAATAAAAGATCATAAACTAAAGTTTCAGTTGTTTTTTTTTTTACTAGTTTAAATTAAAATATATAAAGAAAATGCATCTGGCTATATTTTCTTTAAGAAATTGATTGTTATATTAAAAAAAAAATTTCTCGCTTTTTAAAAAATAACTTTACGTCTAATTAACTTTCCCCACACATTGCTTTTCTATTTTAATATTTTTTTTATCTATTTCTTACTTCTAATAACTAAGTCACTAGACCATTGAGCAATGAAAATCAGACATATCACTTTGACATAATCCAAATGAGATCCAATGCCTTGATGAGATCGAGATAAGTATGTCTCATCTTTTATCTCTAGTGTTCAATAATTTTATGATAATAATAAGTAATAAAAAATACAACTACTATGCATCAAACTATTTTCCTTTTTTATTTTATAATAAAACAAAGGTGACCATTAAACATGTTTTTATTAAATTTATGTTTCTCTCTTCTTCTTTTTTAATATATAATAAAGTGTCAGCTGATACCAAATGGAACTTAAATTTGTTTGTTTTTTTTTTAAGCTTTTCTTATAGAAGTATTTTTTGTGTAATATTGTCATACATTTATATCTTATTTTATAACTCCCATAATAGCATCATAAAATATAAAAGCAACTATAATATATAATTATCACGTAATTATGAAATATTATAATTAAATCCAACTTGAATTTTTTGATTTAAATAGAAAACTTTCACCCCATACTCGTTCTATTTAATTTGTAAATCTAAATAATCTTTTGGACCCATTTGGTTTGCAAGAATGGCCCTTTAAAAATAAAATAACTAATTTTATTCTAAAATATTTGTTGAAATGAATTTAAAATCTAATTCTGATGCTACCTATAATTAGAATCAGGCATTAAGGTCACGTTTGATAGGAAAAATATTATCCATGGATAAATGTACGGGATAGAGTTTATCCCCTGGTTATTCCTAGGAATATCCCTTGGCTATCCCATTGATCATATCAAATGCAAAAAGGTAAATCCATTGGATAACCTTTTTTTACTCTTATTTGGAGGGATAACCAGCTATTCCTGCATTTTCTAGGGAATAAATTGAGGGGATATCCCATGGTTAACCATGGATTATCCCTTTGATTAACTTTATTCTTTGCTATCCCTTAGGTAGTGTTTGATAGGAAAAATGTTATCCATGGATAAGTGTACGGGATAGAGTTTATCCCCTGGCTATCCCTAGGGATATCCCTTGGCTATCCCATTGATCATATCAAATGCAAAAAGGTAAATCCATGGGATAACCTTTTTTTACTCTTATTTGGAGGGATAACCAGCTATTCCTGCATTATAGGGAATAAATTGAGGGGATATCCCATGGTTAACCATGGATTATCCCTTTGGTTAACTTTATTCCCTGCTATCCCTTATAGTTATGGCTTTTGGGAATAAGAGGGATATCCAGAGGATATCTCCTCTTATCCCCTATTTCAAACACTACCTTATAGTTATGGCTTTTGGGAATAAGAGGGGATATCCAGGGGATATCCCCTCTTATCCCCTATTTCAAACACTACCTAAGAGATTATAAATTTAGGTAGTGTTTGAAATAGGGGATAAGAGGGGATATTCAGGGGATATTCCCTCTTATTCTCAAAAGCCATAACTATAAGGGATAGCTGGGAATAAAGTTAACCAAAGGGATAATCCATGGTTAACCATGGGATATCCCCTCAATTTATTCCTTAGGGTGTGTTTGATATGGTGGATAAGGGGGGATATCTTCTAGATATCCCCCCTTATCCCCAAATGCTATAGCTACAGGGGATAGTGCTGAAAAAGTTTAACCAGATCCCCTGAACTTATTCCCTAAGGAACCCAGGAATAACTAAAGTTATCCCTTGATGGCAGAGTGATAATTTTAAAAAGGTTCTTATCCCTTCAGCTATCCTCTGGATAAATGTTATCTTGTACATTTATCCAGGGATAGCCAAAAAGCTATCAAACACAGCCTTAGAGAATGCAGGAATAGCTGGTTATCCCTCCAAATAAAAGTAAAAAAAAAGTTATCCTATGATTTACCTTTTGCATTTGATATGATCAATGGGATCAAGGGATATCCCTAGGGATAGCCAGGGGACAAACTCTATCCCGTTCACTTATCCATGAATAATATTTTTTCTATCAAACACTACCTTAAACTCTTCATCTAAGACTACAAATATATTCCAACCATAAAACATGGCTACATCTAGTTGATACATCTTAAAAATTATTTTTTTCTTTGATTTTGCAAACTTTTTTATAAATTTTGGCGCATTTCTAGCATACCCAGTGCCGACAAGCTGTCTTTCTTCTTGGGGGAAGATTCAACAAAACTTCCAGGCTTATCCAGAGAGGCTTTGCACACCCCTTTCTTTATTTTTTTTGCTCATCAATTTATAGAAGAAATAAAAGATATAGCCTACTTTATTTACGCAATGCGAGCTTTATTTTCATTGCGCTGTTCTTCTTATTTTTCTAATCACGTGAAATAAAATGTTAAGTTGAATATATATATATATAAAAAAAATAATTAAGTTTTGAAGTTTTTAGCTTACTAAGGTAATTTTATAATTTAGGTTGATCTTGAATTTTGGGTTTAGGCGAATCAAACGGCATTCTGATTGATGCGAGTGAATTTGATTCTAATTCAATTACGATTTTATTTGATTTCCATCTGAACCAAACGGCCTCCGAAACTATTTATTTGGTCTGATAAAAAAAAAAAATTCTTTGGGTCTGAACCCTGGAAGAAATTTTTTATCCATCCCAAGCCCAAAAGCCTCCGATCTATTTGGGTCCGGTCGGATTTTCTAGCCGGGCTAACGCGGATAACCCGAATTATAGCCCAGTTATCAATGTCCCTTGGCACGGATGGGCGCCGTAAACGGGCCCACGCGTGCGGCGCTTAGGCAAGCGCCCTAAGGCGGTCATGGGAACCGGCCCACGAGGGTACCATTGTCCTTATGGGTGGCATTCTCGTTATATATCACAACGTTAGTGTCCTTTTAAAATTCCGCTCTCTTCTCTAACGATTCCCTATATATACTGGCATCGTGGGCGCGAGGATCCGAGGGTTTCTCCGTCGCCAGCGCTGCTCGCTAGGGTTTGGAAGCGGAGGTCGCAAGCAATTTTATCCAATTCAAAGTATTGGGTTATGATTTCTCCGCAATTCTTTAGGATTTTGGCTCGTTTTTCGTTCCCAATCTTCGATTTCTATAAATTTAGGGTTTTCGTTTTGATCCATAGTTTTTTCTTTTTCTTTTTGCTACTTCTGGCAGTTTAGGTCTGGAGATGCCTCCTCGAGCGGTGAAGAAGGGGTCGGGGGGGCGGCGTCTGCGAGGAAGACGGCCGCGAGGACGGCGAAGGGGACGCCGAAGGTGCCGAGCCAGGCTGTGCTGGCGGAGGAAGCGCCTAAGGTTGAGGAGGTCCCGGTTTCCGTCGTGGAGGCAAAGGAAGACCTCATGGTGGAGGAGGTCGTCGAGGAGAAGCCCGTGGTGCCGGATTCTGCGGCGAACGGCTCCGTTGATGTTGAATGTAGGGCTTCTTGTGATCTTTATTTTTATTTTTATTTTTCTTCTCCGGTAATCTTTAGGTTTAAAGATCCAATATTCGTTAAAATTTGGAAAGACGATTTCTCTTGTGGGATCTTCTGCCATTTGATTAGCCTTTCTTAGGAAGTTTCTTGCTTCGTTTTGAATGAAAGTTCACATCATTGATTCTTCCCCCTCTTTTGGTCATGTTTCGTGCATGCTGCATTCCCCTTTTATATGCTTGCAATATTGATCTTAAAATGGTTGCTTATGGTTTACTTTTGGTATTCCAATGTTCTGAACTCATTTATTGAATTCATTTGCTTGCATTGCTGCTCTTGATTATATGATGATTCTGTATGCAATTGAGGTTTGCTGTGTCAGCTGATTTATTGTACATTTTGTTATGATTTCAAGCAACATATTTCTTGTTTAGTTCTTTGATCTCTTCTGCCAAAAGCATCCTAATCATATCAAGAGAGTGTTCAATAATTTTCAGGGAGCTCTTGTAAACGTGCGAAAATTATTACTCTTGTATCTTGAAAAGTTTTATTGTGATCATATATTCAAACTGTGGACCATACTTCCTGAATTATTAACATTAAGGTTTTAAACCCAATGGAAGGGGCTGTCCCAGTTTCTTCGTAAAACAAATTACAGGATATCCCAGGATATGCCGATTGGAATGTGGAATACTGATAAGATGGTTCCTTCCTGGCATTTGTGACGTCCTGGCGTCCCATGGGATGTGCAGTTGGGACTTGAAGCCATGATTTCACCCTTATAGTTTTCTTATGAGAGTCTGCATGGGTTCAATTTCACAGTGATTTTTTGATAATCATAAAATTTAGTTACTGAACTTATTATATCATTTGCTATTAATGGATGTAATCACCTTATTAACTGTTATGCCCCTATGGTGAAAAGTTGTTTATGGGACCAGACTTATTTGTCTTTATGATTGCTTAGTTGGGCACTATACTGTTATAAATCTGGGGCATACTGTTTGGACCAATTTATTAACGTTATTGTACTTCTTGAAGGATTTCAAATTACATGTATCCTACTTATATTTAGGATCCAGTCATGTCCTGTTGCCAGATATGTTTGATGGCCATAGTTTATTTAGTTACGATCGTATGCTTCCTATTTGTGTATTAATGCACCATCCATATGATTTGTGCTTCTATTTATGTATGCTTCTTTCTCCGTGTTCTAATGCACCATCCATAAACAGTTGACTCTATTTTTAAAGCATGGGCAGAAAGGAAGGTTGTATAAATTGTTCTATTGCACAATGCATACCTTCACATGTGCGCATATCTTGTTATTTATTCTAGGATTATCTAATCTATGTCTGTCAAATTCTGGACTACTAATTGGAGTTAGATGTGCTAGTATTCAATTAATCTGAAATATATTGTATTATATTTTATGATAATTTTGCAGATCATCATGTTGCCCCTCTCCTTAGGGATGCTGGGTTTTGTTGATCTGCAGCACATATTGGCTGATTTGATGGGCTTCTGTCTTTTTTTTTTTCCCTTCGACTTTTCGTTGTTTTCATTGACCTTTTATTGCATCTTTCCTCCTTTTTTTAAGATCAGACTGTTTATGTTGGTGTCTTCATTAAACTAAAGCATCAATTGCATTTATAGGTTTTAATTTATTTTGATTCAGTCCGTTACATCAATAGATTTTCTTACTGTTTAGAAGCCTTATTGTTGTAATATAAGCATGCCAATTTAGGTACACCCTTGTTGCATGGGTTCTAAATTATTTCACTCTCTATTCATTCTTGCTCCAATATTTATCTAACAAAGGTGCCGATTATTTTTATTCATTGTGATTGCAGATGAAGATGATTTGAAGGAGGTGTATGAGGAAGAAGATAAAGGTGAACGGCTAGAATTGGAGGACAATGAGCCAGAATATGAACCTGAAGACGATGCTGCTGTAGACTATGATGAGAAGGATCTGGAGCATGATGTCGAACAAGAAGAGGAAGGGGATGAAGGTGAGGAGGATGTTGAGGAAGATGATGTGGTTGAAGAAGAAGAAGAAGCTGACATGGCAGATGAGATGGATGATGGTGCAGAGGACATGGAGGGTGAAGATGACGGAAATGCTGAGGGAGACCACTTGGAGGAAGAAGAACACAATGAAGTACTTAATGAGCACCGAAAACGTAAGGAGTTTGAAGTATTTGTTGGAGGTCTAGATAAGGATGCGACTGAAGATGATCTTAGGAAAGTCTTAGTGAAGTTGGCGATGTTACTGAAGTTCGACTCATGATGAATCCTCATACGAAGAAGAACAAAGGCTTTGCATTTTGCGTTTTGCAACTGTAGAACAAGCAAAGCGGGCTGTTTCAGATCTCAAGAATCCAGTGGTTGGTTTTCCACATTTTCTAATTTCGTTTTGACTTGTATAAAGTTTGTGTTTTATTTTATTTTATTTTTGAACTATCTTGTTGACCATGACCTTCTTTGATTGTTTTAGGTTCATGGTAAACAGTGTGGTGTTGCCCCAAGTCAGGACAGTGACACACTATTTGTTGGTAATATATGCAAAACGTGGACAAAGGAGCATGTGAGTAGGCTGGTTTCTGCTGATATTTATTATTTTACAGCAATTATTTGTTGTTTCTATATTATTAGTATTATTGTGAATACATGTGCAGTTGAAGGAGAAAATGAGAAGTTACGGAATTGAGAATGTTGAAGATTTGACGCTGGTTGAAGATTCAAACAATGAAGGGATGAATCGTGGTTTTGCATTCTTAGAGTTTTCATCTCGTTCTGATGCAATGAATGCTTATAGGCGCTTGCAGAAGAGAGATGTGGTCTTTGGAGTTGATCGAACTGCAAAAGTTGCTTTTGCAGATTCTTTCATTGAACCAGATGATGAGATCATGGCACAGGTATATTAAATTTAAGCTCTGTAACACGATTTCTTTTTTTAATCATTTTGAGTAAAGCCCTTTCATTGCAATAATTTGCATGATTTTTTTTTGGAGGTAATCATGTTTTTAATGCAATTAACTTTATGTTAGGATAAACATGGCATTAGTTTTATGCCTAGTTATCACATTATTGGTTTAGCCTAGAAGATCATGATTGCTGAATTATTTAGCTGAGCCTTATTATATATTTCCAGTATTTTCATTGTGTTGTTTTTTTTTTTGTGCATGATTTGCAAATTTGTTTTCAGGTTAAAACAATTTTCATTGATGGCTTGCCTGCTTCATGGGATGAAGATCGTGTTAAAGAGTACCTCAAGAAATATGGAGTAATCGAGAAAATTGAGCTTGCTCGTAATATGCCATCTGCCAAGCGAAAGGATTTTGGATTTGTTACTTTTGATGCCCATGATAATGCTGTGGCATGTGCTGAAGGCATTAACAATGCAGAACTAGGTGAAGGTGATAATAAGGTATGTTTTTATCTGTATGAGTTTTGTTGTTTCCTTGATAACTTCTCCATGTTAAATTGTTTTTCATGTCCAGCCTTTTCATTTATGCTTCATTTATTGATATATGTTCTTACCAACTGCTGGCATGTTGTTTTAGGTCAAAGTTAGGGCTAGATTGTCGAGGCCCCATCAAAGAAGTAGAGTGAAACGTGGTCCTCGAGGAAATTTTAGGATTGGCCATGGGACTCCCCGAGGTGGTCATGTGTCATATGGTCATCCTCCACCTCGTAGGTTTCCAGCACATTCACCAAGACCATTTGGTGGCCGTGGGGCACCTCTAGGGGTTCGCGGATTCAAGAGGCCAGTGGGATTTAGAGACAGACGCCCAATCATGACTGTGCCGGAGAGAACCAGGCATTTGCCTCCCCTAGAGGGGTCATATGAGAGAAGGCCACCAAGTACACTTCTTGCTTTTCTAGTCCATGAATAGCATATTTTCTGGTTTTCTGTGATCTTGTGTGTTTGTTCATACAGTGCATAGTCTTATTTCTTGTACTTTTTCTGGAGCAGTTCCTGCATACCCCAAGAGTAGCGCAAAGAGGGATTATGGTAGGCGTGATGAGTTGCCACCTCCTTCCAGAAGCAGAGCTGCTACTGAGTATGGGCCCCGAGTTCCCACTGAGAGACGTTCTTCATACAGAGATGACTATCCTTCCCGTGGTTCTGCCTATTCTGATATTGCACCTCGTGGTGCTCCACGCACTGCTGATAGGCGGGCCTACATTGATGATGGTTATGGAAGAAAACTTGAAAGGCCTCTTCCAACTTACCGAGAAGGACGCAATCGGGATTATGATTCCATTTCTGGTTCGAAACGTCCATATGCAGAATTGGTAAGTATTTGTATGCCCATTTTCCTTTGTTTTCTGCAATGTAATGAGTTTTCTCCTATTTAATGTTGTCTTTTTAATTGGTTTTTAAGGATGATGCTCCTCGCTATGCTGATGTAAGCATGCGTCAGTCAAGGGCTCGCTTGGATTATGGTGTTAGTGGTAGTAGTGCTCAATATGGAGATGCTTATGGTGATAGGTATGTAACGTCTGTCTGGAAGTTATTTCTGCATGATCATATATATCATGTAATTTGTCATTGTTGGATTTTGTCCTTTTATTTGTTTGGAGTTATATATAATGATATATTTATGTTCAGTAGGCTTGGGCGGTCTCATGTGGGATATGGTAGCAGTCGTACTTCTCTCTCAGGTCAGGATGGTTTATATGGCAGTCGTCAGGGCATAAGCTATGGAGGAGGTATTCAAGATCTATTTTTAATTACAAATAATGCTTTCCAATGTTTGGGTCGTTTGACATTCCATCTTGTGTGGATATCCATGTAGGATCTGTTAGTGGCAGCGATGTTGGTGGAATGTACTCATCAAGTTTCAGTAGCAGCTACTTGTCACGTGGATCTGACGTAAGTTCTTCTTTGTTCATCTGTTGTGTAGCTATTGTTTTAAATCTTACACAACTCTTCTTTTTGCCAGGTCAGCGGCAGCTCCTATTCATCCCTTTATTCTGGCCGTAGCTTGAGTGGCAGTGGATACTTAGGTGGTAGTGGTTCAGGTTCATATTACTAAGGTGCTCAAACCTTTTTCCTTGCATCGTTCTATTTTTTAATTTTGTGTATCACATGAGAAATCATGTGTGCTTTCTTTTGCCATGGTAGTGTTTCATTTATTTTGCCAGTAATAATCCATTTGGAAGGAGGTATGGCTTTGCTTCTCTCTCTCTCTCTTAAGCTGGGCTGCTTGGTTGTTTGAGCGTTCGTGATCACACATGGGTTTGTATTTATGACACAGATTTGACATCACAGAAGGCTGATGTAGGCTGTGGGTTGTAAGAAGCTTCTGGATATGATGCCTACACGCTTGGAAAGAGGGCTTAAACCAAGCAAGCCTGTTTGGTGAGAAAACTTCATGAAGTTTGAGTTGAGAAGGCATGGACATTATGGTTTGGTCAGGGCAGTTATCAGCACATGGATGTCTAGCTTAATATTTTTTTTTTGTATGGGAATTTGACATATTGGGTCAGAACCAAGACTATCAAGAAAGGCATAGTGTGGTTTGTATGAAACGTATTTATTTCTGTTGCTATAAAGACATCCATGAGATGGACAATGAGGATCATTGCTCTTAGAGTTTGAGGTATGATAGAATGCAACAAGCTTTACTGGATAATTTATGTTGCCATAATTTCTGGATTAAAGCTTTCTTTTAAGAAGCTAGGAATGTTATACTTGTTCTCAACAAAGAAATCTCAGAGCAAGTATCAGCAAAAAATGAAGGCTCTCACTGGGACAGCATGTTGGATTAATGCCTTGATTACTTTCAGTTCAAATGCTAACCTAGTTACTTCATATTATTTGGAATTAACTCATGCAGTCTCGGCTTATTGTCCTTGCACTCTTGCACCTGGTAGTTGAAGATGTGAAAATCATAGCATTTGGTTGGCCAAAATGCATCAATTTTTCAGGAGGATCTGGCTGGTTATGTTTTCACGATCAGCGAGGATGGATAAAGATAAAAGTATGCGCGTGACTATTTTTGTAGGCCTATAGTTCTAAAAGTGACTTATTTGTTTTTCAAAATCCCATACAATATAGCCTATTCTTGCAATTGGTTTTGCGCACGCTGCAAACAGATATGGTGATCGTTACTCATATTACCAAGTTTGATTCTGCTGGGAATCTGTAATGCTATCTAAAGTTTAGATGGAACTGACAGTTAAGTAATTAGGATGGAAACATGAGGGGTGTTGAACATGAGTTTACATTATATGTGCATAGATATGGAATTTAACCGTACACCTTGCTACTATACTGTTTAATTTGGTCTCGTGCCATCATGGTTTTATCTTGAAAAGGCTTATTTTCTTACTATTCAGACCTTGTAAATGGAGATTTATATGAAATTTCTTGGGGCTACTTTGCTTCGAACTGTGGGGCAATTTTATTGATGTCTGAATGTTATCATAAGGTTCAAGTGGCACTCAAAGTGAATTTTGTGGAATATTTGGATGCAGGCAAATCTTTGTATTCATTTTGTTGAGAACTGGACCTTGTCAAGCCCTGGAACTTTTATGATGGATTGCCAGATTGTGTACAAAAAATTATGGACCAGCAGCTGCATTGATGAACTTTATATTTAGGAGCCGTCTTATGTCATGTCTCATGATTTTTTTTTTTTTCCTTTCTTTTATTTATCTATTTTATAATAATAATAATAATAATAATAATATATATTATTATTATTATTATTTTGGGTGTTGTGGGGGTGGGGGGGGGGGGTGGGTTTGTTACATTTGATTGGCGCGTAGCACACTTATCAGTTGATTAATTGGCCTGGTGCCAAGGCCCAGTTGCTGGTGTGCCCAAGATTGTGGTGTTTGCAACAAAAAGATGAGGACGAAGAGGAGAAAGGTAGAAGAAACTAGAAATATTATATATATACATGAACTTCATTTTAGGCCTAACCTAAGAAGAAATAGGCCTTGCTATTGTTAACGTCCGGATGCCACTGCTTTCTGTTGATGTACATTTCTGTCATTCTTATTGTCCAATGCACATTTGGCATGATCTACCATCGCAAGAACCAGAAAGTTTCTACGTACGAGACTGACTTGATAACTAGCATGACTTGTACTTGCCAACATTTTCAGGCCTTGCTCAACTAATATTTGAGCATCCAGTTTTGGCTACTGATAATGTTATCAGAACAGTAATTGGATGATGAAGTTTAGACTGAGATTATCTTGTTCTATTCCTTGTTGTATTTCATGGATTACTCTTTAGGCTTGATATTTTGAAGTTGCTTTAAGTATGCAAGCATTGTTCATATAGTGTTTTAAGTCCTGTTTGGCTGGCAATAAGCCCCAAGTAAGTGCTAAAGGATTTATTTTAATTGAGCCTGCATGGTTTTATTGGTCAATGAGTGCTTAATGACTTTAACCTGAAGTGGACCATTAAGCAAATGGAGGCTGAATAACTTTATCTGGGTCACTGGAGTCGTTATATTTCTCTTGATTTCCGCTAAAGTTAGCCTTTATACAGAATATGTAAGAAAAACAAATGTTGTTGTTGTTGTTATTATTATTGTTGTTGTTGTTGTTAATTAACATCAAATTGGCAGGCAGTGACTCAACTCTTACTTTCAAGTATGGGTAGATATTCTGAGAACCCTTAACTAGTGCAAGGCTTGTCGGTTAATTTCTATATTTCAAGTAAATTGATATTCTGTTCTTCTGGTGAATGCTTTTGGTTGTAGTGATGTGCTTTTGAAATATTGTTGGCAACATTTTCTCAAGCAAGATGGTGAAAAGGTCTCTCTTCATCCTTCTGTTTTACTTTGGCTTCATAGCACAAAGGTAAAAGAAGGAAAAAATACAAGTCATCTTCCTTTTTTTTTTTTTTTTTAATTGCGAGGTAAGAATTATCAGTGGAGTGTGTTAGTGTTGCTAAAGATAGACCTTAGTTGGGATATTTGTAATAAGCTTCCTTAGTTTTGTGAAATATCTTTGTCCTTTTCTTCTTTATCTTCTGCCAAACCTCACCGAACCTAAAATTCCTTGTTTGGATGTTATGTTTCTAAGATATTAATGTGTTTTTGTTCCCATATTGATCTCCAAATGATGTTCTGCTCTACTCAGTCTCCTACTATGACAGTCTAACCAATTAATGTTCAAAACCTATTTTCTTTCGTGATATCTTGTGAAAAATTCTCAATACTCTTGTTTATATTGTGTTATACAAGTCACCCTACCTTGCCTGACTGGGGAAGGCCGATGTTAATGTTCAAGTCTCTGAGGACGCAATGTTTTATAGCTGGGTTTTACCCCCTAATGTGAATCTGACTTTTGCATTAAATGGAGCTGTTGAAGCTTCTGGGGATGTTTCATAGCTGGGGTTTTACCCCGTGATGCTCATTAGAGTTTTATCAAATGGAGCAGTTGAATGTAGTAGTTATTACCAGTCTTTTTATTTGTTCTTAAATATGCATAATAAAGGTTCTCAGCTTAGTGGCTGGTGATGTTTTTTCTTTGAAATTTACTTGCACAATTTTGCTGGTGCACGAGATAGAAAAGCAAATAAGTTGCAGGCAAACTAACTATTCTGTAGTAATTTTGATTATATCATGCTTCATAGTTTTATCTTTTATCTGAAACTCATGTTATTTCTTGGTTATGACTAACTGTGTTATAGATGGTTTTTAGATAATTCTATTTCTGTTTCGTTCTATGCAAGTTCGTCAGACCTTTGATCCATGTTTTTATCATTTAACTAATCATACTGACTGTTGGGATTGTTTGTCCATTAAGTGTGCTTCATATTGACTGATTGGATCCATGATATTTTAGACTGCCTGTAAAATTGATGTTTCAGACTTATTGGCATTTATTAAAATTGTCTAAAAGGTATGTTAAATTGTTTCATGCATGTATAACCATTTGTCTACTTCTGTTATATATCACACGACTCCCTTATTTTGGTCGATCTGTAGGGTTAAGTTTGGACATGCTCGCTAAATGGGATATATGCGTGTTAGCTTAAAAATTTTTAGAACACTACTTTGATATTCTTCTCTACATTTATCTTGAGTTAGATTGTTTGTTACTGACCATGATTGCATGTGCATGTGACAGAATGAGTAAGGTTTGAACTGGTTCAATTTTCTAACTTCAAGCTTCTGTTTTTAATTTGCAGTCCAAGGCATACATTCATGTTGCTAATTTTGTTTTTTTTTTTTTTTTGTTTTCTGTGCTCTAATTTGATGTATATGATTGATCACAACGTTGTGTTGTATGTATCGATCCGTGAATTCCATTTGTACATTTTACAGAATCCTGTGATATAATCTAAGCTTGATTCAATGTGCATATGTTGCAACAATGATTAAACAAGCATGGTGAAGATCTTGCAGGGATTTGATATATGGTTAGGCCCTGGTTATCGTCTGTCTGATAATCCCATAGGTAGTGAGGTGAATCCTGCTGGAATTCTGCATTATTTGGAGAAAGATTTCAGGGTAGTTGAAACAATTACTGTCAAACATCCATGACCCCAAAAGTTGGGGTCTGGGTGGTAAAAAATTCTAAATGCAAGCGCCACTATTTCATCTTTTATTGCATGATGTTGGAGATTCAAGGATAGAGGATCTTTGATGCAGGCTAGGAAATGCTATTTAAAACTCTCTTAGATTTTGTATTTAGTCTGCAGAACTAGGTTTGACGTAGCTGATTTGCGAAAATTCCTATTCAAACCCGATGAAGTCTCTTTAAGTTCCAGTTGGTTTGAATTTTTTCTTGTAGCAGTGGAGTGTGATTGAAGTCTACAATGGGATATTCCTTAATCGAAATGGATCGTGCTTCTCTTAAAAATTGGTTTGTAGCAGCCAATCATCGCCTCCTAACGCTAAAATTTGAATCCAAAGATAACATTTTAGTAGTCTGTTTTGAAATACGAGTCATGTATATTTGACATACGATTTAATCAGAGAAGAGAAGTTTTGTTTTTTTGGCAAGCACGGATATTTATTTATTTATTTATTTTTGGTGTTTCTTGGATGTGGTTATAATTTATTTTTTATTTTCGGTTATAATCGAAAGTCTTGCAGAGGCATGATGTCTCAAAACAAATAAGAAAGAGAAAAAAAGAAAATAGAAAACCAACTGCTATCCGTGGGCATTCTACGGGATGAGCATGGCAGAATTGAGTTGATGCTATAACTTAAAACTGAACTTTAAATCCAAAACCAAGCCGGTTACCAAGCAGAATCGATTTTCTTCTTTCTTTGTTGAATGACAATTTTTCTTAATTGTATTTAATAAAAAATATATACTATTTATATACTAATCTAAAACTTACAAGGAATTAACCATCGAAGGTGGCTGATCCTGTTGGAAAAGTGAAGGTAATTTGGAGTGAATATGAATTAATGCCTGTTTGGCGGTGGGTCTGAGTTGAATCTTTTATTTTAAAAATAAAAAAATTAATCCATGAAAAACTCGTTTGATCAAATTATTTTTAAATAATTTTAAAAACCTAAATAAATCTAAAAAATGTTTTCTTCGAATTTTCTTCGAATCTATGCAATCGCATCAGCAATAATAACAATCACTCACTCATTGGCATCATGCCATTGTATAGCATATCATTAAACAAACCTTTTTTTTTAATATTTAAATAAGAGGATCTAGTATGCCGATCAGGAAAACAAAGAAGGAAAATAAAATATTTTAGCATCTCATATGAGGATATCAAACTGAAAACTTCAGAGTGCATGGATAGGAGACCAAAACACACAGCAGTTAGGAGAATATCATTATCTAACGGTTGATACAAATATTGGTAGAATCATCTCTCTGTCATACGTTGACGAAAGAATGCAGCTTGTTATATCCTCTTGTCGTATCCTTGTACCAACTAGAATGTCACGTCTCAGCGTCATCGACTTCGGAATTAAACACAAAGCTTGGAAATGTCGTTGTTATGTCCCTGCAAAAAAAGATGGAGCGGAAACAAAGGTTACACTTTGATGATGGGGGCCTAGAAATCTGTGGTCAAGGTCCCTGGAACCAAATCCCCCCAAACACCTCCAAAGAATTGGCCATTATCATCAATTGTTTCAGCTTGAGACTATTATTTCTCTAAAAAATAAAATGAAACCAGATTCTCCTAGCACTAAGGTAATCATAGAACATTGTATGACAAACCCTACACTGCGACCCATGAGCGGTTTAGCCAGCAATGACCAAAACTTTCACAAGTGGAGATACCAAGCCATTAGCACTACAAGGCTATTGACCAAAGAGGAGGAAAAATGAAAGGGGAGCTTTAATTATTGAAGAGAGAATATATTTGTGTGCATGATATTATATCATTTATGACAATTGATTTTGTATTGGGTCAAGAGTTTTTTTAACAAAAACCTTGAAACCTAAAAAGCACAGGTACTTCATATCCCTATCAAAAAATATATCTAGATACTCTTCAGATATATGTTTGATGCATATATAAAGTGTCCTATTTTCAAAGTTAGAAAACTAGCATGGGTACTTTCCCGATACACTTGAAGTACCTCCAATTAAGGGGACAATGTTTGCTTTCTTTTTTATAGATTCGTAATAATGAAAAGTTAATTTTGTAGTCTTAATACTAATATTAAAATATTAAATATGAATTAGGGTCTGAATTTAGTTGATGACTAAATGGTTAGCTTGTAAAACCTGATACTACCATCTAAAGTATGGACTATGCTATTTTAATGACCTAATATACATACATACACACATACATATACACATTCTATTTCAAAGAGCCATGTGATCATCAATTTTCTCAAATTGTTTACCATTCACCCCTTTTTTTATCATGTAGTATGTAGTATTGTCTCACTTAGTGAAAGAGTATGCATTTGCAGTTATAGCTGCAACAGCCTGCCTAATGAATTCTTGTTCACAAATCAATCATATTAAGGGCTACCTCCAATGTTATTGTAAGCCTTTTCAAATCCTTCCTCATCAGTTCCATCCATGTTACCTAGGCTTCGCCTCTTTCTAAATCATTTGACATGGATTCCAGTACCTCTCCTTTCTGGAGCTTTCTTGGATTATCATCATACATGCCCATGCCATCACAACGGGTTCACCATCATTTTACCCATTATTCATTGATGTAAGAGAAAAAGTTCATGACATGTTGCTACACCCTTCTCCCATTATAGCCATTAAACTATCATAGATTAAACTAAATTCTACTTTCATAATTTCTCCATAAAGAGCCTAATCTGAAGCCACCCAAATATGATACATTCTATAAAAATACAATCAACTGTCCAAAAACAATCACTTCTCTTCATTATTATTCCATCAACTACCTTAGCTTGTTAGTGTGGCATATTCCCATTTTAATCAATCCACATTGTTTGCATCATCTTATTTAGTGATACAAAATATGAAGCACTTGGAGTCCATTGGTTCCACAGGTGATTGATGTGTATTTTTCTTATTCTTACATCATTTGGATGGATGATTGCCAATGTTTCATGCTTATGCATGGTGGTTGATTATACATTGCTCCCTCGAAAGGTTTTCAGCTAACAAGGGTCCGCTTTCCAGAGCATTCCCTTATTTAGAATGTTCCTATTTGTCTTTGTGCCAATATACCAACATACAAGGCGAAAAAATTTCTAGTTTCTTTTTTTAAGTGTTTAATCACTACTAATGGGTTTTGCCTTCTGTATCTTTTGTTAATTACTTCTTTTCTGTCTCTCTTTGCTCCTCTATTGAATTATCACCTCATTCTTCGACTAACAAAATATTGGACAAGGCTTGTGTATCTCATCAGACATTTTTATTATTTTAAAATTTTACTAAATAAGCTACTAGCCAAAACAAACCTATGCACCCCTCCTGCTTTCTTCGTCTCATTAGGTCCTAAATCCTTTCCTTTTATATCCTTCAGTCTTCCAAAGTACATGCTCCAATAACAACATGGTCCAATAATTCCTTATCTCACCATTTTGCATGAAAAATGCACCATTTTCACTTTTAGAGAAGTGAAATCCAAAGGCTCAAAACTTCTTTCCCTTATCTTAGCAAATCCATGGCTAACTTCTCAGCCTTTGAGCTACAAATGACAAGAATCAAAATGCATGTCCTAAATAACTTATCTTTATCCTCCATATCAACATTTTTTAAAACAAAATTTAGTCCAAAGCATGGTTTGTTGCATCAGACCATACCATTTTGTACACTACATATGATACCATCTTAATAGGGTACTAAAACATGGTACACCCTCATCCCAAGTGCTAGTACCAAGTGACGTATCATATTGTTACTTAGTAGAGGATGTATCAGATGGGTACTGCTACGAGATTTGGTATTGAGACTACAAATCTTGCCCCGAAATGTCTGTTTGGAAACAATAGATAACATGCATACCTGAAATAGACAAATCTTTACAAACAAGAAATATATGCATAAAATTTTAAAGAAGTAATGATGCATTCAGTTTGCTTCTTGTCTAGTGTGTTCAAGCACCAATATTTACCGAGATACGGAAGAGTCATTATCTTCAATAATGAGGGATTGCGAGAAACAAAATTTTCCCATTCTGCTTTATCTATTTTCCCATCTCGATTCACATCAGCTTCCAAAATGTCTGTCCACATTTAAGAGAATTATTACAAAAAATGATACGAAATGATACCAAAAAAAAAAAAAAAGACAATTACTAAGATGCCAATACACTAGACTGGTGAACTGGCAATGTTTTCAGCAATTGACAAACCTTATCTAGGATTAACTCAACAGTCTCGTCAGACAGTCTCATTTCAGATTCGCATAGAAGTGCAATTAACATCTGCTTAACCTATAAACCAAATTAACATTGTAACTAAAATATTCTATAAGATGAGTTGGTGAGAAAAAAATCGATTATAATGGGCATTCAGTATCGATATTATTCTTTCCTATGGAGAATTATATATAAAAAAAGAATGAGCACTTAAATGGAAAATGTGAAAAAGAGGGAAGAATGAGGGTATCTCATCTGATGGTATATAGAAGAAACATGTGTGGCTTTGCATGTATATGATTTCTATCCTCACACCATTTCTGGATTATAGAACTATTATTATCCCTGGCAATTTTGCATTTCATGCATGCTTTCTGAACATCATGGCTATATAGTCTTTCACAAGCATGCTATTGTGGATTATTTTTTACTTTTTTTTCTCTCTAAAATATATTTTCAGTTGCTAGCATGATATCAATACCACGAAAGACTTGTTGCGTTCTTTGGTCCCCACAAAGCTCACAAGTGGTTTCATACAACAAATATCATATTTCAACCTCAATAAGGAATAGCGCAATGCCCCTTTTACTGCCAGATTTAATACCTGTCACAATCTCAGCTATCTTCAATTAATGCCTTCTAATACACAATATCCTGGACGTTATCATAATCATATCCGCTCCATGTATAACAAAATCTGATACATCATCAGTCTCATTCTGTATCACTCAACTCTGTCTCTTGACAGAACTGGAGCGAATAGGGTCAGGTCACATAAGGATTGCATGTTAGCATATTTCTTAGTGGGGCACTGGGGCTGCTAATGGGCAAAGGATTGGGCAAGATTCAAGCTGATAAAACAGAGCATGGTCTCTCTCTCTCTCTCTCTAACTTTTGGGAGGAAGAGGGAAGGGCAAGGCATTTCCTTTTAAGTGAGGGACGTGATGAGATCTCTTCAGAATATCTCTGGGGAAGAGTTAATCTTCAACTTTAGTGGAAGGATCTAGGAATCATGAGTTTCCATATTCTATATATATTGCATATACTTCATCCACTCTAACTCCACCAAGGCCGGTCCCAAGCTCAGGTAAAGGAGGAGGGTTGCGTTAGGTAGGTGACAACCAGCGTAAAACTCCATCAAATCCTTAAAACATGAATTACTAAATCAAACTAGAAGGGTTAGAATGTCCCCGTTAAGAGACGCGTTGCATCTGCCTCCAGATATTGCAAAAATGGCTAAGAGGCGTCGCACCGACCCCCGGTTGCGGTGATAAGCAAAGGTCTCTGCACTACAGACGAATGCGGATTAAAAAGTTAGTCCATGATAGTCAACTTAGAGTAGCAACTTGAAGCATAGGAATACTAACAGGTAAAGCAACGAAGATGGTGAACATTATGATTAGGAGAAAAGTAAATATAATATGCTTACAAGAGACTAAATAGATAGGTGAAAGATCTAGAGAAATAGAGAATATAGGATATAAATTATATTATACTGAAAAATATAAAATAAAAATGAAGTAGGAATAATTGTAGATAAGAATCTTAAGGAATTTGTTGTTAAGGTAATTAGGAAAGAAGACCGGATTATATCACTAAAACTTATAATTGAGATAATATAATTAACATAATTAGTGCATATGTGCCAAGTAAGATTAAACCAACAAACTAAGACATAATTTTGGAAAGATATAGATGAAGTAATGCAAGAAATACCATAAGAAGAAAAGATATATGAAAGAAGATTTTAATGGATATGTAGATAAACAAAGGGATGATATAAAACGATACATGAAGGTTATAGATTTGGAGATAGGAATGAAGCCGGCGTGAGCTTATTAGATTTTGCAATGGCGTATGACCTAACAATAGCAAATACTTGTTTCAAAAGAGAAATAAATTTAATAACATTTAAAAGTGAATTTAATAAGTCAAATAGACTTTTTCTTAATTAGGAAGGTGGATAAAATAATATGCAAAAACTATAAAATTATTATAGAAAAAAAGTTTAACTTTACAACATAGGATAATGGTAGCAGACATATGGATAAAAATAAAATAGAATAAAATGTAAAACTATTAATCTAAAAATTAAATAGTGAAATTTGAAAGGAGAAAAACTAGAAATATTTAAAGAAAAGTTAGTAAGAGAAATGATTATGAATATAGATAGTGATCCCAACTTAATGTGGAAAAAAGCAACTAGATGTATAAAAAGCAGAGCAAATGAAGTTCTAAGAGAATCAAAAGGAGTAAGACTATTAAGAAAGAAACTTGGTGATGAAATAAGGAAGTTCAAGCTGCCATCAAACTTAAAAGGACAAACTATAAAATTTGGCAATAGGCTAGGGATGAAGAAAGTCTTAAAAAGTATATAGGTATGCAAAGAAAGAAACTAAAAAAGCGGTAAGTAATACCAAACTTAAAGCTTATGATGATTTATATAATAAATTAGATACGAGAGAAGGTGAAAAAACTATATATAAACTAGCAAAACTAAGAGAAAAGAAAACAAAAGATCTTAACTATATTAAATGTATTAAGGATAAGATGAAAGAGTCTTAATAAAAGAAAAAAAAAAAAGAACGATGAAAAAGTTATTTTAAAAAAATATTAAATAAAAATAATTTAGTAAATTTAAGGGTAAAACAATGCATCACCTAAGAGTAACAAATAAAAATAATTTTTTTTAAATTTAGCATGCCTGAAGTTAAAAAAGCTTTGAGTAAAATGAAAAATGACCAGATGTGATTCTTATTGAGGTTTGGAAAGGCTTAGGAGAAATTAGAGTCATGTGGTTAACCAATTTATTTAACGGGATTGTAGCAACTAAAAAAATATCGGATGATTAGAAAAAGCATATTAATACCCATATGCAAAAATAGAGAAAATATTCAAAAATGTGCAAATTAAAAAGGATCAAGCTGATGAATCATACAATGAAATTATGGAAGAGAGTAATAAAAAATCGAATAAGAGCTGAAACTTTGGTGTCAAATAATCAATTTGAATTTATACCTGAAAAATCGATCATGAAAGATATTTATTTATTAAGAAGATTGATGAAGAGGTATACGAAAAAGAAAAAAGAATTTAATATGGTCTTTATTGATTTAGAGAAAGCATATGATCAAGTACCTAGAAGAATAATATGGTGAATTTTAGAGAAAAAAAGAGTTACCAAAAGGTATATAAAATTGATAAAAGATATGTATGATAGAGCAATAACTATTGTTAAAATAATAATAAGAGAAACTAGTAAGTTTTCAATTACTGTAGGTTTTCATCAAGGATTTGCCTTAAGTCTGTATCTTTTTTATTAGTTATGGATGAATTAACAAAATATATTCAAAATAATATCCTATGATGTATGTTATTTGCAGACGATATAGTGTTGATTGATAAAACTAAATCTGGAGTAAATGCTAATCTAGAAATTTGAAGAGATGCTTTAGAATCTAAAGGTTTTAAGATTAGTAGAACTAAAACTGAATACATGAAATATAATTTTAGTGGAAGTAGAAATACAAATAAAGAAACAGTGAAGATTGCAAGCCAAGAGATATCAAGGAATAAAAAATTTAGGTATTTGGAATCAATTATCTAGCAAGAAGGTGAAATAGATGAAGATGTAAATATATAGTTAAAGTAGAATGGATTAAGTGAAGGAGTGCTTTGGGAATATTGTATTATCTGACGCATCCCATTAAAATTTAAAAAAAATTCTATAAAACCGCTATTAGGCCAGCTATGCTATATAAAAAAGAGTGTTGAGCAATACTAAAACAACATGTGAATAAATTAAGTGTAACGAAAATACGCATGTTAAGATGGATATATGGTAAAACTTTAAAAGATAGAATTAGAAATAAATATATAAGAGAAATGATAGGAGTAGCCCCAATTAAAGATAAAATGAGAGAAAATCGATTATGGTGGTATGGATATATACAACGAAGACTTTTAGATCTTCAGTTAGAAAGAGTAATCTTTTAACAATCCATGGCAAGAATAGAGGTAGAGGTAGACCTAAATTAACATGGATAGAAATAATTAAAAAAGATATAACTATTTATAATTTGAATGTCGACTTAGTCTTGAATAGAGCAGAGTGGAGGAAGCAGATTCATGTAGCCGACACCATGTAGCTGGAAAAAGGCTTAGATGAGTGAGTATATACTTTCCCCACTCTAGACTAAAAGGAAGGAGAGGTGAGAAAAAAAAGAGGGAAGACATGATCTTTTCTAATTTACACTACTCTCATTCTCTCTCTATAATTGCCAGGTCTGGGAGGTATATAAAGTTCTAAAAACACATTGAGAAGGTGTTCTAGAACAAAAAATGGCACATGCTTGATTGATTTATGTTAAATGTCTTCTTAATAGACTTTTGTTACAAAAGTATTCTAACCAAATGATGTCTATATCTAAGTTAAAAACCTAAACGGTGAACACCTGAAAACTCCTGCTTAACCAAAACAATTAGAAGTCATGGCTAGTTTAGGATTGGGCACTTTTTTATGGGCTAGCCCTAGTCAAGCCTTAAGTTGCTTGGGCTTGACCCAATCCTGGCCTGCTGAGAATTTTCAAAGATTCTAAAAACCAAATGCCTCTTAGATAAAAAAAATAGTGCTTTCCTTCCTCAAACTATATACCATCCTGTGGTTATCTTAACTAATCTAGCAATCTACATAATCTCAAGATGTAATGAAATAAATTGCCCCATTGGATTTGCATTTTTTCTTCCACATAGAGTGAAATTATTGATTAAAAAGTTTGGCTTTTCATGCATCCCATGCACATCATATATATTCATTTGGTGATTAAAAAGTTGTTAAAGAAACAGTTATTAAACAAAAGTATCAATTCTGCCATTTATACAGGTACACCATTGAATTTTGACATGGGAGTAATGTAAACTTCATATAAGATTCTGATACATAACATGCCAAGGAACATATTGACTATTCAAACAGTTTCAACCTACCTCTTTCCGTTCGATGAAGCCAGTGCCATCCAAATCATAAAGCTTGAATGAAACTGTAGTCATGTAAAGCTTCAGCAAATGGTAATGATTTTTCTAGCAAAAAGGCAATGATGATAAAACATGATAGTAACTTACAGTCAATTTTATCTTCATGTGGAGCATTTGGGTGAAATACGTTGAGTGCCCGGACAAAGTCACCAAAATCAATGACTCCCTTTTGCTTCACATCAAATAGGTCAAAGATCTGCATTTATAATGATCAATTCTATATTAGGAAAATTAATACAGCAGTCTGTCACCATAACCAGAACCTACAAAGTATTACCATAGCATTGCATATACTGTATTGAAATTCAAAATGTGACACCAACCTGCTCACCCTGCTATAATAATGCAATGCTGATGGAAAGATATTCCCCCAATTAAATGCATGTGAAACTCTTCAACATGTCTATCAAAAAAAAAAAAAAAAATGCACACCAACCATTTTTTGCTTTTATAGTTGTCTCTTAAATGACTCTCAGAAAAGAGATCCAATTTAACTGGCAACTAAGCATGTAAATACTAATACATGACATAACTATGCAAGCAATTATAGATGAACCAAGATAGATTGATATAATTCACAATTTCATATAAGAAGGCTCAATGTATAAGGCCCCTTTTATAGCTGGGTTCAGCCACTGATCCACATTCCTTCCAGGAAACCATGCTCTAAATTATCCAAGTCCAATGCTTATAAGAAACGAGGGTACAATGCTTTATTCTTTTGCCCATGTATCATCAGTAAATATTTATACTATTTCTTGATTCCATTAGACTTTGCCAGAAAGTTGGAAAAGTTAAGGAGACAGAAAAAATGGAGCTAGATTGAAGATAGTAATCCCCATAGCAAAGATTAAAACTCTTGCTTCATTTCCTTCGTCTGACTTTCAACCCTTACCATCCTCTTATATATCTCTATACCTCTTCTATTTTGTCACATAAAGGGGAAAAAAAGAAAGGGAGTTTTTCTCTCTCTTGGAGATGCTGATATCATCAAAATGAGATATGATAGTAAATATAATTATTGAAGAAATAACGTAATTGATCATAAATTAGCCATTTCTAAGCTCATATTGGAGGCAAATGATGAAAGATAAAATAAAACCAAGCACGATACCATGAAACATAAGAAATTGAATCTGTTTACACAATATCAAGCAATTGACAGCCAGATGCAAATTCAAGACACTTTAGGCATCATTAGCTACCAATTAATAGTTCAATTAAGCAAGAGAGAGAAGCAAAGTTATCTAAAAAGTACAATACCCTGTTTGCGAAGAGATTTTCCTTTTTTCTGTTCTTAAATAAGGCAAGCTGGAACTCTTCCTGCATAAGGGAACTTATAGAATGAGTTCACCCAATTCATGGATCTTGAACATCAATCACTTTAGATATGATTTCTGCTCTTAAATGATTTGGAAGGAACATGGCACAGAGTTATCTCCACTTATAAGCAACAAGTCATCTAACAGCGAAAAAAAAAAAAAGAAAAGAAAAGCAGTTCCTTGCCAGGAGATCTATGAATTCAAAAGATTAATTTTTTTTTTTAAAGAAAAAGCAGATTGTAAGCCATCAATATGAGATCAAAAAGCAAATGCACAACAAATCAAATGGACCACAAAACACTATTGGTGCGTATTGAATATTATTTTTAGTAAAGCTTTATAAGTGCTAAAAATATAATTATCAACTTGATCAAGTCTGAGAAGTATATTTGTGCTTGTATGCTTCAACCATAGCCTTAAAATCATCAACTGCTTATCAATTATAAAACGATATATACTAATATAGAATGCTTGCATCTGCATGTAAATGATGCAGTTTGATTTATCAAAAAGAAAAGAAAAGAAAAGCAACTGGTTATATATGTATATAGCACATATATTGTGTATAAGGACGTATTACCTTATTTATCAGCCCATCATCAATCACAGAACTGCTGATGCTCTTGAACAGCTCAAAGAGTGCCTCTACTTCACTGACGCTGACTAGAAAATACAATAGAAATAGTAACAGAAAAACGCTAAACTTACAAAAACAAAAAGAATCAAGTTGAGGACAATATCCGGTCCGCCTTTAGATTTTTTCCTTTTAACACAAGGGTGAAGAGGACAATATCCATCAGTTTCTACAACAATATACTACACATGCACTGATGTATCCTGTAATTGTTTGCTAACTCCTGCATAGTTGCATCTCCACAGCTAGTTCCCTCAGAAAATAAAAAAATTACAATTTTTTATTAATTGAATAACAAAAGCCTGAAAAAAAAATTGCAAATGTGATATTCCCTTGGGAGGACAGATTTGCAATGCTTTTAGTGGGAAGTGGGTGCTTTACATAATTACGTGGCCACAAGGTACACATCTTGAGGACACACATTTTTATCTGATACAGCCAGCCTATTAGGATGGAGTGAGAATTTAAATTATCCTACCAGAGCTAATGAACCATCCTTTATGGTAGGGAAAAATCAGTGAAGTGAAAGTTGAAACCTGTATCAAATATCATATGGCTTCTGACTGATTGAATGTCGTGGCACAAAAATTCAAGAAGTTATTGGAGAATCTAAATTTGGGTGGCGTACAGTGACGTGGAAGAAAGCCTACATGATCAAAACAAAATCTTTCCCTTCAATAACTTTAAAACAATAACTTCAAAAAATGAATTATTTCAAGATCTAAGGACAACAAGGTCTTATCGTCCTAAAGTGATAACCTGCAATAATTGGTTGCGTACTTGTGTTAATCAAATAGCGGTGCTATCATTTGATAATAAATAAACCTTAATTTTTCAGATTTCTTGCCCAGAGGGTTAAAATTTCTACACCTTCTAAAGTCCAAAAAACTCTCCTCCTTAGAAAAGTCAAATCACATATTTTTACTCCTTTTGCTCTCCTCAATGAAATAATTCAACCGCAGAAGCTACACCGACTCAATAACTAAGTGCATGTTAAAGTCTGAGGATTCTGACACAGACATAATCATCAACGCACAATCTCAGTATACCCTTAAAAGATAAAATCTTTACTCAACTAGAACTGATCCACTGTTGAATAAGACAAGCATGCCCTGAGGACGCTACAACTGGGGAAGTCCCTGTAACTGCCCTTTATTGTAAATCCCTAAATCGAACAAACGCCATCAAGATACTCTTAGAGCAATCGGGCAAATGCATGCCCTAATGTTAGCTTACAACGGGTAATAGCAACGTAATTGGAGATGGTATTCTTCCTTTAAAAAAAAAAAAATGCTTACAAGCTGTTTGGGAGGCAAGAAGCACCGGGTCCTCGTGTCCTGGGTATTGTCTTCTGGCCTTCGACTGTAAGCAGCCCATTTGCCGCTGCAGTCAACTAGCCGCCGGCCCTAGTCTCCCAACTCGCACATTCTAACCATCCGCATGCTTCAACCAATTCATCAACACCACAACTTTTATACAGTCGCCCTTCTCAATTCAACAAGGTTTTCTTTAAAGGAAGAAAAGAAAGAAAAAAAAGGAAAAGTTAGCGAAATAATTAAGATCCATCAAATAAACAGGTAACAATCCTTTTAAGAAAGTAATTTTTTCAAAAACATCGTCGCGTCCAAGGAAATCAGAGAAAGAGAGAGAGAGAGAGAGAGAGAGAGAGCGAGAGTTTTTCAACTCCAATGAGAGATGGGCAGCATCAAAGGAGATCCGAATCCAAAAACGGATTAGAATACGAGAAAATAACCCAACCCGAACCCTAACCCGAAACCTAACGGGGAGGCGAGAGCGTACCGGACGGAATTCCAGCGGGAACTCGCCGAGAGGATGCGTCGGAGATGGAGGGATATAAATAGAGAGGGACAAGACCGCGATAAGGAACATAGCGATCGGACGGCTCAGATTTGTGGGGGGATTTCGACGGACGGGGAGGATTAGGTTCAGGGGATCGGCGAGAGGCTCGCGGCGCTACAGATGGGCGGTGGTGTCGGCGAGCATCGCAACGCGCGTCCCTGGACGGCACGTGGCGCGTTTTTTCTCGCCCTCGCGTCAAGCGCCGGAGATCCGGTGGGACCCGCGGTACTTTTTCCAGTTGGCGACCTCGTGATCACCGATGAATGCGCTTCTCTTCTGTACGCCCCCTATCGTACCACTTAGGATATATAATATTCTTTTTTTTTAATATTGGATCCAGATCGGAATATTACATCGTATCTTTGACCGTTGCGTCCAAGCGGCATTCGAAATAACACGTTTCAAACGCGTAAAATGACGCCATCAAACAAAATCACTACCGCTGGGGGTTCAACTTGGGCGGTTCAATCAAATCCGACCTATTGAACCTAATTTGCAGCAGTAGTTAAATTTATGTTTGTTCAATCCAAAATTGAAGGATTTGAGTTTAATTTGAACTAATTTATAATTGATCCGATCTCGAATTACGCTTAGATCCGAATGCAACACGTTTGAGTTCCAAAATTCATTCATTCCGCTGCTCATTAATCTCCAACCCGGCCCAAGTTCCAACTCCAAGCCTTCTGACTTCTGAGTTTCGAACCGATGCCCTTTTTTTTTTTTTTTACAAACGAGCGATCACACAAATCTAGTGTAAATCAATCCAGATAGATCAGAATACAAAATTTACTGCAAAGAACAGGATCACCCAGCCTTCAAATCCAAGAACCAGCTTGCTGAGCCACTGAAGCCGCCGCCCAGTCAGCTACCAAATTGACTTCACGATATATACGACGGATTTAAGCAGTATCAACTTGCTGCAGGATAGACCATATATCCCTAAGAATCGAATTAGTGGGGGCTTTACATCAATTCTCCTTCCGCAGCCATCGAATGACCATCATAGAATTACCCTCGATCATGAGCCTATGAGCATGAAGGATCCGAGAGGCATAAGTAATACCCGTCCAAGCAGCATAAAGCTCGGTCATAGGAACAGAGAAATCGAGGGAACCAAAACCTTTTGCCCCTAACATATCACCCCGAGGCTCGCGGATGATGAAGGCAGAACCAGCAAATCTTCACGGACACTCCATCAAAGTTGATTTTAACAAACCTGAAGGGGGACGCCCCCTTATTTCATTCGTTCTGCTGCTCAAGTATTCAACCCTAGCTCAACCTTAGCTCCCAATCCCATTCATTTCCACTGCTCGTTCCTTCTTCAAGGCTCCAACTATCCACCTCCTGGCCTCGTTGACCTAAATCCATCGCCGGTGATAGCGTCTTGGCTTCACTTCCCTATGGAACAAAGGGAGGAGAAGGGGCGGCCGCCGCTAGTTTCTTCTTCAAGCATATCCACCTCACCCCGTCGACCGAGTCCATCGCCGGTGTCTTAGCTTTGCCACCCAGTGGAAGAAGAGAGGGGAAGGCTCTAGGTAAAGACGGCCGGCAGGCTCAGGGTTAGGTAATCTGCTTGCCCTTTTCTAGTTCTTTGGTTACCTTTCAGTCCCTTGGATTTGGGTTTTGAAATTCGTTTTTTTAAGATCTTGGTTTGGTCTCAATTTTTTGGAAGAAAAGAGAAACAATGATGGAAGAAGAACAGAGCTGTTTATTGTTGATGTCTCTTTCGATGCATCTTTTCTTTATTTTCTGCCTTGGTTGAGCTTGGCAATATGGATTGCTCGATCTCTTCTCAACCTTATACACGAATTTTCCAAACCGCATGAGAATTAGAATTCTAATGCCGATCCAAAAATAATATATTACAGCTAGCCTTTTTGGGTGACAACAGGGTCACAAGGGTAGTTATAAATGGTATTAGGCCCATGTGGTTGTGTGAGCCAATAGTGGTCTGTGCTTAATTCCACATCGATTATTCTAGATGGTTATAAAAATCGAGGAGTCCAAATAATACCTAAACTTTTTAGATGAGATCCTGCATTGTTATAGAGGATTTGTGTGCGGTGCCTGAATTTATGATGAATTACCAGGCCTAAATGTTGTGTTTCTGGATCAGAACCATTGAATTGAAGTGGTCTTTTTCAGTGAAAAACTCAGACTTGAGATGAATCTAGTAAATTGGATGCAAATCCTTATCATTGTACCTCTATATCAACTATTGCTCACTTGAGAATTACAGATCCTTTCCATTCATTGGGTTGGTGCTGATTAAATTGCTGTTCTTGTGGGTAAATATTATTTCTAGGCTGGTCTAATTGAAGGATTTGGGGGTAGGGCTGAATTTGTGATGAAATATTTAAGTGAAACAGCTAGGTCATGCCACCTACTCATCTGATCATGGATCTAAACCATCCATTCTCTAAGTTGTCTTGTTTGGTGAAAGATTCGGATATGAAAATGAACAGTTAATTGAATGGAAGCACCTGCCATCAATCTATGCATCGATTATAAATTGAAACTAAAACCTAAACATCTAGCACTTGTCAAGATGAGAGCAAGTTTTGGATTGAGAAACGTAAGCATGGAATTGTTTAATTGGCAGAATTGTGAAATGTGAGAAATCATGAGAATTGATGGCTCCTTCCATGGCAGACATAGTACCCTTGTAAAGGAACATGAGAGGATCATTAGGGACAAATGCATGAGCTTTTATTGTTTGTTTAGACCTTCCTAGAATAAATGGAGCAGTGTGACACCAAAAGCAATTGATTAACATGCTAATTGTGTAAGGTTCATACCTCTTGAAGAGAACTTAATTTAGAATTTGGACTGTGAAGCTTATTTATGTAATTATGTAAATTGTGTATATTTTTAGATGTGCAATTTGGAATGTGAAGCTTGTTTGTTTCAAACTTCAGCTTATTTGTGTAATGTGAAGCTTATTTATTTCAAACTTTAGTTTATTTGTGCAATGTTAAGCTTGTTTATTTCAGATTGCATATTTATTTATTTATTTTTTTATCAATCTGAATTTCAATCCAAAACTCAATCCGAACCCAATTTTTAAAAATAGGGTTAGGATTGAGGTTTTACAAATAGGATTAGGGTTAGGATTAATATTTTTTTATAAAAAAATTGGTGTGTCGTCCCGTGACTAAATCGCCCATTTTTTCTTGGATGCTGCGGTTTTTTTGGCATTTGTTTCCGGTTAGATCTGGTTCTGTTCTCGCTTCTCAGTTGAAAACCCATGAGGAATATAGTGAAAAGCAAAAATAGCATAATAATGCCTCACTTGAAGCTAACAACACGTAAACAAGTTAATATTCTTTCTTTAATAAAGACATAGCTTGCTTCATGACTGTGTTTATCATCAAATACCTGATCATCATGTTTAACTTGAGACTGGAGGTGGTTTTTATTGGACCAGTTCATCTCATTCACCAAATAATTAATCCATGCTTTTTCCCATTTCTTTCTCATTTTGTGATGATTTCAAAGCTTGAATGTTCCAGATATCCAAATCAATGGTATTATTTGGCATTTGATTGTGATGATCTTTGCAACATGTAGATTAGTGAGACTGCAAAACTGATCGATAACATGTACAGCATGATCTCTACAAAGACGTCCGATCGATCATCCACTGTTGTAACACATTATTGCCCATGAAATGAGTTTTTTACGTTCTGTGCAGCTGTTATAGATGCAAAACAACCCAGCTCAGAATGACCATGTCCGATGGCTTCCTATGTTACCAGACTGGTGAAAGTGACAGCAGGTCGAACTAGTTTTCCTGCTAGGTGCCTGTCATGCCTCTCTCAATAGTTTCACATTAAAAAATTAGAAGTTGGTTGAGTGATTTATATGTAATAAAGCAAGAAGGACAAGGCATCAATTGGATCCTTTTTGGGCTGTGGTAGCCCAAGTTGATGTGGAGCTTGTCCATCTTGCTTTCTTGTAACGAAATGGGCCCGTGGGCCCGGATCGTTACAATATGGTATCAGAGCCACGCATCAGTCGAAAGTGCAGGAGCTAAGTGCCACACAGGACAAAGTACTACATCCATGGGGGATGGAAGCCACCTCTTGAATCTGTGGGGGCCACCTCTAGAATCCTGCATGCCTGGTGGTTATGATCAATTGCTCATGGCGACAAGGACGTCGCATCTGTATTCTGTAAAAAGGATAGATTGTGATGCCCCTCCCAATAGTTCCACATCGGAAAATTAGGAGTTGGTTGAGTGATTTATATGTAGTAAAGCAAGAAGGACAGGACATCAATTGGATCCCTTTTTGGGCTGTGGTGGCCCAAGTTGATGTGGAGCTTGTCCGTCTTGCTTTCTTGTAACGAAACGGGCCCGTGGGCCCGAATTGTTACAATATGGTATCAGAGCCATGCACCAGTTGAAAGTGCAGGAGCTAAGTGCCACACAGGGCAAAGTGCTACATCCATGGGGGATGGGAGCCACCTCTTGAATTTGTGGGGGCCACCTCTAGAATCCTGCCTGCCTGGTGGTTGTGATCAATTGCTCCTGACGACGAGGACGTCGTCTCTGTAAGAGGGGTAGATTGTGATGCCCCTCTCAATAGTCCCACATCGAAAAATTGGGAGTTGGTTGAGTGATTTATATGTAGTAAAGCAAAAAGGACAAGGCACCAATTGAATCCCTTTTTGGGCTGTGATAGTCCAAGTTGGTGTGAAGCTTACCCATCTTACTTTCTTGTAACAAAATGGCCCATGGGCCCAGATTGCCCGAAGTCCAAACTAGAGGCTACTTAATTACAAAGGAAATAAAAATACAATAATAATAATAATAAAGGCTATTGCCTCTTCCAAGCTTATATAGCTTATATAGATGCCAGGCTATAACTCTGTATTTATGCGACTGGGAATCAAAAGGACCGACTAGCCTTCCTCTTTCCCTTGGCCTTTCTTTTTTCATTCTTCTTTTTAGGTTATACAGAAGAAATCACTCTCTTTTGGATGGTGAGGAAGATTTTATGCCCATTGTTCAGCAAATAAGTTGCATAAAAATGTTGATCAAAATTTTCATTGGTTAACTTACCAATTTTTTTTTTGTTTCAATCAGATGAATAATTTGGTTAAGCCTAATTTTTATAGATTTTAAGTACCCGCCCAATATATTGTTGGGAGCGACTTTATGATTAATATAAAATGAATTATATTTATATCTAAAATAAAAAATTTAGTTTACGTAAAATTCTCCATTCTTAATATAGATATTAATATTCACACTGAGCCATTATTAAAATTCATTTCTTAAAATATAAATAAAAATTATATTTTCCCATTGCATGGATTGACATTAATGATATTAATACTAATAAAAAAGTTTTTGCTAGAATATAATTAATTTGTTTTAATAGAAGTTTTTTTTTTTCTTTCACATTAGGGAAGAGGTAAAGTTCTCTAATTTTATAAGATTACTGGTACCTTTGTCGCATGGTAGATGATTTGGTAGTGGACTGGATCAGGCCACGTCTCACATGTGCAACTTTTCTTCCTCTTTTTTTTTTTTTTTCTCTCTATGCCCTTGAAAAAAATAACAAAAATCAGCACACTGCACTTAAATTTTATTCTTAAAAAAATTATAATATTAAGCTCTAAGCCTAATTCAAATAAGTCCACGGTCGATTCAAAACCTAGCCAAATCAATTCACAGCAAGCAAGCATTAGAGACTAAAGTTTTTAATTGTTAAGTATCAGCATAAAAATAAATAATATTTCCAATGAATATATATAATTATTCTATAATAGTGTAAGAATATCAAGTTAGTTGACCTCTAAGTTTTTTTATAAAAAACACATAGTTAATAAAAAATTTAGTATAAATTTTAATATATATATATATATTTAAAATTTAGAAATTAAATTCAAGTCAAATTTAGTTATGATTGAAGGCCATAGCTTGGCTTGAATTGGGTCCAAACTAGACTAAATAATGGCCTAAGCTTGCTTTATTTTTTTAACTAGCTTGAAGCCTAATTTTATCTTGAATTTTGTTTTTTTTTTTTTGGTCACATGAGGCTAGACCGAGTCCACGCCTAAAGGTACCATAGTAGCTAGCTCTTGTTGACAAATATGAGGGGGGGCCATGAGAATATTCTTATCACATGCTCCCATCCCATTAATTTTCTGCAAGCTTGTATACTTCTACCTGTCACCTTCATTACAATCACGAAAATATCAACTCCTCTCTGATTTAATGGTTGTTCTCACCTTCCTCTAGA
Source organism: Calamus simplicifolius (assembly GCA_900491605.1). NCBI lineage: Eukaryota > Viridiplantae > Streptophyta > Magnoliopsida > Arecales > Arecaceae > Calamus > Calamus simplicifolius. The sequence continues at coordinate 130,815 of UESW01001850.1, forward strand.
ATATATCTGCCCAAAGGTTTATTAAAATACATTTAAAAGAAATTTAAAATTGATATGACAAGAGATTATTAGTATTGCTTTCAATATATTTCGATTGGTAGATCAGTCCACAACTTGAAGGCGTCCACATCTCTCAATTTGTAATTAAAGGGTGACATCAACGATTGGGCTCACCATCAAATTAATTGCCAGGTTCCTTCTGTAACGCCACCATGCCAAATGTTTGGTTTAGAGAGATCCAATTCCTCAATTAATTTCGTGATAAATATTTGTTGCCAAACCACTAATTGAATCTTTGCAAAAATGATTCATTGAATTGGTAGACATGACTATGATGCTAGACCAAGCCAGATGCAACATGAAAAATACCCAAGTTCGCCTTATTTTGGGAATGGAAGCCCAATTCGACTCCAAATTTTGACCTATTTTGTTTGATTAGGGTTAGTTCGGCTATGATCTCCTTGGCCCAATCAGTTTTAGAAGGATATACCGATTGATTAGACCTCCTTAAGACCCATCGGGAGCATAGCAATTGGCCTAACTTCTATGCCTTCATGAATAATATCTAAGGTAGTGTTTGATAAGAAAAATATTATCCATGGATAAGTGTACGGGATAGAGTTTATCCCCTGGCTATCCCTAGGGATATCCCTTGGCTATCCCATTGATCATATCAAATGCAAAAAGGTAAATCCATAGGATAACCTTTTTTACTCTTATTTGGAGGGATAACCAGCTATTCCTGCATTCTCTAAGGAATAAATTGAGGGGATATCCCATGGTTAACCATGGATTATCCCTTTGGTTAACTTTATTCTCTACTATCCCTTATAATTATGGCTTTTGGGAATAAGAGGGGATATCCCTTGTATATCCCCTCTTATCCCCTATTTCAAACACTACCTAAGTGTATTCTCTTTATAGCAAATGTAAGGCATATCTGATAGAGATATAGACTAAAAGATATGCTTTATGTTATGTCTTTACATTTTTAATGAGAATTCATTTTGAGCAATGTGTGCCATTTACTATATATATGTGCATGTGTCTAGTATTTACAAAGAGTATTTGATCTAGTGTGTAGAGTACGGCTTACACACAAAAGACTAGATCATCGATTCTTTTGGAATACAAGTTTATTGTTCATAGTTTTAGATGAAATTGGACACACCATCAGTAGAACTGTAGCACAAATTTTTAGTAGGTCTGTCTTGACTACGGAGAATGGTTTATTCTAACTATTTGTGCTAGTACACTTTGTGTGTATTGAACAGGACCCCGTTGAATTAATTATTTTATACTGACTTTATAAAATAATTTAAAATTCATGAATATTATGATTACTTATGCTCTTAATCTGAATTCTATTTCTAGACATGTGTATGTAGTGATTATTGCTTTGATTACACATAAAGTGAGATTCTATATGAGTCAATAAACTCAGTGGGTTGGGCAATAATATTATATATGATGAATATTAATAGTTGAAGGAATCCACGTCCTGTTAATTTGGATTGATGATATCCCCTTGAGAAAGCTTATAAGTTTTGATTGTATCAAATCTTGCAAGTGGATTTTGAATCCGATACATCAAATAAGTTAAGTGGATAAGTCTCAAGGATAATAACAGCCAATTAAATTATATTGTCAGTAATTAAATTTAATTGGTGGATATCTGTAATCTTAACGTGGGAAGATAATAAGTATTTAATATTAAGGCTCAAAAATATAAATTCGAATGTGATTAGGAGTACAATTATAATTCTTTAGTGGAATGAATTGTAATTTACGTAATTGAATCCTAACCCGGGATACGATTGGGAGATTTGATTACGTGGGAAGTCCTTTTCATATTTGCCTATTGGTCCCTGTTGTAGCCCTATAAATACCCTCTCAGTTGGTTGCTAGGGTTAACATTTTGAGGAAAAAGAAAAACAAGAAACCCTAGGTCGGCCGAGAGATCCCATCATCTTGTGAGAGAGAAGGTATTTTCGGGAATACGGCGGAAGGCTAAAAGGTTAAGGTCGAGCAATCGAATCAAAGTGTTCCAAAGTTCAAATCTGAAGGTATGATCTTATACTCATAGATTAGAACGGTAAAAGTTTTTTGTATTACTCATATACGCTATAGCCATGATCTTGGGGGTATTCCGCGCTCCCCAACAATATCAACCTTAGCCTTCTTGCCAACATCAAATCTAATGAAATTGAGATGCATGCGATGCATTTGAAGCTACACAATCATATGGATTTATGTAACATATATTGACAATGCCAAATAAAACCTTCTCTTGATTAAAAAGTTCATAAATTATAAAGATGCACATAGATATGGCCAATGAATTTGTTTGTATTATAGTAACAATATTTCTCTACATACAAATAAATAGCATTGATAATTTTTCATTATCAAAGTGTACATCCATTCTTGCCACCATGTGTTATTTAGAATACTGGTTTGATGCCTTTAAACTTGTATAATTAATTTCTTATGATAAGAATTAGGAATAAAAACTTTTGTGGCAAGAATATATGTGATGAATAAAAAAATATTATATGTGATGGTAATAACTTGTGACGAAAAAATAATTTTATGTGATAATTTTAGCTTGTGATAATAATATATAATTTTATACAACAAATTTAAGTCATCATTAAAAAGGTTATAAAAACATAATTTTCAGCATTCCCTTAATTAATTGCCTACTTTTTTGTTTATAAATCTTTTTCAAAATTTAAAATTATTTTATGTAACATTTTCTTAAAAATTGTTACAAACTATGTTAATTCCTCTGATGATTATATTTTTGTTGTCACTAAAATAACTCGTGTATAAAAAATGATAGTAAGTGAAAAACTTGTCACTAACCCTTTTTTTATAATAAAATTTTTAGTGAGTACAAAAATATTATTAGGAGAAAGTAAATTTTCTTTGTGTTGATCCACAAAAGAGAATGAAACCCAAAAAGTTATGACCATCATTACTTTTTATAAAGCCAATGTAAAATATTGTCACACCCCAGACCAAATATTGGATCTAGGGGTGGCAACCCGCCATATGCCTAGCATGCAAGGCGTCTTGAAATATAACATTTAATACAAAGAGGGGTAATAACTATATATTATCCAAATTCAAAGTATTCTTAATACAAACTATAATCATATGTTTTAGGCTACATGCCAAAATACATAATTCAATGGGGTTACAATAAAGTATTGGATCTAAGTTACTCTGATAGATGCTCCAACTACCCCATATTCCCATCTTCAGTTCTGTGGCTCTGAAAAACATTGTGAGATTTAAATGAGCTCACACTCAATAAGTAAGCCAACTATAATATAATGTAATTACTTCAAGCTTTTATCAACTCAAATTTTTCATAATAAACATCTGCCAAGCTTCCATGTTTTAAATACATTTTACCATGTTATCAAAATATGCATCATATGCTCAAAATAATTTTGAAAGCAATTGCTATATATAGCATATCAAGAATACACAATTTCAGGATAAAATCACCGTACCACTGTAAATAGCATGTAAAAATGTATTTTTATATCAATGTCCCACGGCCACACACTATGTCCTCAGAACACCCCCTCTCGGGTGGTTCCTCCATAAATATCCCATAGGAGTCAGGGTCTTGGAACCAGCGTCATAAACTCATATCCTGCCATATCCGGCTACATCACACTCTTAGAGTGTGTGTCCTTCACATATTTCCCCTATGGAGGTGGGTCCTAGAGTCATATGGCATAATATTGCCATATCCTGTCACAGCATACTTCATGAGTGTGTGTCCTCCACATATTCCCCCTATGGAGTGGGTCCCGGAGTCAAGTGAATCATGCAACACATCACATCATATCATATCATATCCTAACATAGCGGACCATAATGGGACATATTATCATATACATAAAGTATTTTTTTTATGTCACATTTGCCAAATAGCATGTATTATTGCAAAAATGCAATCCATATACTTTTATAATTACAGTGATTTAAACATGTTAAATACACATGTATATTTATAAAACCTTTAGCAATTTGAAAGGTCATGCCAATTGATCAGTTGTCTGTATAGGTACTAAATTATTTGCAAAATATAATAAATAATAAACTAATCATAGTAAATGCTCATTTGCAAATAAGAGTACCAATCCATTTTCTCATTTTTTTCCAAATAATGCAATATATATGAATATAGCATTTAAATACATAATAATTTATGAAATTATGATAATTAACTTACTTACCTTCTGGCACTAATCCAAAAATGTAATTCGGCTATTTAAGCACCTGGGTACCTACAACATCAATTTCCCAATTTTTAGTACCCAAAATAGCATATCAAAATAGCTTTTAAACTCTACCCAGTTTAATCCCGGGGCCAACTTGGGGCTTGAATATTTTCCAATATATAAGCCCAAATGGGGAAATAAAAGTACTCAAAGAAACTAGGATCAACATTGATTCGGGCTATATTTTTATTTCTCCATTCTCGGCCCAATACGGGATCCAAAACGTGGCCCAAAGATGGCTTGTGAGCCGGCCCAACAGGGCCCAAATGGAAAACGGCCCAACCGGCTCGCTCCCCTTTCTTCTCCCTTGCCTCCCTTGTTTCACCCGAAACAGGGAAGATTTGTGCCGGCAGCCAGGGCCACCGGCGGCCACTCCCTGGGGGTGCTCGGCCGCCCATGACCAGCCAGGAGCCAGCCGCCGCCGTGGCCGATCTCCCCCCCTCTCTCTCCCTCAAACTCTCTCTTTCTCTTTCGTTCTCTCCCGCGGCTTGGAGTTATGCCGATGGCATGACCGGCCACCATGGCCGGCTGGACCTTCATTGGACGCTGCCCCGGCTTTGGTGGAGGTCGCCGTTCACAGCCCGGGCCCGACGAGCTGGCGGGCACTCCATCGGACCCGAACCAAGCTGTGGACCGGCTTGGTTCCACTGTGAAGGGGGGTTGCCTCTCTCTCTTTCCTCTCATTCTCTCTCTCTTACCTTGCGGCTGGCATGGTGGGGAAGAGAGTGGTGATCGTGGAGAAGGAGGGGGTGCTCCTCCCCCTCCTTATATCATGGCGAGGGGAGAGTTAGCCCCTCCCCTGTGCCCGTGTGAAGGGGGGCGCCGACCTCCTTGACTAGCGGGGTTGGGGAGCCGCCCGCATGCAGGTACGGCCACGGCATTTCCACTGCCATGCCATCAACAATGGCGGAGGAAGGGGGCGGCGCCTCCCTCCCTCCAGTCCAAGATGACGGATCCTTACATGGTGAGGATCCGTGGAAGAACATGGGCTCATATTCTTCCCTCCTTATAAAAATTTCGGCCTCGAAATTGATGTACTTCATATAACATTTAGAATCCAAAGCTTTGATCATATGATTAATCTTCTTTCCATTTACATATGCTATGTTACAAACAATTGAGGATATTTCTCTTTAATTTTCTCCTCAAGCTCCAAAGTAGCTTTCTTCTCAGAATGGTTACTCCACTGAACCTTTACATAAGGAATGCTACGCCATCTTAAAACTTGATCCTTGCGGTCCACAATACGCACATGATACTCCTTATATGTCAGATCCTTCCTTAACTGCATGGGCTCAAATTCTATCATATGGCTAGGGTCAGAAATGTACCTCCTCAATATGGATACATAAAATACATTGTGTACCTCAGAGAGTGCTGGAGGTAATGCCAGGCTATAAGCCACCTCCCCTACTTTGCTCAGAATCTCAAATGGCCCAATGTATCATAAACTTAGCTTACCTCTAATCCCAAATCTCATCATATTTTGATTGGTGATATCTTCAGGAAGACATGATCCAACCTGAAATTCTAGCTCCCTTCTTCTCACATCAGCATAGCTCTTCTGTCGGTTCTGAGCTGTGCGGAGTCGTCCTTTGATCAACTGCACCTTCTCTACGGTCTGCCGAATCAGCTCCGGGCACAATAATTTCCTCTCCCCCACATCATCCCAACATAAGGGAAATATGCATTTTCTACCATATAAGGCCTCAAATGTAGCCATCTGGATACTAGCTTGGTAACTATTATTATAAGCAAATTCCACTAAAGATAAATGGTTGTCCCAAGCACCACTCAAGTCCATCACACAGGCTCGCAACATGTCCTCCATGGTCTGTATGGTTCTCTCAAACTGCCCATCTATCTGGGGATGGAAGGCTGTGCTGAAGTTCAATTTGGTCCCCAGAGCTCTCTGAAGATTCTTTCAGAATTGGGACACAAACTTAGTATCTCGATCTGGTACAATAGATACGGGAATACCATGAAGCCTCACGATTTGCTCAATATACATTATGGCCATTCTCTCACTGAAAATCCCAACTCTGAATGGCAGGAAATGGGCTGACTTCGTCAATCTGTTTACAATGATCCATATTGCATCGTTGCTCCTAGGGGTCTTATGCAGACTAGTCACGAAGTCCATAGTGATCTTCTTCCATTTCCATTGTGGAATCATCAGAGATCGAAGGGGTCCTGCAGGCCTTTGATGCTCAGCCTTCACTTGCTGACATACTAAACATTTCGCCACATACTGAGCAATCTCTCTCTTCATTCCCTTTCACCAAAAGTTTTCTTTTAGGTCCTTATACATCTTGGTACTTCCTGGGTGCACTGTATAGGGAGAATAGTGGGCCTCCCTCAGAATCTCTGCTCTTAGTTCCTCCACATTTGGCACAAAGAGCTTGTCGTCAAATCTTAGGGATCCATCCTTCATTATAGCAAATTCATTTTGCACCTCTGACTTCATAGCTTCCTTAATCTTTTGCAGGTCCAAGTCTTCTTTCTGGGATGACTTGATCCTGTCTAACAGAGTTGGTTGGAGTACAAGTGCTGCCACAAGCCCATCAGACCGTTGTACTCGCAGTTCAACATCTAGCTTCTCAAGGTCCCTCTGGATGTGAGGTTGAGAAGTGATCGTAGAAGCTAACTCCGAGGAGGACTTCCTACTTAAGGCATCAGCTACCACATTGGCTTCCCTGGGTGATAGTGCAGGTTTAGGTCATAATCTTTTAGTAGCTCCATCCACCTCCTTTGCCTCAAGTTTAACTCCTTCTGAGTGAAGATGTATTTCAACTTTTGTGGTCTGTATATATATCACATGCTTCTCCATATAGATAATGCCGCCAAATCTTCAAGGCAAAAATTACAGCGGCCAACTCCAGGTCATGGGTAGGATAATTTTGCTCATATGGCTTTAGCTGCTTGGAGGCATAAGCTATCACCTTATCATTTTGCATCAGAACACATCCAATCCCTTCCGAGAAGCATCCGTGTATAGGGTGAATCCTCCATATCCTGACGGAAGGGTAAGGACGGGGACTGATACTAGGCGCTGCTTCAGCTCCTGAAAACTTCTCTCACACTCCTCAGTCCAGTCAAACTTCGCTTGCTTTTGGGTCAAGCGAGTCAGGGGTAGAGCAATGCGAGAGAAGCCCTCCACGAATCTACGATAATATCCAGCCAGTCCCACAAAGCTTCTTACTTCGGATACATTGGAAGGCTGAGTCCAGTATACACATGCCTCAATCTTCTTTGGGTCCATAGTTATGCCATCTGCAGATATTATATGACCCAAGAATGATACTTGGCTTAACCAGAAGTCACACTTCTGCAACTTGGCATAAAGCTTTTTCTCCCGAAGAGTCTGCAGAACAATCTTCAGGTGGTCCACATGCTCCTTTTGGCTTTTAGAATACACCAGGATGTCATCAATGAAGACCACCACAAACTGATCCAAGTATGGCTTAAAGATTCTGTTCATCAAGTCCATGAATGTTGCCGGGGCATTAGTCAATCGAAATGGCATCACCAAGAGCTCGTAGTGGCCATACCTAGTTCTGAATGCTGTCTTAGGCACATCTCTAGACTTGACCTTGAGTTGATGGTATCCTGACCGAAGATCAATCTTCGAGAATACCTGAGCTCCTTGGAGTTGATCAAATAGATCATCAATCCTTGGCAAGGGATACTTGTTCTGCACTGTTACCTTATTGATTTCTGGGTAATCAATGCAGAGCCGAAGACTTCCATCTTTCTTTTTGACAAATAATACCGGAGCACCCCATAGGGAAACACTAGGTCTGATAAATCCCTAATCTAGGAGTTCATGCAATTGGCTCTTCAACTCCATTAGCTCAGCTAGGGCCATACGGTATGGGGCCTTTGATATAGGTCCAGTGCCAGGGGCCAAATCAATAGTGAACTCAACTTCTCGATCTGGGGGCAATTCGGTCAGATCATCTGGGAATACATCAAGAAATTCCTGAGCCACTGGAATATCCTCCAGCTTGACCTCTTCCTGCTGAAGGTTTTTGACCACAGCAAGAAATCCTTGGCCACCTTTCTTCAAATATTTGGCAGCCTGCCATGCTGATACAAGCACTGAGGCTAGGTGTTCCTAGCTTCCAGTAAAATTGAATTCAGGCTGATTAGGGATTTTGAAGATCACCATTTTCCTGAAATAGTCTATTGAAGCATGATAGGAGGCCAACCAGCCCATCCCAAGGATAACATCAAAGGACTTCAGTGGAAGTACGATTAGATCGGCCTTCAACCTTTTATTCTCCAAATTAATCAAGCAAGATTTGCATACTGAGTCCACCCTCATAACATCTCCATTTGGGAATGCAATGTGTAACTGTTGCTCTATGGGAATAGGTGTCAATGATGCATTGTTGGTAAGATAAGCATCAGATATAAATGAATGCATGGCACCCGGATCTACTAAGGTTTGAGCATAAGGGTTGCCTACTTTAAATATACCTGATCACAAAGCTTGGTTTGTCTTAGATGTCATGAGGTTTAACAATACTTTTATCATTCATGATCAATGCTTCACATTGCATATGAATGGAACAATCTTTAACGTGTACTTAAGTAACAGGCGTACCTGTCACAATGGAGTTAGAAGCGGCAGCATCCTGCTGTGTGAGATGAATACCCTTCCCTGGGTCCTAGGCTACTACTGCTGGCTTCTACCGTGATCCACAGGAGGTTGCTGATCCCTCCAAGGGGACAGGTGGCCATCTTGTGACCCACCTGCCCACATATGAAGCAGGCACCAATCGTCCCGTGGCACCTCTTGCCCGGGTGGGAGTCCCGCAGTAAGGGCAACGAGTTTCTATACTCTTCGATCCTGAGGGGGCCTGATGAGGACCTTTCTTCTTGGCCTGCACTGAAGACTGGCTAGAAGGAGACCCCTTCTTCTTCTGTCGTTGCTCCCACTGCTTATGGACCACACCCATATCTTTTTCAATCACTAGGGCCTTGTTCACCACAGCACTAAATGTGGAGAGTTCAAAGGCATTGACTGCTTGCATCAGTCTGGGCCTTAATCCCTCGGTGAATTTGATGATCTTGGCTCTCTTAGTGGTCGCTATGTCTAGAGCAAACCGAGCCAACCGGATAAACTCGGCTTCATACTACGCCACAGAGAGATTTCCTTGCTCTAGTTTGACAAACTCCGACTGCATCTATCTCTGCACACTATTGGGGAAGTATTTGTCATAGAAGACTTCCTTAAACTCTCCCCAGGAAATAGCTCGTCCGTCCACTTGCTGCTCCACAAGTAGCCACCAATCATATGCCTCCCCTGAAGGAGGTAGGTAGCGAATCTAATTCGCTCCTCCTCTTGGCTACCATGAGCTGCAAAGGTTTCTCCATCTTCCTCATCTATTTTTAGCATCGACAGGTTAGTAGATCCACAAAAAGGAGCAGGGGCCAAGCTCTTGAACTCAGCAAAGCTCCGGCCCCTCCCCGCCAGGGCTGAGATGGAGCCGACTGAGTAGGCTGCGGGCGGGAGAGGCAGGTCAAGCAGGCTGGATTTGCTGAATCTGTTGCTGCATGGCTTGCATAGCCTGCGACATTCCCGTAAGAGCGTGAAGCAACTGGGCCTAAAATTGTGGTTGATCATTGTCAGCCAAATTAACGGAACCAGAGCCTCCAGAAGCTTGTTGGCCTCCATGCTGGCTAGAGTCTCTAGCCTGGGAGTTCCCAATAGGCCGCTGACTCCTAGTGCGATGTGGTATTCTTAATTCCTGCCAGGGTTCAGGTTCCGGTCAATATCCTTGTAAACTACTAAATTTTAGGCTTTTAAAATATATTATTTGAAATTTCTAGTAAAGTTATCACCCTCCCAATGTTATCCTAATGTTCTACGTAGTGTCATCTTATGTTTGTCCCCAAGGTTAAACCTAGGCTCTGATACCACAAAAGCTATCACGCCTCGACCCAATATTGGATCTAGGGGTGGCAACCCGCCACATGCCTAGCATGCAAGGTGTCCTGAGATATAACATTTAATACAAGGAGGGGTAATAACTATATATTATCCAAATTTAAAGTATTCTCAATACAAACCATAATCATATGTTTTAGGCTACATGCCAAAATACATAATTCAATGGGGTTACAATAAAGTATTGGATCTAAGTTACTCTGATAGCTGCTCCAACTACCTCATATTCCATCTTCAGTTTTGTGGCTCTGAAAACATTATGAGATTTAAATGAGCTCACATTCAATAAGTAAGCCAACTATAATATAATGTAATTACTTCAAGCTTTTATCAACTCAAATTTTTTATAATAAACATCTCCCAAGCTTCCATGTTTCAAATACATTTTACCATGTTATCAAAACATGTATCATATGCTCAAAATAATTTTGGAAGCAATTGCTATATATAGCATATCAAGAATACACAATTTCAGGATAAAATCATAGTACCACTGTAAATAGCATGTAAAAATACATTTTTATACCAATGTCCCAGGTCGCACACTATGTCCTTAGAACACTCTCCCTCGGGTGGTTCCTCCATAAATATCTCCTAGGAGTCAGGGTTTTGAAACCAGTGTCATGAACTCATATCCTGCCATATCCGGCTATAGCACACTCTCAGAGTGTGTGTCCTCTAATATTCCCCCTATAGAGGTGGGTCCCGAAGTCATGTGGCATAATATTGCCATATCCTGTCACAGCACACTTCATGAGTGTGTGTCCTCCACATATTCCCCATATGGAGGTGGGTTCCAGAGTCCAGTGAGTCATGCAACACATCACATCATATCATCATATCCTAACATAGCGGACCATAGTGGGATATATATCATATACACAAAGTATTAATTTTATGTCACATTTGCCAAATAGCATGTATTATTACAAAAATGCAATCCATATACTTTTCATAATTACAGTGATTTAAACATGTCAAATACACATATATATTTATAAAACCTTTAGTAATTTGAAAGGTCATGCCAATTGATCAGTTGTCCGTACCAAATTATTTACAAAATATAATAAATAATAAACTAATCATAGTAAATGCTTATTTGCAAATAAGAGTACCAATCCATTTTTTTTTAAATAATGCAATATATATCAATATAGCATTTAAATACATAATAATTTATGAAATTATGATAATTAGCTTACTTACCTTCTGACGCTAATCCAAAAATGTAATTCGGCTATTTAAGCACCTGGGTACCTACAACATCAATTTTTCAATTTTTAGTTTCCAAAATAGCATATCAAAATAGCTTTTAAACTCTACCCAGTTTAATCCCGGGGTCAACTTGGGGCTTGAATATTTTCCAATATATAAGTCCAAATGGAAAAATAAAATACCCCAAGAAACTAGGATCAACATTGATTCGGGCTATATTTTATTTCTCCATTCCCGACCCAATACGGGGTCTAAAATGTGGCTCAAAGATGGCTTGTGAGCTGGCCCAACAGGGCCCAAATGGAAAACGGCCCAGCCGGCCCGCTCCCCTTTCTTCTCCCTTGCCTCCCCTGTTTCACCCGAAACAGGGGAGATTTATGCTGGCGGCCAGGGCCACCACCTGCCACTCCCCGAGGGTGCCCAGCTGCCCACGACCGGCCAGGAGCCGACCACCGTCGCGGCCGATCTCCTCCTCTCTCTCTCCCTCAAACTCTCTCTTTCTCTCCCGTTCTCTCCCACGGCTTAGAGTTGTGCCGATGGCACCGCCGGCCACCACGGCCGATCGGACCTCCACCGGATGCTGCTCCGACTCTGGTGGAGGTCGCTGTTCACAGCCTGAGCTCGGCGAGCCGGCAGGCACTCCGCCGAACCCGAACCAAGCCATGGACCGGCTTGGTTCCACTATGAAGGGGGGCTGCCTCTCTCTCTTTCCTCTCGTTCTCTCTTCTTACCTTGCGGCCGGCACAGTGGGGAGGAGAGTGGTGATCGTGGAGAAGGAGGGGGTGCTCCCCTCCTCCTTATATCATGGCAAGGGGAGGGTTAGCCCCTCCCCTATGCCTGTGTGAAGGGGGGCAC
>UESW01001850.1:144304-309103 GCA_900491605.1 Calamus simplicifolius
GACGACAACCCGTGGGTTCACTGTTAATGCATGGGTGTCGTCCCCTTAAAGCTAGGGTGTCGTGAGTTTACAACTGGGGTGTCACGAGGGAGTTTCGGCCGAATTCGAGAAGGGGTGTCTCGGGGTTCTCCTGTGATCAGTTCGACGCACGGGTGTCGTCGCCTTAAAGCGAGGGTGTCGTGAGCTTTCAAGTGGGGTGTCGCGAAGGAGTTTCGGCCGAAATCCAAATCATCCTTGGGTGTCGTGAATTTTCTCTTGGGACGACGTTAAACTTAAGACTGTTTGCTTCCCGAAACTGTTCTGTTCCCCATCCCTCGAAACTCAACGTGGAGGGCGGGGCGTGGTGGCGCACCGATTCGATTCCTGTGAACAACCACTGAGATGGTGGCGCATGGCAATCGAAACACCCGCCAGGGGAACCTTAAATAAGGATGGGGGAATGCCATCGTTACTCACCTTTCCAGCTTGAACTGACCACAAGATGGCTTCCAGAGGCGAGGTGAGATCTACTGGCAGCCATGGCAGGCGACCCCCAACCGTCACCATCGACGCAGTGGTTTATGCTGAGTCGCTCGCAAGCAGCGAGCGACTCATCAGACGGCCGAGAAATACCTGGCCGTTACAACAAAAGAGATAGAGGTCCTGCGTCGGGCCAATAGCCACCTGGAGAGGAAAGTAGCGTCCCTCCAGCATCACATCGCCGGCGCAGCGACTGAAGGAGATAAGCCCCAGTAAGGGCTAATGTATTTTTTTTTTATAAATAAAATTAAATTTTAGTAACTTGGTTGTCGCGGGCCTTCTCGCCGCCGTGATCAGTTGGGTGTCGTCAATTTTCAACTGGGGTGTCGTCGCCCTAAAGCTAGGGTGTCGTGGGATTTCGTCTGGGGTGTCGCGAAGGACTTCGAACTAGGATGTCTCGTATCTTCAATCCTTCGGGTGTCGCCGAGCAAGACTAGGGTGTCGTTTGCCAGAACTAGGATGTCTATGGTTCCGTGGGTGTCGTTGGGTGTCGTTTGTCAGGACTAGGATGTCTCGTATGTCGCGATTGATTTTCTGCCGAATTCAATTAGGGTGTCGCCGAGTTCTCTCTATGTGGGGTCATGTTAAAGAACGGGTGTCGTCTAGTTAGAGCTAGGATGTCGTGGGATTTCAACTAGGGTGTCGCGAAGGATTAACGGCAGAATTCGAGGTAGGTTGTCGCCGGGTTCTCTCTATGTGGGGTCATGTTAAAGAACGGGTGTCGTCTCGTTAGAGCTAGGGTGTCGTGGGATTTCAACAGGGGTGTCGCGCTGGATTTTCTGCCGAATTCAATTAGGTTGTCGCCGGGTTCTTTAACATGTGGGGTCATGTTAAAGAATTCAATTAACGGCAGAATTCAGAGAGAGGTTTTGGCAAGGAAAATATCATTGGATTAACTTTTGTATTTTAAGCCTCCTGTAGACTCCAGTAGCCAGGTATTTCAAAGCTGAAATATTTACAAAACAGTTATGACTCTCAGAGTGTCATAACTATTTCATTCTAAGGTAGTTACCCGCGCATTAAACGCATTAACTAACTTTAACCAGAAAAAATACTGTTGAATGTAATAAAGATATATAAAATAAAGAGTTCTTACTTGCTGCGGATGACATTTCCTCCAGAAATTTTTTTACACAGACTCCAGTATCAAGGTTTTCCAGTCCAGTAGCTGAAAAACTTTCAGCCTCTAAGCTGGAAGAAAATGAGTTCTTCTTGCAGAGAGGACATAAAACGGGAAAAATGGCGCTAAAGGGCATTTTCGTCCACACAAAAATTTAAAATAAAGCGAACAGCATTAATGTCCGTCGCGTTCAGAACTGTTACGTCAAAGGCCAGCCATACCGTCTGTCAGGTCTTCCACGTCGGAGCCACGTGGACCAATAGGAAGACGCGGTGCAGTCCACGTCAGCGTTGCTGCACCGGGGCCGGTGTACAAAGTGTTTTCCAAAAACAAAAAGGCATGACCTAAAATTCAAGCTAAGCATGAAAAAAATTAAAAAATAACTCAAAACCAGTCCATAAATAAATAAATAAATAAATAAATGTATATATATATACATACACACACTTAGCTATATTTGAATGTAGCTAAGTCTATATGGAGTTACTTATATACATATATACATATATATATACATATATACATATACATACTAGCTATATTGAATGTAGCTAAGTCTATATGGAGTTACTTTTTTCATCTTCTAATTCATATAGCTTACAAAAGTAAAAAAAATGGAGTGGCTTTATAGTATGTACGGATTTAAAGATAAAAAATGATTGAATAAAAAATTTAGTTATATTTAAATATAGTCTAATTTATTCTTTATTTTTTTTTCTTTATATATATATATATATATATATATATATATTAGTGTTGATTGTAAATTAAGCGACTATAGTACGCAGTCAGCCTACCATGGATTTGGAAGCAAAAAGAAAAAAATTAAAAATTTTGTCAAACTCTATATTTAATATTATTACTTTAAAAGAAAAAAAAAGAGAGGATATCTCACCATTATTATTTATTTATTTATTTATTTTGTTAGAAGTGGACGATCACACCAGTTTAGAGTGAGTCAAACCCGAGATATCGGAATACAAAATCTGAGTAAGAACCATGGGACATAAGTCATCCAGCTTCCAGAACTAAGAACCAGAATGATGGGCAATCCGGACAGCTACCCAGTCAGCCACTGAGTTAGCTTCCCGGTAGATATGTCGAATCTGAGCACAATAAGCCTGATGGAGTATAGACCTGATGTCGCATATCAAAGGGTTGGTAGGCAAAGGGTTTGCTCGAGTCCTGCTAGAGCCAACGCACAACGGTAATAGAGTCCCCCTCGATAATAAGACTACGAATGCCCATACTGCGGATAGCATAGGATATGCCAGCCCACGCCGTATATAACTCAGCTAGTGGCACTGAAAGGTCTAGAGAACCAAATCTACCAGCCGCAAGCATCGACCCATCCGAGCCACGGATCACAAAAACCGAACCAGCTAGACGACCTTGAACACTGCCATCAAAGTTGATTTTGACAGACCCTAGTGGGGGGGTTCCCAGGGAACAAAGACCGTACGTCGGTTCGCTGCCAAGGCAGCAGGGGAATCCCAGATGCTAGGGCTATCAAAATCAAGGCCTGGCTGGTGGAGCGTGTACTCAGCAGAGAGGAACAAAGCTATCCTAACAATCCTGTAGGGAGGGTCAATCACATCAGCAAAAATGTGCTGATTCCGAGACAGCCAAACCTGATGAGCAATATATGTAGCCGTAGAGCTCAACCGACGGGTGCCCTTACGCATATCCTGCCGAATCAACATTAGAAAAGAACTGCGACATGGGGCACTACTATCACCCCAAGAGTGATAACCTGCTATCTGCCAGACCAATCTTACTCTGCCATAAGTGAAGATAGCATGATCAATAGTCTCATCCTTAAGCCTGCATAATGGGCACGTAGGCTGGATCGTCATGCCCTTACCCGAGAGTAGGGAACAAGTAGGAAGGCAGTCCCAAGCCAGCTTCCAAATGAATTGCCGGACTCTATGGTGAATGTGAAGCTTCCAAATCCAAGAGACATCCAACATATGCCTACACTATGGCGTATACTCCTGCATAAGATCCTTGATCGGAGCACGAGTCATATAGGATCTCCTCCATAGTCTGGTGTTCGAGGCGCAGTCCGAAATAAGAGGAATAGAAAGGATACGCCAGGAGAGCTCCACACCGAAAAGAGTGGCGATACGGGAGGTATGCCAGACTGTTCGATCATGAGCAATTAAGTCAATAACTCTCATGCCACTAGCAATGTCAGTGCTAACAAAGGTAGGCCATCGGGACAAAGGAAGATCAGCCAGTCATGTATCCCTGAGCACATCAGCAGAAGCTCCATCACCAATCATTCATGAGACACGAGAGAGCATAGTCGGAGCATGATGACACACCTCTTTCCAGAAGAAAGAGTAGCCACGAGTAGGCTGGGGAGGTGTGTAAGGGGTCCAGTCTTCATATTTTGCATGCATGAACGAGTTCCAAAAATAATCAGGATCAAGCAAGAATATCATCGCGTGCCTAGCAGTCAACGCCTCCCTTCTCACAGTGAGAGACTGGATCCCAAGCCCTCCCTCCGAGATCGGCATACAGACTGTATCTCACGCCAGAAGGTAGATCTCATGGCCATCCTGCATGGAATCCTAGAGGAAGTCTCTGAACCATCTCTTCATTCGCCTCAAGCAAGTCATTTAAATGACTGCATTAGATAGAATGTAGAGGGGAAGAGGATATCTCACCATTATTGATACTGAAATCTGTACAATTAGGTAGTGTTTGATAGAAAAAATATTATCCATGGATAAGTGTACGGGATAGAGTTTATCCCCTGGATATCCCTAGGGATATCCTTTGGCTATCCCCAGGATATCCTTTGGCTATCCCATTGATCATATCAAATGCAAAAAGGTAAATCCATAGGATAATTTTTTTTTTACTCTTGTTTGGAGGGATAACAAGCTATTCTTGCATTCTCTAGGGAATAAGTTGAGGGGATATCCCATGGTCAACCATGGTTAATCATAGAATATCCCTTTGGTTAACTTTATTCCCAGCTATCCCTTAGGTAGTGTTTGATAGAAAAAATATTATCCATGGATAAGTGTACGGGATAGAGTTTGTCCCCTGGCTATCCATAGGGATATCCCTTGACTATCCCATTGATCATATCAAATGCAAAAAGGTAAATCCATAGGATAACTTTTTTTTACTTTTATTTGGAGGGATAACCAGCTATTCCTGCATTCTCTAGGGAATAAATTGAGGGGATATCCCATGGTTAACCATGGTTAACCATGGATTATCTCTTTGGTTAACTTTATTTCCAGCTATCCCTTATAGTTGTTATGGCTTTTGGGAATAAGAGGGATATCCAAGAGATATCCTCTCTTATCCCCTATTTCAAACACTACCTTATAGTTATGGTTTTTGAGAATAAAAAGGGATATCTTCTAGATATCCCCTCTTATCCCCTATTTCAAACATATCCTCTCTTATCCTCTATTTCAAACATTATCTTAATGATTTTGAAATCTAGTATAAAAGGTAGGTTTTTAATGAAAACCTACGTTGAAATTCTTCGCCGGCCCTACTTTATTTTAAAATTATTCTCCAACCTAATCGAACCTTTGCTGAAAATTCATACTGGATATTTGCATGAAACTATAAATCAAATAAGAATCTCTTGATTTGATCGTCCCACATTGTCAGATTTTTGATCCTCTGGATTTGAACAACTTCATAAACTTCAGAGGAAATTCTCATCCCAAATGCGACCCTGATAACATCGTGAGGAGAGAATTCAAGTCCGAGGGGATTGGGATTTATTCTTTCGGTTTGAGGCAGTTTGATTGGCAACGAACGTGAGACTGAGTCCCCGTCGGTTTGAAAGCGTCCCTCAAGCGTGCCCCGTCGTCATCGAGCCCTGGCGCGGCTCGGTTGGGGATCTCCGGTCGCCCTACTCCGCTTTTAAGCGTCCTCCAAATCCGTTTCTCCCTAGTCCTGATATTCCTTGCCGACGAAGCAAGCCCCGAAGAGAGCGCGTTGGGTTTTTTGATAAAGATCGAGATATCAGCGGTGGCTGGGAGGCGTCCCCTGTCTCTCGTCGTCGCTCTCTTGCCGCGCCTATTGATTCGGTTTGCTCCCCGGCTTTGGAATTTGGGGCGGCGGGGAGAGAGATGGAGGAGAGGTACGAGCCATTGAAGGAGCTGGGGTCGGGTAGGGCTGGGGTGGCGAGGCTGGTGAGGGACAAGAAGACCAATGAGTTCGTCGCCGTGAAGTACATCGCGAGGGGGAACAAGGTGTGCGAAAAAGATCAACATCTTTATGGTTGAAGTTTTAATTTCTTGATACTTCTTGTTTCTAGGTTTGCTGACGCGAGTTCGTTGATGTGATTTCGGTGTTTTAATTTCCGGGTTTTGTTCCGACGCATCTTTTGGATTTCTTTTGTTTTTCTTGTTCTATTTTCCTGCCTTTTGTTATAAGAGAAATAGATTTGCTTGGAATTTTCTTTATTAATGCCTTTACGTCAATTGTTTAAATATCAATTTGTTATTTTATGGTTCAGATTGATGAGCGTGTGCAGCGGGAAATCATCAATCACAGGTCTTTGAGGCATCCCAACATCATTCGTTTTAAGGAGGTAAAGACCGAATTCACTTGTTATTTGCTAGCTCTGCACTTCAATGCGATGATTTAAAGCAGTATCTCATGCTGAAGAGATATGAATAGATTGGATATGGAGGAAAGCCTCCTGTAATTCTGATTAACTAGACACATTGTGCTCATAGCATAAAATTCATTGGTTAAAAATCTAGGTATTTCTCATAGATTCTTGTGTATTAACGACGACGCACGAAAATTAAACGAAGAAAACAATAATTTCATACTAACAGCATCTCTATTCTGAAAGAAGTTTTGCAGTACTTAGGACACCAGAGCCTATTAAAGAATGGAAGAGGACAAGCAAAGAAATACTACTCCTAGATTATTTTCAGAAGGATATCTGGAGAACTGAACCATCCTTCACGGTCAATACCACACCAACAAAATGTGATTTCTTGATGTCTGACAGGGCCAGCAAATGCCTAGTAGTAATGGTGGTGGTGGTGGTGGTGGTAGTAGTAATAATAATAATAACTACTTCTGATTTGCCCTGTATCTTCATAATGTATGCTTCTGTTCTCCCTTTTCTATGCGCAAGTATTGGTCACCTAACACAACTTGTATCTTGTGGTTGGGAACTGTGAAATATTCGTTTTGTTCAAATTGAAGACAGATCCTTGATCATCTTTTATTAGAGTGGTTCCCTTGGTCTCTCTATCAAGTGAATTTACTGCATACAGTGTATTTCAATCAAGGCTATTTAACTTTTTGCATGCTTTGTTTATTACACATATGAAGAGAGGGTGTTGCGTCTTTATCGGCTACCTCTTTTTTTTCTCCAACAAAATCTGTTTAGGTTTCATGAGTAGGAATTTAGTTTGGTTTGTCATGGTGACCTCATAGGCCCACATGCTTGGTTCCAAATTTTCATGTTTCATAGAGTTGCTGATTTGACATGCTATAGAGGCTCATATTTGCTTGTGAAAAGGCACTTCTGCTATTTATTTATTTATTTTTTTTCAGATTCCTGTCCATTGTGATATTAATAGTCACTTAATTTATGCCTTTCTAATAACACTAAGTACTAAAGATGAGAATGTTTAGGATTTCCTTGAACCTCCAGTACTGTATGCAGTAGCCTCTTTATCTGTTGCAGAAGCATGGCTTTGTAAATCATTGCGAATTTGGATACCCAAAGGATCTACAAATGTGTAAAAAAGAGAAATATAATGTGGCACATAAAAGCACAAACAACCTATGCTTATGCTTCTCTGATGATACTTGAGTTGCATGCAATTCGGTAGAAGGTTGTATTTATAAAAAATAGTCTTGTATTCATGATGATGGATAATTATTTGCAGGTGTTTCTAACATCAACGCACCTGGCTATTGTCATGGAATATGCTGCCGGGGGAGAGCTCTTTGAGAGGATACTCAATGCTGGTCGATTTAGTGAGGATGAGGTTGTTTAATTACTTGTAACTTTATGTCACTGTATGACCAACCCTGATAAATGCTTCTCTGGTTGCATTAACTTATTTAAGTTTATTTGTTGCTTACACATTTTTGTCCATTATGTTTGGTGTGATTTGCACCTTCAACAGGCGAGATTTTTCTTTCAGCAGCTGATATCTGGAGTTAGTTACTGTCATTCCATGGTATGTTATATATATGTTTGATCCAAATTATCTGATAGAAAAAGAAACCATCTCAGCATTGTTTTGTTATTATTTTAGGAAATCTGCCACCGTGATCTTAAACTTGAGAATACACTCCTAGATGGGAGTCCAACACCACGCCTTAAAATTTGCGATTTTGGTTACTCAAAGGTATCATTGCATTTTTTTTATCTGTAGTTTGTGCTAGATATAGTGCTTATAATACCATGAAGACGCTTGGTCTCTTTGGCATGCAGTCTACTTTGTTGCATTCGAAACCCAAATCAGCTGTAGGCACTCCAGCATACATTGCACCAGAAATTCTATCACGAAAGGAATATGATGGCAAGGTAACTCTTTTCCCCTCTCACCTGTTACATGTCAGTATATCATCATGAATTATTTTCAGCAAGTCTGCTGTGTTGCCCCGTACTGTACTGGTCGAATATCAGTAAGGTGCTGAGGTTCAGTTTGGTATGAATCAAACCTGTTTGGACAGAGTAGAACTATCCTGTGCCGCTAGGTCAAGTAATACCATGGTTGAGAATAACAAAAAAAAGCATCTCGTATCTTGTCCTAGTCTAGAGTGCTTACTGTACTCTATTCAACCAGTAATATATCAATAAGGTCATCAGTATCGGTTTTACTAATCATAGTTTTTAGAATCTCAACCGGTTGTTACTGGACTATTTTATGCAGGTAGAACAAAGATCACTTTTTCTAATATTTCTAACAAAGATCTGGTCATGGCTCTAGAGGTCCCAAGTTTCAAGTTCACTAGTGTGTTTTGAAATAAATATCATAATTTTAGATGCCTGTTAAGTTGATAAATTAGGATTTTATCATCTTTAGATAGCCTATGGAGTATTGATAATGTGCCTCTGGTGTTCGCCCTGTTTTTCTAACACAATTAATTTGTTCCTTTCCATTAATGCGTTCTACTTGGATTTCTTAGATTATGATGGCTTATTACTTTGTTAGTTCTGATTAATCTGTGTTTCTATCGACTCACTGGAGATTTAAGCATGTAAGGATGACTTAGTGAGCTTTACATTGAAGTCATCATGGTTACTGTAACTTTATTTTTTTTTTTAAAGATTGCTTAATTTATAGTTTGTGTAGGACTGCAATCAAAATATTCTCTCACTATCTCATATTGTTGTCTTGGCTGCATGTGTTTAGCACAAGGGACAATGTTGGTATGCATGGGTATCCTTTCCTGCACATATGTATGCATGCATGTTAGTGATTTATATGTATCTGGCATCAGAGACTGCCCAGCCGACCCGGGCCATGTCGATATTTGATTTTTCATGCAGGCTTTGTGTTTGTTTGCATTTATTATTATTCCTAAAATTCTTTGCTTGGTTCAAGCTCTATAAGCTATCCCAAGATCTCTTTTTTGTTACTGTGAAGCTTTTCCTACCTCTGCTCCAATCTCATGTGCTATGTTGAACTACAAAAAATCAAACTGCTAACTTCAGTTTCTTTCATATGCATTTTCTGTGTCTCCCTCTGGCTTTACAGTTAAGCACTACAACTAGTTCTTTAGATGTCGCTATCTATTATTAACAGCCAGGTGATATGACATCCCTGATATTCAGATTGCAGATGTTTGGTCCTGTGGTGTCACATTGTACGTAATGTTGGTTGGTTCATACCCCTTCGAGGATCCTCTGGATCCTAAAAACTTCAGAAAGACAATTAATGTAAGCTCTCTTTGATCTGAGTATGAGCCTTTTGTTTACTATTTCGTGTGTAAAAACCATACAGAGAAATGACATCATGTGTCTGGCAGCAAATATTAAGTGCTCAATACTGCATTCCGGACAACGTGCGAGTGTCCCAAGAGTGCAGGCAACTTCTCTCTCGGATTTTTGTTGCCAATCCATCAAAGGTATATACTTCTTTCTTGCTCCTCTCTTGACCTTGCAAAGAAAATAATGCTAACTGTCTCCAAATTGCCTTAAAGAGGATCACAATGCCAGAAATAAAGAAGCATCCTTGGTTTCTGAAGAACTTACATAAAGAGATTATAGAGGCTGAGAAAACAAATTACATAGCTGGAGAGCAAGATCAGCCCAGTCAGAGTATTGAAGAAATAAAGGGCATCATATTAGAAGCAAAGAAACCAGCCGAGGGTTCTGAGACAGTTGATTAGTCTGGTTCGGACTTGGTGGATGCTGATGATGACAAAACTGAAGCAGATATTTAAGAGATTCAAGACTCTCTGTTAAATGTACAGTAATTGGAAGGCTGTTAATAATTAAGACCCTTGAATTGATCTGTGAATCTACTTAGTTGAGGTTGAAGACTGCTAGGTGATCTTAGCACTTGGATGGCTGTACCCAGAGTAAAAACATTTTTCAAGTTATTGAGAATTCTTGAATAATTAATGAATCTTCTACTGGCCTTGTGATTCTTCAAACTCGTTCTCTAATTACACAGATATTCATATATAATCATCATTCATAAATCACTCATTGTTGACGCTTGAAATGCTTAAAAATTGCAGGTTGATCATGTCATTTATTCTTCTTCTTCTTGTTGATGATGATGATAAGATGACCTCTTTGTTATTATTTTGAACCTCTCAGGTTGCTTTCTGCATTAATTCATAGTTAGACTGAAATTTTATATCTATTTTCTTAATAAATAAAGTTTCTAACTATGTGATTTCTTTGGGAATTTTAAACGATTTGTCCTTTTGTTTTTCTGGATTTTGAAATATTTCCTTCCCATCCTAATGATTAATAACTCTAGACTTGTGACTATGCTTATCAGTTCCTCACATGCACGTATTCAAACATGCTGAAAAATCATGATTCTTTGTAAATTAGCTTTATATCAGAAGGTGAATTTTTTATCTTTTTAAACAGTGGATGACTCATGCGGTTGCTAAAATTTCTTATAAACATATCGTTCAAGTTTCTATACTCACAGAATCTCCAGGGTTCATAATCTTTATTTTTCAAATATTTAAAATACAACAAATTAATTATTTTTAGGTTGTCCGCTGGTTGAGTTGATGAAGTCTCTTGATGCAGGAGTTTTGGAAAGGACCCTGCACTCACTACAATATTCTGCCAGATTTCCACTTATCTTAGTTCTTAAAAAAAGAAAAAATTGAAAACCAGCACATGGTATATTGAGTTAAGAAAAATTCTTATAATTCTTGAGCACTTCGATCTAGTTCTCTGCGAATGCAAATTGGACATATGTTTCAAGCCGGCTTCTTAGAAATGTTAAAATATGAAATTCCAGTAAGAGGGATCAGAAGATACAACAAAAAGAAAAATATTTTATTTGAGGTAGGTCGATGTCCAGCTCCCAATTTTTAGTTTAAATGAGCGAATCCTTCACCAAATACTTATAAATAATAGAGAGCAAATCAACTCATCTCATCTAAGCCTTTTTCAACCACACGAGATCGGTTACATAATTTGCTTTCTCAGGTTACAAATAATTATATATTTTTTAATTATTTATATTTATATTAATTTAAATTTTTTTTATTATTATCATCGATTGTTAAAAATTTACTTTTTTTAACTGAAAAAATATATTTTTTTCAAACCTGTTTAGATTAGCTTTTGGACACTTTTAAATGGCTGCAGCAACTTACCAACAACTAATCTCAACATGTAGCAATTATATTAAATATTTTGTTAAATATTTTTATATTATATCTGTATAAACATAAGATTAATAGGTTTTTTTATTGGATTAAGGAATTTAAGTAGCTACTTTCATCAAAGCCGGTCTTTTCTTCCTTGCTTTGTTCCTTCCCATCCATCTCTGCTCCTAATAAATCCCATGCACCTCCTCCTAATAAATAGTAAGTTAAAAAAATAAGATTCATATTGTTAAAATTTTTATTCTTGCTTATCTTCTTTCTTGCACAAGCACATTCTTTATTTTGACAAATATATTCTTTATACAAAAAAAATTTGTTAATCAACTCAGAAAAGTCTCTTATTTGTTCTAATCTATCTTCATTTTGATTCATGCATACGTAAATATGTAATATGATTATTATTTAAATAACTTATACTTTAAATTATTAATTTAAAAATTATGATTATTATTTGAAATTTAGATAATTATTTATAAATTTTCTATTTATAATCTATAACATTATTTATAGATTTTTTTGCATGACATGATATACATACAGAAATTGTATAGAATTATCTTTAAGAGACTGTTATAAATGATATATGCAATATATAAAAAATTAAAAAAATAACAAAATTGAGATGAAAAAGCAAAGAAACATATGTTGACAATGATAAATAAAATTACACCTATAATGTTTTCCAATTATGCTTCTAAAATTGTAATAGTAATATTTTTTAAAAATATTACTATTAAAAATAATATCATATCTTAAATATCTATCATGATTGAAAAATATCATAAAATCTGAATTTTATCTGATCCTTTCCTTTGTTATACGTATTTTTTAGCCTCTTCTTTTTTTTAATGATATGAATTTAGAAAATTAAACTTATAATTTTTATTATCTTATTGAACACATCAATGCCCGTTCATTGCATGGCATATACCTAGTATTTAATATTTTTAAAAGATCTGGCACGTCTTCAACCAAGTACTGGAAATGCGAAACTGTCTCCCATGACAAGAACGATAAAAAATTAAAGGAAAGTGCTCACCCGGATTGGCACTGGTGATGATCTCCATCTTTTCTGAAGATATTATATGAACATTTTCTAAATATCTTTCCTTCCAAATATAATAATAATAATAATAATACATTTTGATTCATGAAATGCCCCTTTTGGCCATTGATTGCATAGAAAGAGCGAAAAAGTCTTGCTGCACTTCAATACAGCAAGCGTGCATTGATCGTTCATGCATGTCAATACGCATGTAATGACTAATGGACCGAAATAGGTCTTAAATACCTTAATGGGCCTTGAAAGCCCATTACCTCCTTATGGGTGTGAATGAGAAATTACGAGAACATTTAGTTCCACATCGAAAAAATTAAGAAAGGAATGTTCACTTATATAGAAACGACTTCATTGAAGTTTAGTTCCTTAGGCTCACACGCACGCATGTATGCGAAGGGCGCAATGAGTGCTTTGTAGGCGCACTTTGCACTGCGCATCGTCGCTTGAGGGGCTTTAAATTTTTCTAGATCAGGAGGATCCGACGGTGAAGATTGATCTGATCAAGATAAAGGGCTGAGATCAATTGATCGTTAATCATCGGATCAGGATCAGAACTGATCGTTGATCGATCGGATGAAGGGTGAGATGCGGTGATCAAATTATGATCGCGATCGCGATCCAACGGCTCACCCATCGGTTGATCAGTCAACATGACGGTTGGTGATAAGGCACCCGTCCAATTGTTGGTTGGTGATAAGGCACTCTTCGATCGTACGGTTAAAGATAAGTCAATGGTCCGATCATGAAAAGGCATATCAAAGACGTGCAACCGCCTATCTGATAACGTGATCATCAGATCACGATGGTGAGAAGGCGTATCAGGATGAGGATAGGCTTATCTGATCGGCTGATCTTCAGATCACAGCCATGAAAAGGCTTATCCGATCACCTAATCTGAAGATCACGATGTCTAAAGGGCATATCAAGGGTGATAAGCCCTTAACCCTCACATCCTTCGATCAAAGAATTCAAATTAAATTAAATTCGTAGGGTTGCTTCCAAGAGGCACCTAAAAACCTATAAATAGGACCCTAACCCTCTCATTTCATTCATTCCAAACCATTCCGAATTGAGTTCAATCCGAATCAATTCTAGCCTTCTCTTCTCTTAGGTATTTGCATATTTTTCTAAGGATAGTAGCAACAGTGCATAAAAGAGAGTAGCATTCTTGGTTCGATATTTTTGGTGAATTATAGTGCTGCTTTTATCAAAAGGAGACTGTTGTATCCTGGGAGACAATCGTCATACTGACCGTAAGCACCATTGCGGAACGAAATTGTTTAAGAACATAGAGTGTAACTCTAGCCTCAGTTTGATATTAGGTAGCCACCATCTGCCACAACCAACAATCATACATCAGTACGTATGTATGATCAATTCGTATAATCGATGCACACTTGCTACATAGAGAGCAATGCAACAAGGCTTTTTCTGAAAATAATTGGTGGCCATTATGTGAGCCCAGACGAGTTTGAAGAGACCCACACCGTTTCAACTTGGCAATCTATGGGTTGGCATGCAAGAATTGCACATTTTTGGATCCACAAGCCTCTAATATTAAATCTTGCTTTGAAAAAGATTTACTGTACCTTTTTTAATACAACAAATATGCAATGAATGCATAAATTAATCATTTATTAGATTATTGCATGTATATCAATATGTATAAATAGTTAATTCATACGATTGATACACATTTTCTGCGTAGAAGAACGATGCGGTGACGGTGAGACTTTCTCATCCCACTTTAGCAACAGAATGCGTCATGGGCTCCTTGAGGGCCACCTGCTTCCCATCGGGCAGCATCCGTGGAGGCTGGTGGGGAGCAGCATGCGGTCCGTGTCGACTTTGTTATTATTGTTATTATTATTGCATCAAAAGTTTAATTTGTTGTCAGCCGGTTCATCACCTACCTGACCGTTTTCTTTATAAATGTGGCTCTGCCTTTAGAGGAGCAGCTTGTTTTAGTCCAACACCGGCCGATAAAATAAGTTCTAATATCGGTTTTTGTAGGAGTTAAATTGAGTTTCCAACAAATGGCAATGTTAAATAACATGAGCCATTTTTTGAATGGTTTTGCACGGAGATTACTTATGGTAATATTAATTGTTAGAGACGACCATCTACTCGTGTTGTAAATGTTTTCAAATAGATTATAAAAGTAAAATATTTTATAATTTTGTGGATTATTCAAGGTTTTAACCTTATATAATTATGTATTTAGCTGTTCAATGAGATTTCATAAAACATCCAACGGTTGTAAGCTCAAAATTTTCTCTTTGAGTAGCATTTAAGAATTACAATAAATATCTTCTAAAAATTCTTAACATGAAAATAAAGGATAGTTAAGGGCTCGTTTGGCAGGAATTAATTTTTTTTTTTATTTCCATAGCATGAAAATTTTGTTTGGCTAAATTATTTTTTCAAAAATATTTTTTTAAAACGATTCTAAAAACATGAATCAACCTAAGAAACGTTGGAGCTATATTTTCCTCAAATTCATCTCATACATTTTTTAGTTTTATTTTTTCTTTCTCAAATATTTAAAACTCGCATATTTACCCTTTTTTTTTTTTTTCTTCAAACTTTTGTCCATACAAAAATAGTTTTCAAAACCATCAATCAAATATATTATTAAATATTAATAAATATAATTTAAATTTTTAAATATAATTTATATTTTTAAAAATAATTTTTTGAATCATGAACTAAATCGGGCTATTTCATTGTGGTGTTAAAAAATAGTTTTGATCATTCTTGAATCCAAAATAAATGAAGTGAAACCAGGGGATTATCTTCTCTATGGCTTCCCAAGCGTTGCTTAGCCGTCGAATTTCAAAACTCTCATAATTGCTTCACCAAAGAGGGGAAACCAGGGGCCTGTCTCCTCTTCACCACCCTCCGTTACTCGCCCTTTTCTCGAATCCCTAAAATTTCGACCAATGGGTAGAAGGCCAGGCGATGCGGGCGGCAGCGGGAGGCGCGCCTCCAGATGGATCCTCCTCGCGGTGCTTTTCGTCACCTGCTCTCTGGTCTACATGGTCCTCTCCGTGGCCATCCGCGGCACGGGCGGCGCCTCCTCGGCCTCTGCCGTTGGTCCCGGTCGAGGGTCGGACGGCGACGGGAGGAGATGATCGGAGGAGGAGGCGACGAGGACTGCTGCAGGGGAGTCGAGCATCTGGAGCTGTGGGGGGCCGCCGTGAAGTGGGGCACCGATCACAAGTTCAACTCGTCGAGGGAGTGCTGTCGGGCCTGCAAGGCGATGTGCGGCGGTTTGGATGGGCCGTGCCTTTGTGATTCGTGGGTGTTTTGCGGCGATAGGGAACGGTGTGGCGAGAAATTTGGGGAGGTCAGTTATTCCTTTTCCGCCTCCTTCTTCATTAGCTGCCTTGTTTGTTTATTGATGAATGTTGACGTGTTTGATTAAGGTTTCCCCTTTCTTCAATGTTAATGCTAAACGTGAGGAAAGGAGGGATTTTTATTCTTGTTGTTAAGTTAGTAGTTTTGTTTGATTTGATTAAGGTTTCCCCTTTCTTCAATGTTGATACTAAACTTGAGGAAAGGAGGAATTTTCATTCTTGTTGTTAAGTTTGTAGTTTTGTTTGACTGAATGGTAAGATGGTTAGTAACTTGCGTGAAACTTTCTCTTCTGGTGCTCCGGTAGTTCGTAGCATTAGAAAATAGAAATACTCATGAATTTGGCGTTTTTGTTGCATTGAAAAATGTATCTGATTTTGATCCATTAACATGGCCATATAGTTTGTCCCTGGAGAATGGTTTTCCCAACCCAGCCATTGTTGAAAAAAAACGCTTTGATTTACACTGTTTAAGTTGGCCTGAAGTGAGAAAATGAGGTACTCTGCTGCCCATTCCTTCATGGAGATGTAGGAGATCGAGATACTCTTGTCCTTTCTTAATATCATTTGGGTGCTCTTTGTCTTTCCATGATGGTGATATGAGTGATTGGTGATGGGAGGCCAAGTGAAGCTTCTTGATGAAGTCTTTCGGCATGCTCCTTATAGACATGGATGCTATTTTAAGTTTTAGATCCTGATTCTGAAAATTTAATTGGCCTCACAAGTTGCGGTCTAGAGGAGGGTCTTGGCTTGCAACTAGCTACCTGAAAGAGGTTGGGATTTGGATAGAGGTTTTTTCTTTCCTGAGAGGAGCCATTCTGCACTTTTTTTTAGCTCCTGATTTCATATATTGTCTTGGGATTTTCGTGCACTTGATTTTTCTTGCTTCTTTTTGACCTTTTTCTCTTGTAATGGAACAAATTCTTCTTTTGCAACAAGAAACATGCTCATAGTTTGCTTGAGTGCATAATGATGTTGTTGTAACCAAACAAAATTCGTAACAAATTTTCTGCTTTCTCTATTGATAAAAGGTATACTGGGTAAAGAGCAACACCTAGCTATTCTTCCAGGCTGACAGAATTTTATCCAACTTTTAAAGAAAAATGCAGAATGCTCAAACCATTAATCATCCTAGATCTTTTTCATAGCCCGTACTTTAAAGAAGACAGGGCTAATTTGAATAATGCCCTGTGGCCTTTTAAACATTCCATAAGTAACATATTGGTTTAATATCTTCCATGAAGACAGCTCACTCTCTACTTTATTTTTCAGTTTGTGAACTTGTCATTTGATGGATACCAGCGAAGCAACTGAATTGATATTTCTTGCCAAGATTCATCAATAATAGAAGTGAAGAGATATCAAGTCATTGATACTATGATTAAACTTCTATCTGGTAGACGAATCTTGATGGTCTATCTTGCTTTTGTTCTCAGTGCTGGTTGAAAAAACAGAAGGACGTCTTGTTTCCTGCTCTGCAAGAGTCTGGGGAAAAGGTTATTTGGACTTCTGGTCTCATTTTTGGAAAAGGAGAGGTAAATCTTGAAAATTCAAGGTACATGTAATTTGTAATGTAGAAATTCTATGTTGACCCTCATTTTCTATATATTATAACCTTAATGCCGTTCATAATACTTTGCATGCGCTTGACAGTGTAATTGTCTTATGCTCATCACCATGAGGAAAGGTACTTTTAACTTTCCAACTAGTTCATCTAGTGCTCTTTTACAGCCCAGATTTTATTATCACATAAATCTAGATTCACAAATTCAATGTAACCCAAATTTCATGTGGACTATGTTAAGGAGCAAAAGCAGTCCATATGTGGTCCCCGAATCTGATATGTGGATGTATTCAAGTCTGGAACCTTACATATCTGAAGCAGAATTGGTTAGTATAAGGAGGGCAGATAATTGGTAAAAAAATATTTGTTTCTATTAAATAAGCCTGTGAAAAGGTAATAAGGTTTGATGTTCAAGTAGGGAGACTTCACATGTTTCTCATAGAAATAATTGAAGACTGAAGGATGGCTTCAGAGGGAAAACCTTGGCAATTAAGGTGACTCTATTGTGACCTGGGTGTCACGGATTTGAAGCATGAACAGCCTCTCTGCACACAATGGTGGAAGCCTCATCCATTGAGCTGCCCCTAAAAGATTCCTTCAAGAGGAAGAATGATAGGCAAAATGCTTTCAATATGGGAATTTGCCAGCTGCCAACGATCATGGTTTGGGTGCCATTAGACATGAAGAACAGATATCAAATTATATGCTCTAAGAATATTGCCACGTTAAGCTGCATGTAGATAATCCATGTACAAACCATAATTAAGAATGAAAAAGCACATCAGTGCACTGTGTAATGTATACATAAAATAGTTGTCACCATGTTGTCTTTCCATACTTCTTACTATTTAAAGACTTCATGATGCTTGCAATATTTCATATCAAATCCGAGTAGTGCTTCCAACTTATTGTGTAACTCATGAATAATATAATTGAATGTTGGCAAATGATGAGGGTGCAGAAAGAGAAGCCGAGTAATAAGCTGCTTAGGCTCACCTCACTATATAAAGGGGTATTCGATCTTGAGCTGAGCTTGATGGTAGATATTCACGCTCAGCTTGTTTGTTAACTGAACTGAGCTTGAATAGGATTGCTATCATTGTGCTGGGCTTCTTTATAATTTTTGCAATTAGGCTTGGTTGCCTATGAGTTCAGATTTGAATGAAATTTAATCTTGGCTTGTTTCATAATTGAACAGGCTAAATCAAATTTTCAAGCAAGCTGATCCTGAGCTTGGTGCTTTTGCAGTCCAAGAATGATGACTAATTATTGAAACTAATACAAAAGGCAACTAAAAGGGAACTAAATGAAATAAAACAATCAATGGCAATTTGAGTGATCAGTCGTTTGGGCTAATTACTGAAACTATTACAAAAAGCAATGAAAAGGGAACTAAATGAAATAAAAAAGTCAATAGCAACTTGAGCGGTCAATTATTTTGGAATGTTTCTGGCCAAGTCTCCCGTCAGCCACACATGAAGGAGAAACGGTCTTGATTTCAGTAATATGTCCTCCTTTATTGCTAGAAAATACCTAAAATACCCTATGTCTTTTAAGCCTTCTGTCAAGAAATATGAGATGATGCCCAGCTGAAGTTTGCTCCAGTCCCTCTGCTTTATTGTATGAGACTAGATAGAAATTACTAGTGGTGCCCCATTTATCAATTTGGATAAAAAAAAACTTACACCATACACCACATCTTCCATGTAACCTTGCAAATGAAAATGCACTGGAATAGAGAAGATGTGAACTTTTTCTTTTTGCAACAAATGTGACGTATAATCTGGAACAGTTTGTAATTTTTTGTTTGATGTTATTTAAAATAGAAGTACAGTTACATTCTTTGACTAGTACCAGACACAAATTAGATTGCGACCTGCAGTTGAATTCGATAGTCTATGGATCCTTTTATAAAACAAGCCACTTATATCGTCAAAACAGCAAAAGCGGTTGTTAGGAAGCCTAGACTTTAGGATGTTGTCTATAAAATTGTTAGAAGATTTGGATGTTACCTCACATTTCACTATGGATTTATCCTTTACTTCTATTCTAAAGAAAGCTTATAATATGTTACATT
This sequence comes from Calamus simplicifolius, assembly GCA_900491605.1. NCBI lineage: Eukaryota > Viridiplantae > Streptophyta > Magnoliopsida > Arecales > Arecaceae > Calamus > Calamus simplicifolius. The sequence goes on from UESW01001850.1 coordinate 163,832, forward strand.
ATTGAAAGACTTTATTCCTTAAATTAATTGAAACCTTTTAACATTTTTGTCCTATCATTGTTCTATGCTTTTTTTTTTATAAAAAATTTCTTCTTCTGAATAAAAGGTCACCTGATCAGCATGAGAATATTACATAATAGTAACGTTATTATGTACAATATTGCATCAAACACAAATAATCCACAAGATTTTTCCTTGTTGAATTGATTACTTAAAACACAATTGCAGAAGTAGCAACTTCATGTGTTTTTTTTTTTTTCCTTTTTTCCTCATGTAGGGTATTGTTGGCTTTGAAACGGATTATGGAACTCTTCATATCAAAGTAAGTGCTAATTATCCTAAATATTCATAGATGACAAAAGCTGATTACAGATACTTCTTGGTGGAATGGTTAGGCTTCTCAGTTGTCAAATATAGAAAAAAGATGTTCACTCCCATTTATAAGATCTTAAGGTCTCTACCTTTGTAAATATTTTGATTAGTTATTCTGTACCTATCATTTGATGGCTCTAAGTTTATCTTTATTGTACTGTTCAATAAAGTTTCTTTAGTATGCTTGCCTTGGTTTAGTTAATTCCATATATTTGCTTTATCTCTATTTTAACTCTAGACATTTCTTCTTCCATGGGACAATGCATTTGGTGTCATTCTCTTTATTATTTGAAATGACAGTGTTGAGAAATGCAGGGATATCAACAATTGCTGTTAAAAACTTTCATTACAATCATTGAAGATGCCATGTTTCTGTGTTTCAAGATTAGTAAAAGATGGTGAGGTTAACAATGGAAATTCCTATGTGTTGGTTTAAGTAGCTCAAACAGTTAGATTTATAAGATGTGAGAAATGAATGTGAATAAACAAAAGAAAACATCAGTGTTAAAATCTATGACAATAAAAGAGATCTTCATAATCATAGCAGTTACTAACTGTACCTTTAAACTGTTACATTTGGGTGACAGACAAGCCTTTGGTGTAGAAGTTTACCATCTGCAACTTGTGGTGGTAAAAGAATCTTTCTTTTCTTGACTTCTCAATTACAATCATCTATTACTTGGAAAGTAGCAAATGCATTAACTTCTACTTTTCAAAAGTACTAAAACATTATACCTATTTACTTGTGGTGCTGGACTAACAAATATAAGAAAACCTCCATTAAAGCTATTGTTATTAGAGTCCAAAGCAGCATGGGCATAATCCTAATCACTCTTAGCATGGCAGATTTTTACTAGAGAAACAATTCAACATGGTTTCATATGGGTTCTCATCGAAGCATAATATGCACGTTTTGTTTGAATAAGCAGATGTTTTCAAGCATTAATTTGTTCGATCTTGGCTAGATCTCAAAAACCATTTTGTTAGATGTGAAAATATATTCCATTCAATATGTTGCTCCTAGAAATCGTGTGTTGGTTCTCAACCTTAGTCCTTGCTATTTGAAAGCTCAGTGGACTTTTAAACCTGCATCTTGTACCATACTAGATCTTCTGTGCACCAAGAGACAAGTGTTTTTACAATGAATACATGCCACACATCTTTCCATCCCTCCCATTATTATCATAAGTCTTTATCCTGAGTGTTCCTATCTAATATTATTGAGATACGATAATTACTAGCGGTGAGCATTTGGTCTAATTTTTTTGGTTCAAAATTGTGCAAACTGACCAAACTAAATTTTTTGAAATATATAACCGAACCGTACCAAATTATTTTAAAGAACTGAATCAACCAAACTGAATTGTGCTAATTCGGTTTGGTTTGGTTTTTTGGTTTAACCGAAGTTATGCTCACCTTAGGAATCGTGATGATGAACTCATTGTCGGTGTAGGCAGCAGTTGTGAGCACCAGCTAGGTGGATGATGACAACCAAAATCTCCACCAGTCAAGCTTGAGGTCCTCATCATCTCCCATCATCTGTGGCATCCCTGTACATCACCTTCATAGGGTGGATCTTGATGGCTTAGGCTTGGATGTCATTCCAGATATTGTTAATCACCACGACGAAGCGGAAGTCGTCGAGGCCCTTCTTGACGGAGATGTTGGTGTCGAAGCCTGGGGGCTCTAAGACGTTGAATATGTGGGGCAGCTAGCAAAGCTTCTTTTGTTGGCAGAGGCAAAGTGGCTGGGGCTAGCAATATAGCAAAGAGGATGTTCTACTTCCTCAATGCTGGGTGGGCCCTCATAGGTGGCTTCTTATTCCCTCCTCGAGAACTCATAAAAAAACCCTGACCCTAAATCGAATCAAACACCGTGCTAAATCATCCAATGCTCAAATCAAATTCTGATCAGAAATGAAATCCTAATTAAATTGAAGACAAACCAACTGCAACAAATCTTATTCCTAACAAAATAAGAATTTAAGGGAAAAAACTAATATCCAGAGATACTTTGAACAGCGGAAGGAGACGATTACAGTTAATTAAAAAAGTGCATACTATATTTAATTGAAGCTGATATGTAAGGACATTGATTTTTCAATTTTTTTGGTTTTAATCCAAAAAGCTGAACCAAGATTGGGTAACCGAATTTTTTTGAAAAAGCCAAACTGAACTGAATTATGAAAAAAAAACAAACCAAATTGACCAAATTACATTGGTTCAGTTTGGTCTTTTGGTTTAACTGAAATTATGCTCACCCCTAAGAATTACCACAAAAGGACCATTCTTTACCAGAAGACTTGCATGCTGGAATTTAATTATTGGTGATGTGTCACCAAATGCCTCCCATAGCAGCTGACTTCTTATTCTTCTTATATTCATTAATCTTTCCTATGATCTTGCAAAAAAGCATCATGTTATTCTTACCCTCAGACTTTGGCCTGCATTGCTGTCTGCTAGTCTTCTTTAAATTAACAAAACCTTGGTTTGGGACATATCCTATATTGGTCCCATCTCCATGGCACCTTCTTGTCACAGCAGCATTAGGTGCTTATACAATGAAGGAAGTAGGTGCAGCACATGAAAGTTGTTGTGGATATTATTCATTTTTATGTAAATGGTTGAGGGTGGACAGGTATTCTTAATGCAAATTTTAAGGTGTTCCAAAATACTGATGGCCTCTCTCTTCAAAGGGAAGAATATTGCCTCTTCAGGTACATTGTATTCATGGAGGACTATGATAGACACTGATACTTTGCTTAAAAATTTGTGGCTACTTAGAAAGGATGTGACGTGACCCTTTGGGTTAAACATACACATATCTTGCTTTGCACCTTCAGAGCATGCATTTCTAATCCTTGATTGATACAGAAGCTCGTTTTCCCTTTCCTGGAATGCATAGAAAGTCTGTTGCATTCAAGGATTCTTGATAGTTCACTTTGTATGTTCTATAGTTGTTCTCCACAGACTTCTCCATCTTGAGTTCATCATTGAATGTTAGATGAATCTTTAACAAAACCAACTCCAAAGTTAACTTTTTGATAATGCTAAAGAGGGTCTTCTAGTAGTAGTCAAACTAGTGCATATGAAAAGCAGAAAGATACTTGAGAAAAGATATCAATGGAAGAAGAAAACATGCATGCATTATCTATGATGCAGGCCCTTAGCTGGGTTGCATTACTGGACAAGGCAATTGAGCACCAAATCCACCAGAAAAAGTGGGACTGAGGAATTACAAATAATGATAAACTTAAGTGCAATCCTAGAGCTATATCTGTTGATGATGGTTTGTTGTTATATGGTCAGCTAACCAACAGTTTTTGGACATCGACTTTTGCACGTCATGTCTCATTACATTTAGAATAAAAAATGGAAGAACAAACTTCACTAGTTTATGAAAATTCAAGAATGTAAAATCTCATGCTTTTGTACATATTTGCTAGTACTATAATTTCGTAGTTACATTTGAATATGGGTAAGGTAAGCTGAGCTTATATAATTGTACATTCTGCCAGCCTGATGTCCCCTATTCTGTTCATGGTTAGAAAATGTTTCTTGATGTATCAATGTCTAGCGCTGCTAGGAAAAGATTTAAGGTATTCTGAACTAACTTATGCTATGGGAACTTGTGATGTTTCATTCACCATTTTGCTTTTCTTATCTGAACTCCGGAGTTAGAAAAATATCAACAAGTTCTTTCATTTCTCTGTACTTTTATAAATTTGAATCCCGTGATTTCACAGAAGCTCAGAATGTAGATACATTTACCGAACCATGTTCATCCACTTGCCAGGTGACTATATTACTATTCCTGTTTTAGAAATCCAGGATTTTCAACTTGAGCTGCCTGTGCTGCAGGCGCTAAGGAACAATGCTCCTTCCATTTCAGTTATCATTTTGATTTCTTTTTCCCCTTTGGCAATATTACTGAATATATGCGTTGCATCCGTGTACATTCTCTGATGGTTTCATTTCTCAACTGATACAGCTCTACCCTGACTGTGCTCCACATTCTGTGGCTTATATTGTGGAACTGCTGCGGTTACGTCTCTGTGCGGGTTGCCAATTTCATAGAGCTGAAGGACGAGGCCATTCCTGGGATTCTGAAGGGAACCACATAGCAGATGTAAGAATCCCCAGATATCCTTTTAGTCTTTGAATTCAGTTTTCACCTGTTATTTAGTAGGTCACAATCTGAAGAATAGGATTTTTATTAAAGTGGATCGGAAATATTTTGGCATAAAATTTAGTGATTTAATGTAAATTAGTATTCTTATCATACAATTTGCTTCTTGGCTCATCTGATAAAGTGTAAACCCACATGTTAAAGAGGCTATGAAATGACCAGGACCAGATAATCCTTTTTCTCTTGCGCAGCATAGATGGGCCTGTCTTGGCAGAGAGAAACAAGATAACTTATTTGTATCTTAGAAGCCAAATCAATAAACTGTTTTGGATAAGGGTTATTTACCTTTGGGGAGAATTTCTTCAGTTCAATCTGTTAACTGATTTTAAGTTAGCCATTGTATTTGTCATGACTAAAGCAATTATCATCATTAAATGTCTAAACACAGAAGTCAACATTGATTTTTTGATAGACAAACAATTTGCTAATGTTAAGTTAAAAACTGATCCTGATTTAATTTATTAGGATAGATTTACAAGCAATTGTAAAGGACTAGAGTTTCTTAGACAAAGCACATGACAAAACTAATTGGAAATGACTAGAATTCCTTGACCAAAGCATGTTCAAAATCTACATCTAGCAAGCTGCATACTATATGTTGAATATCAGATTGTTGATTTTACTAGTCCTGTTTAGTTTCAAAGATGGGATAAAACCCCTTAAACTTCCTTTCTTCTGTTCTTCTGCTCAATCTCCAATTTCCTTACCTGTTACTAAAAGGAAAAAAAAAAGAGAAGCAATTTTGTCATAGTTTTCACTACAAAATTTGTTAAAGAAATGGAACGGAAACTTTTGTTATGCAATACATATTTAAACATAGAAAAATTGAACCTTTAATTGCCTCTACGTGGAAACCAGAAATATAAAAACCTTGTAATAGTCTTAATGATGATAAATTTCCTTAATAAGATCTTAGAGATTGAGAAGATGCTTGATAAATGGAAAAAGCAATATAATAACGATTTATAAGAATAAAGAAGATATACAAAACTGTTCTACTATTATGGTATTAAGTTCGCCAATCATATTATGAAACTTTTGAAGAGGGTAACATAAGTTGAGATGTACTATAAAAATATAAAAGAATTAATTTGATTTTATGCCAAGAGAACCAATTATAGAAGCTATTTTTTTTTAAGAAAGTTAATAGAGAAGTATAGAAAAAAGTGACAAAATTTTCGTATGGTTTTTTATTGATTTAAAGAAAGCATGAAATAAAGTCATTAGAAAATTTTTATTATAGGTGTTAAAAAAAGTATGCATTAGATATATTAATATAATAAAAGATATATATGTGTATGTGTATGTGGAGCGGTCACTAGTGTAAGAACTATTAATGATAATACTAATAAATTTTTAATTATAGTAGATTTATATCGGGGATTTACTTTTTAATTCTTATCTTTTTGTGTTGGTTACGAATGGACTTACTAGACATATTCATAATGATATTTCATATGCATATTATTTGTAGATATATAATACTAGTGAATGGAGAGAACTAAGGCCAAGGTTAATCATAAGTTGGAATTATAGAAAAATATTTCAGAATTTAAAGGTTTTAGGTTAAGTAGGATAGAAAACAAAATGCATTGAATAATTTTAGGATAATTAGAAAAAGAGATAAATATAGAGTAAAAATTGAAGATCATGAGTTTTTAAAAATGATCATTTTTGATATTTAGGATCGATTATTCATAAAAAAAATGAGAGATTGAGGATGATGTCTATATGATTAAAGCATGTTGGATGACTTTTAGAAGTGCAATTAAAATATTATGCAAAAGTCAAAGAAAATTATTAACATAACTATAAAATCGATTATGATTCATATTACAGAATGCTAAGCAGTTAGAAAATTACATGTACACAATATGAATATGGCTGAAATAAGAATGTTGAATTGGATATATGGTAAAATAAGAAAAAAATAGATTAAGAAATAGAGTTATTCATAAAAAAGGTGGAGGTAGCATGATTAAGGATAAATTGAGGGAAGATAACTTAGATGGCTTGGAAATTTGTAATGTAGATATAGGAATATATCAGTACGAAGAAGTGATTTAATACATGTAGAAGAAGGAAAAAAGGTAAAGATAAACTAAAAAAAATGAGAGGAAGTGATAAAAAAGATTTAAAATCTTTACATTTTATAGAAAAAATGACTCTAAATTGAGTAAAATGAAGCAAAAGGATTCATATGGCTAACCTCTGTTGGCTTGCGATTAATGCTTTATTATTGTTGTTGTTATCTTGGGATATTATGTTAAGATTTGGTTTATTTGACTCTCATGGGAGTTATACCTATGTCTATGCTACAAAGTTGTGTCAATCATCATTAACTTGATATGTTTGGGAAATTCTTATCAGCATCTACTTCAGAAATCTAGTGATGTCCCTTATCAATCCCATTTAGCAGGAATGGAACATCTTGCTTGTAGGCAGGCAGTTTTATGACAAATTGCTGGTACCTACAGCAACAGAATGAAAGATCATTGCAGGTAGATCTTGAAGAGTGCATGAATGATTCTGTCTACGACTTAATCCATGGTTGATTTTATAAGTTAAAAAATTATACAGATGCAGATTTTGTAACAACCATTTAATCTTGGTTCTGCTGCCAAAGCTATCATAACCAGCATTTCTTGTACTTGCATGGATTGTCCTACTAGCATGAGCCATATTGGTGTTTATACATGGTCACCTGGAGGATATTTGCCCCCTCTCTCCAGCTCTTAAAGGTTTAACTCCAAAGGCAAAACAACCAGTCCACAAAATTTAATGTCTGCATTGCATCAAGACTTGGTCAACACTAACCATTGCTACTGCTCGTGGGGATAAAAACTAAGCTAGGTGATCCTCTTTTGAGATAACTGCTTCCTAAGGTGCTGATGAAAATTCAGTGGCCCTTCATTCACCCAGAAGATAACTTCATTTGAAAGAACGACCGGTGATAATTGAGTGAGAGTTGAGCATACCTCATTTATCTCTTCATAGTCTCCTAAAAGTCCTCAGCTTCTGCATTAGCTGGGTTCTGCAGCTATTTTGGTTTTTTGTCTCCCCCGATCTCCAATCCTGTGTCTGGTCTGCAATCTTGTGGTTTATAGGTCCCCAGTTGCCAGTTTCATGTGCCCTTTGTGTCTCGCTTTTATTCACTCACTTCCTTCTTCCTTCCCTCTTCTGCTCTGCTGGCAATGACAGCTTTTACAGATATCATATCTGTAATACTAGTAGCATATTTGAAAGTCCTGTTTTTCAGGATCTAGTGACGGACATGCTGTCTCTGCAATTTTCATTTGTATCTTGTTTCTGTATTGTATAGTTGGCATATTTTATATTTACATTGTCAGTTTCAGCATCTAATATCCATTTCCATATTGTTTTGTTTCTGAAGTTAGTTTACTTCGATGCATAACAGTCTCCTGATACTTGTTTATTCATATGGTAAACTCTGAAATCAGTTGTGTTCTCTAAATCCACTCCGTTATGTTTTATCGCACATGGTAGCCTTCTAAAGGTGTTCTTTTTGAAGTTACAAGACTAATCATTTCCCCTTCACACTAATGATTCTATCTTGAACTTTGTAGGCTTCTTTTGGCCCTCCTTATGCAATGATTCAAGGAACGCTTGAAGCTGAGGGAGTCCCATTCAAAGAGATACCTGCTGAGGCCTGCCCCACAATAAGGAGGGGATCGGTCGCATGGGTTCATTCAGGCCCAGAATTCTTTATTAGCCTAGTTAATCACCATGAGTGGCGAAGAGCATACACTGTTTTTGGTTCTGTTCTGCCTGAAGAAATGGAGGTCGCAGAGAAAATAGCAAACCTCTCAACCAAGTCAGAAGTCTGGAGTAATATTAATGTGTTGGTGTTGGAGAAACCCGTCCAGTTCAGGCTCAAAAGAATCACAAATAACCACGGTGATCTCAGCCTCAATGCTGATGCAAGTCTGGTTTGAGTCGTTGTAAAAGAATATTTGATAAGATTCTTGAGTTCGTTGACTAGATTGTCAAATATTTGATATGATTTAATGAAATTTTAGGATATAGGATATTTGATATAATTTGTAGAAATATTTTATAATATTTTGTATACTTGTATGATCCTAAGATCCTAAAAATCGTTGTAATTATCAATCCTACTCTTGTATAAAAGGTTTGGCCTATGTTCTGAAAGTGTATAAAATGTAGCATATTTTATTTTCATGTTTTTTTTTTTTTTTTTTGATAATTTTTCAAGTATAGTTGTCACCATCAAAGTTTTTATCAGGTTTTCTTCTAGTTTATTCCAGATGGTTTTAATTACAGTTATTGGGCCAAATTATGTGCAATTTTGTCAAAAAAAAAAAAAAAAAAGCAACTCTAGTGTAATGACATGACCAAAGGAGTCTAGTAAAATTTCTAAAACAGGGTCAGAAGGTTAATCTTCTAAAGTTTTTCATATGTTTTAGTCCGAAGGCTTCTAGAAGAACTAGGGAAGCCATTTTAATCTGTCGGGGATTACTTCTCAGACTGATAAGCTTATGTATTTGGGGATCTTATAATGGGGAGACGCCCCCGTTGTTCTGATTACTATGAGATTGAGAGGCGGTTTGCAGTGCATTGAGGAATGGCAGGTCATAGCCTTTGATGATGGCGAGGGTTATCATTATTCGTTCGGTTCTTTCATCCCTTCCCCTCTACCTCCTATCTAATGCTGTCATTTCGATTACTTGTCTGAGGAGGATTGAACGATGCTTTCAGATTTTTATGGGCTTCTACGCAAGAAGGTCATGGTATTCATCTCCTATCTGGGACATGGTCTGTATGCCTATCCTTGAAGGTGGTCTCGGGATCAGTCTTTGATTGTTAGACGTGATGCCCTTCTTACCAGACATGCCTCAAGATTCCTTCTGGAGCGCAATGCCTGTGGAGCTCGATGATGCATGTGAGGTATGGTGATTGGTCGTCCGTCTCGCATATTTCTCGCCTCGGGGATGCTCCTTCTTTTGGAAGAGGTTTGTCGTTATGGTCATGCTATCTCGAGAATATCTCGTGGATGATAGAAGATGGTTCATCGATTGATGTTATTCAGGATACCTGGCTTTCTGAGCTTCCACTCTCTCGGTGGCCCTCTTTTATTAGTATTGATGCCCATGCCTGTTTAAAGGTTAAGGATTTGATTTCCTCTGATCCCCCTGCCTGGCATGTCCCCTCGGTGATGAGTTTCTTTGGTATCGAACTATCTCAGCGGATTCTCTCGATGCCTCTTACTCCTGGCTATTTATCTGATTCCAGGCTCTGGCAAAGATATTATCTCTTTAAGGCCCCTCTAGGGATCTGAAAAGTTGTTCAGGCCTCAGCCCCAGCGGTCGGAGGATGCTGCGTGGATATGGAAGCTTCCTATTATTCCCAGGGTTCAGCTATTTATCTGGAAGCTTCTGTGGGACTGGCTGCCAACCTGCATTCTTCTTTCGCAGAGAGGTTTACCTATTCAGCCGATCTATCCTTTATGTAGTCTGGAGGAGGAATCGTCTGATCATGTTATTTTTACCTGCCCCAGAGCTAGATGGGTCTGGCATATGATAGGCTATTCTTTCAGACATGATAGCTCGGGCTCCTTGTGCTCATCTTTCCTTCTTGATCTCCGAGGGGACCCCAGCAGAAGAAAGCTCTTTGGGCTGCCATGGCATATCAGATCTGGCTGTCCAAGAACCAGCTCATTTTCTCTGATGATGCTATTTCTCCTCACAAGATTGTTAGGAAGATTAGATTGTTGGTGGCGGACTGTGCCCGTGTTGGTTCTGACGACTCTGGCCTCTGGGGTTCCCCCGCTGCTTTGCAGCGAACCGGCATACGGTTTTCATCTCTGGGAACCCCCCTCCAGGGTTCGTCAAAATTAACTTTGACAGAGTATTCATGGTAGAGCTGCTGGTTCTGCTTTTATTATCCGTGGTCCTCATGGTGAATTATTGGCTGCGGGAGGTTTTGGTTCTCTCGACTCCTCTGTCCCCATGACCGAGCTTTATGCGGCTGGGCTGGTATTCTTATGCCACTCGGACTCTTCATGCTCAGAGGCTCTTCATTGAGGGTGACTCCATGTCGGTCATTTCTTGGCTGAAGAAGGAGAATAGCCCTCCTGGTTGTGCTAATCCATTCTCTGGGATAGTTGGACTATGCTGCGGGAGGTGGATTGTGCCCAATTCGTCATATTTACCATGAAGCCAACTCGGCGCGGACGGGTGGCTACTTTCATGGCCCAGCATGCTGGATCATGGATTTGGAGGCCGGGCGACTCCTGCCCTTTCTTTTGCAGCAGATTTTGTACTCCGATCTATTGGGCTGATTCGCACTAGACTAGTGTGATCGCCCATTTGTACAAAAAAAAAAAATCTAAAACATATGAAGCTTATTTTGAAAATTGGAATAGTGATAATTATAAAATTATTACTTGAATTATAAATACCTTTGTTACCTCTATCAATGTTCTTTTTAGATGATTTGATACGGCCAAGGAACTCTGAAATTTTTTAGCTAAACATCTTTCTTTCATAGATGTTGCTCATCAATATTAGCTTCTTAACAAACTCCATCATCTGAAATAATAGTTAGGTTAGTTTATTAATGATTTTTTTTCTGGGATATCTAGCATTTGGGATCAATTAGCTATGTATGAGCCATAGTGGAATATTCAGATGATATTGAGTTATTTATTGCCTATCAAGACAATATGCATTTTAACTGTTTCTTGTGATACTCAATGATTATTTTGCATCTATTAGAGCATCTCTTTTATATCATAGTCCTTTGCTTATTTTGGATGTGGCTATTGTTAAGCTACTTTTTGAGGAGACTCAAGCAAACAATGAAACTTAACCTGCTAATTCTATTTTGGCTATTCCATCCCCCATACCTACTTTTGCATCAACACAATTTTCTTCTATCCCACATAATTAAGGATTGTTATCGTCTTGCATCTAATAGAAATCGTGCTCTTCGTACAGGTGATTTTGATTTTCAATGGTCCCAAAATAGAGGGCTAACCAGTCATAGCAATTAGTATATGCATTCTCAACATCATGCAACGACTACTATTTTCTGTAATGAGCTCTCTATCAATTCTCTTATAGCAACTCGCTCTCTTTCATAGGCTGAACTTGAGGCAATTATCACTTAGGATCTCACTCGAGCTAATACACATTCCTCTACTTCTGCTTCTGCCTTTTCTATTTTTTTAGGGAAGTCTCTTTGGTATGTTGATTCTGGATGCTATAATCACATGACTGCTGATCTTTCTAAATTTTCAACCAAATTCTTTGCATTCAATGTTTCAAAAATTTTGACTGATGATAGTTCATACATGCCAATAAGTCATGTAAATCTATTTTTGCCTCTCAATTATTTATCCCTAATGCATACTTAGTTCGTAAACTTTCTTTAAATCTTTTTCTGTTGGACAATTGTGCAATTCTAGTTTTCACATATATTTTTTCTATATTGGATGTGTTGTGCAGGATCTACAGACATGATAAATTATTAGGATAGGCCATAAAGTGGGATGCATGTTTGAACTTTCTTTACTTTATGCGCCTTCTCTCTCATAATATGCTATTTTCATTCACTTAAGTGTTCCTCTTAACTTTGACACTCGATTAATCATGTTTCAAATTCTCACCTTCAATTATTAGTCTCTAGTGATCATTTAGGATTAGTCAATCAAAAGCACGTTGATTATATGCCTTGTCAAATGGAAACATATGTTCAATAATAATGATTTTATTGCTCTTTCACCATTTGATCTTATTCATTCTATATTGGGGGTCTCACACCTATATCTACAATGGAAGGTTCTATATATTTTATAATTTTTATTAATGACTTCTCTCAATTCATTTAACTCCAACTATTACATAGTCATTCACAGGTCTTTTAATGTTTACAAAAATTTTGTAAATATGATTCATACTCAATTTAGTAAAACCATCAAAGTTTTTTTGTTAAGATAATGCTATATAATATGATGGCTCCAAATTCCTTTTTTCTTTTTAAAGAACATGGCACTTTACCTTAGTATTTTTGTTCCAGGTACTTCTCAATATAATGGTCGAGCTGAATGGAAGCACCACTATACTCTAGAAATTATTCAAGCTATACTTATTGATGCTTTTGTTCCCAAGATAATTGAGAAGAAGCTGCCTTAGCTGTTGTTTACACCATTAATTAAATTTCTCCTCTAGTTATCTAGAATTCCATTCTTTATGAAAGACTTTATGACATATCTCCTTATTACAACCTCTTCCATGTCCTTGGATATGCATGTTTTGTTCATCTTTAACCCCATGAATGTACTAAACTCGAACCTTGTTTTCACATATGCTGCTTCCTTAGATATTGTATCGAACACAAGGGTTACTGGTGCTATGATCCAGTCTCTAAAAAATTACAAATCTCCCATCATGTCACATTTTTAAAACATAAATTGTTTTCAACTTTATGTAGCTTTTAAATCCCTCCAACTAACAAGTCTTCTTTTTACAAATCCTTCACTTGATCTTTTTCTAAATGCTGATATAGGTTGCTAAAATACTCCTGCTCAGTCTCCTACCAATATGTCCAACCAGTTTGTTGATCCTTTTCAGAGTAAGATTTTGGAGCTCTGTAAAAAAACTTTTTGCTCATCTTAGTAATTACTTTTGCTATTCCACTATTGCTTCTCTTCATAAGTATCATCCCTTTCATAAAGCTTGTTCTAGCCCTCTTTAGCAAAAGTTATGGTAGAAGAACTTGAGGCTTTTACTAAAATGCATACATGGAATCTAATGGATTTGTATTCTAAAAATCTTTTGTAGGTTACAAGTGGATTTATAAAATCAAAACTCGATCAAATAGTTCAATTGAACATTATAAAGTATGTCTAGTAGCAAAGGGCTCACTCAAGAGTATGATATTGACTATAAGAAGACATTTGCTCATGTTGTGCGACTCACTTTGTGTGCACTCTTTTTACTGTTGTAGCTGTTCATCAATAGCAACTCTTTCATATGTATGTCAAGAATGCTTTCCTCAATGGTGATCTTACAAAAGAAGTATATATGGAGTCACCTTCCGGATATGATCATCCTTCAAATAAAGCCTACAAACTTCATCGAGCTTGTATGGTCTTAAATAGGCTCCTTGTGCTTTCGCAAAATTTAGTTTCACTATTAGTCATTTAGACTTTAGTTATAGTTCTTATGACTTTGCTCTATTCATTTGTAATTTATACTTTTGTACTATTCTCTTGCTTCTTTATGTGGATGATATGATTATCATAGGAAATGATCTTATAGGCATTCAAGCTCTTAAGGAGTACATAGCAAGCAATACGAAATGAAAGAGCTTGGCTTTCTTAACTACATTTTTGTACTCGATGTATCCATTAATTCTGATGGCTTTTACTTATCTCAAGCTAAGTGTGCTCAAGATTTACTTTTTAGAGCATGGTTGATAGATAACAAAACGGTTGATACTCCTCTTGAGACTAATGTCAAATTTTAAACCACTGATGGTGAGCCTTTTCAGAATCCTACTATATATGGTCAATTAATTAGCAACCTAGTCTATCTCATTATTACATGATCAGACATATCTTATAATGTTCATCATGTGAGTCAATTCATGGTTGCCCCTTGATCTATTTATTTTGTTGTTGGAACTTGTATTTTACGATATCTTAAAGGGATATTGTTTCATGGCCTTCACTTCTCCTCTCATTCTTTGATGTTGATTAGGTTGATGATCCCATTGGCAGAAGATCAATTATGGAGTACTATTTTTACTTGTAGATTTATTTATTTCTTGGCAAAAAAAAAGCAAACAATTGTTATTGGCTCTAGTCCGAAAGTAGAGCATCATGCTCATAAAGATATTTTCTATGAGCGAATCAAACATATTGAGATTGATTGTCATTTTATTTACAACATCTTCTTCATGGCGCTCTATATCTTTATTCAATCTTCGTCATATCACTTTGCAAACATCTTCACTAACACTCATCTTCCTTAACATTTTCATGATTTGATTTTGAACTTAATATGGCTTTCACAATATCATTGAGTTTGAGGGGGAATGTTAAGAATATTCTTAAGAATATTTCATTAGAATATTCGATAAGATCCTTAAAATATTTGATGAGATTCTTAAAAGAATATTTGATGAGATTTTAAAATATTTGTTATGACTTGAAGAAATTTTAGACCTAGGACGTTTAATATGATTTGATAAGATTTTTGGATTTAAGATAATTAATATGATTTGTTGAAATTAATCTTTATAATCAGCCCTAAGGATTGGCTATGTTAAGAAAGTGTATGAAATGCAATACATCTTTATTTCTATTTTTTAAATTAAAATAAGATGCACTTCTTCAATAATTTTTTATTTATAGATAATATAGTATTGATTGATGAAACTAAATATGGAGTAAATGCTAAGAGATTTAGAGAGAGGCTTTAGAATCTAAATATTTTAAGTTTACTAGAACTAAAACTAAATACATGAAATGTAATTTTAGTGAAAGTAGAAATACAAATAAAGAAATAGTGAAGATTGCAAGCCAAGAGATATTAAGGAGTGAAAATTTTAGGTATTTGGGATCAATTATCCAACAAGAAGGTGAAATAGGTAAAGATGCGAATCATAGAATTAAAGCAGGATAGATTAAGTGAAAAGTGCTTCGGAAGTATTGTATGATCAATGCATCCCATTAAAATTAAAGAAAAATTCTATAAAACTGCTATTAGGCCAACTATACTATATGAATAGAGTGTTGGGCAATATTAAATAACATGTGAATAAATTAAGTATAATAGAAATGCGTATGTTAAGATATATATGGTAAAATTTTAAAAGATAGAATTAAAAATAAATCTATAAGAGAAATGATAGGAGTAGCCCCAATTGAAATAAAATGAGAAAAAATTGATTACGGTGGTTTGGACATATATAACGTAGACCTTTAGATGCTCCAGTTAGAAAGAATGATCTTTTAACAATCATGGTAAGGATAGAGGTAGATGTGACCTAAACTAAGATAGGCAAAAATAATTAAAAAAGGTATAATTATTTATAATTTAAATATCGACTTGATCCTGAATAGAGCAAAGTGGAGGAAGCAGATTCATGTAGCCAACCCCATGTAGTTGGGAAAAGGCTTAGATGAGTTGAATTGAGTTGAGTTGAGCACTTCTTCAGTAATCTTAGAGTATGTACTGCAAAGAAAAAAATAAACAATAAAAAAAGCAGAGGAGGTCCTTCCATGCAAATTATTTTTGGTGTCCATTCAACTTATTATTGTCATGCAAGTTTATATAATATAAATGAGCTACAATTATCTTCTAGATGCATGTCTGGTAGTTGTATAATATTCGTATCATTTTTATTTTTATTCTCCTTAAGAATTCTTATCTAAATGTATATATAGATATATTCTCCTTCAGAACTCTTGAATTTTGCATATGCTAGGATATTTGTTTTTGGGTCATTGGTTATTTTTTTTGAAAAGCAACCCTTTTGCCAATTACTCGTATGATTACTTGGATTAGAAATTTATTTCGTGATATGTCTAACTTGCTTTGGTGGAATGCTTGTTGGTTTTTTAGCTGAGCTCACGTTGGGCTTGGAAGCATTATATACATCTGAAAAAAAAAAATTGTACATAGTCTCAGGTGCAGCATGGCCTGCATCGAGAGCGATGATTTATTTGCGCATGCGGATCAACGCCAAAGGCTTATCCGTGGGTCCTCCATCAATGATGCATAAGCTCGCATATGACGAATCATCACGTTCGATGTAGGTCATGCTACATCGGAGCGATGTACCAAAACTTTTTTTATACATCTGATTGCGTTTCATGTCATGCAAATTTGAAGCCATTTGCGCTCCATCATTGCTACACTCATGGAAGCTACCAGTTTGAATGTGAATAAGAAAATCCACCCTTAATGGATGCCAATAAATTTGCATAAGAAATCCTTCTAAAAAATATATTTTTTAAAAATATCTTTATCTTGAGAAGTAGGGTAAAAACTTTACTTCTATAATTATAGTGATAATATTTGATTTTCAATAACATAAAATTACTATTAATCATGGCAATGCAATAATCTTTTGGTCATTTAAATATTTAATAATATTTAGTATGATTATACGCGATGATATTTAAATATTTATTATTATATTATATTATATTATATAACATAATATTTAATATTTTAAATATTATTATAAATTTATATAATAAATATAAAAATAAATTAAAAATTATTAATATTGTTGATCTTCATGCATATTAAATCATTATACTTAAATATATAATATTTTAAAATAATTTTATGGAGAATTTTTACTTTTTAGTAGGATATTTGATATTTGAGAAAGAAAAAAAAACGACAACCACTTAAAAGATAAAAAAAAATATAACTAAAATTTAAAAATATAATAATAAAAATTTTATATTTTAAAATCTAATTTAATATTTTTAATAATCTAATTATCAAGCATAATATTAGTGATAATATAAAATTGTTGATAATATTATATTATCAATAAAAGGAAACGCTGTTGAATGCTTGCCTATTCCGTTGTATCGCTTTGTCGCAAGGTGTTAATTTAGATGTTGCAGTCTCACACCTCTCTCTGTTTATCGGTTCGGCGACTCAGAGGCATCTCTCACATGGTTTCAGAGCATGCTGATTTCTTTTCCTTTTTTTTCCACAATGATTCCGTTGGCATTCGAATATTCGAATCCACGGCCATCAGGCCTTGGCCCAATTATTCCCAACTTGTATGATATAATGAAGATTATTTTAAAATCAATTATTAATGAGCATAATGTAATGGTCGTTGTAACGGCCGTTTCACACCATCCAAAGGCCGTTATTCAGAGCACCGGACTCAGGACGGCGGTGTCTCCGTCCAAGGGAGCTTTTGTTTACACCGCAAAAAGTACTCTCCATACCTGATTTTTTTAAAAAATAAAATTTTAAACTATCTTTAAATTTTTTTCATCATAAATTTTTTTTTTTTTCTATCACACTCTCTCATCCCATCTAATCAATACCTTCATTTTTTTTTTTTTCTTTCGACAGCGACATAACTGCAATTGCAATAGCTAGCGAATGCGATCGTTCTTATAGATCAAGCATCTCATTTTAGACTTCTTTGATCTTTGACTTTTCTTCTTTTTTTAGCTTAACTTTTTTTTAAACTCTTAAATTTTTCTTACTTTTTAGAAGGCTTTGATCTATTAAGACTTGATAACGAAGGAACATGGGAGGGGAAGTTAGGTTTGTTCTTGTAAAGGATATGAAGGGAAATTTTCATTGTAAAAAAGAATTTAAGAATAATTTAAAAGTTTAAAATTTTGCGGTGTAAATAGAAGCTCCCCAATCTTGCGTTGATTAATTCCCATGACCGAAATGCCCCTACGCTTCCAGCCATGGACCGCCGTTAACTTGCAATCCGTGTCGGAAATAGCCCTATTGGATGGACATCGGGTGCTCTCGCTGTGTTTTTTATTTGATTGCTATATAAATTTTCCACCCAAGTAAAAGGACTGGATTCGCAGTCGCAGCAGCGGCAACACTGATAGAGGGAGCAATGGACCCCCGCGAGCACGAGGTCTATGGCGGCGACATTCCCGATGAGGAGGGCGACATGGAGGCCGACGAAGAGGAAGCGGCCGCCGCCGTCGAGGACGGATCTACCTCCAGAGACGAGGTTCCCCTATTCTCTTCTCTTCCTCATCTTATTCTTGTCTCTTTTCTAGGGTTTCCATGATGCTCAACCTCTCGTTCCAATCGCGAGGTTTTGATTCAGAACATAGAGGCGATGAAGACGAGGCTGAAAGAGATCGAGGAGGAGGCCGGCGCCCTCCGGGAGATGCAGGCCAAGGTCGAGAAGGAGATGGGCGCCGTCCAAGGTAATATCCCCTTTTAAAGATTTGAAATTTTTTGTTTGATCTGATGCGTGTTTTTTCATTCGGAACTTATTATAGGGCTTTCTATATGCAGCATATGGGAACTACTATATAGCATCCGATTCTCTGTTGATGTGCTTCTTAGCGTCTCCCAAGATCTCTATTTCTTTTTTCTTTTGATTTAAACTCTGTATTGAACTACCCCTGTATTTTATATAGCATGTTATGCTATCGATCCAATTTTTTTATAGGGCAAGTTATGCATGCTATCGATCCATTCTTTTTTTCTTTTTCTTTTAATCAGGGAAGGGGGTTAGAGAATGTCTTGGAAACCAAGGGCCTGTTCAGTTGTTGAAAATATTTTCTGTTTTCCATTTCCAGTTTTCCTTTTCTATGGGAAAATTGGAGAATGCCTTCAGTGATTGAAAACAAGAATTCGTTTTTAATTTAAAAAATCAAAAAGTGGGTTGTAGAGGGTGGTTGATAGTGGAGGCATAATGGTTGGTGGCAGAGGAGGGTAGTGACGGTAGTCGATCATGTGGGTATGGTAGCAATAGTTGTAGATGGTGGTGATGATGATGGATGAGGCAGTAGGGTGGTAGAAGGTGGTAGCATTGGTGGTGGATTGTGAAGGAATGATGATGGTGGTGGTAGATATATGATGGCAATGGTGGGGGTGGTCATGGCGCTGGTGTTAGGTGGTGGTGATAGATTGGTAGTGGAGTGGTACCGAGGATGCAGGTATGGTAACGATGGTGGTGGGTGATTGTGGCAGTGATGGATGGAGATGGTGGCGGCGGCGTTAGTGGCTGATGAGACGTGGTGGTGGTAGCAATGATAGTAGAGGATGATGGATATGGTGAAAATATAGCGATGGTGATAGTAGTGATGGAGAGTAGTAGTAGTAGAGACATCGGTAGTGGTCATGGTGTAGGTGGTGGGGAACGAAAGTATGGATAGTAGTAGTTGTAGTGATAGTAGTGGAGGGTGGTGGTCGGTAAAGGATGGTTGGTGGTGGTGGTTAGTTGAGGTAGGGTGTTGGAAAACAAGAAAATACTACTACATTTTCAAAGAAAAACAATCAAAAGATGTTTTCTAGTCCCAGTACATTTGGAAAATTATTTCTATTTGAAAAAATATTAGGTTTGAATGTTTTTGGATATTTTTAGAAGCAATTCCTGGGTTTGGATTAGGCTTGGACATCAAGGTTGAGGTTGGTTCCGTTGGGCTGAGCTGTGGCAGCCATGCTGACAATGTGTCATAAAAATATAGACTTAGGGAATCTCCATTTTATGGTTTTCACAGTGCAACATTAATCATATTGAAATTAACTTGAAAGCAAGAGCAGAATATGTTGAGTTTAAAATTTGTACAAAGATTCGTTCCTCTAATCTAGGGACTTAATGAAATATAAATGTGTTTTTGTTTGATTTCACATGTACTTAATTGTGAACATAAAGAAGTTATTAGAACCTTTTTACTTCTCTCAAGTGTGAGCATCTGAATGCTTCACTTTCTTAGAAATTTTAAGATCCACTTCATGAATATGTTGTAAGATCCACTTTGTGAATACATTAGACTAAATCATTAGCTTGAATTGGGACTACTTTGCTTGACAAGGAAATGGATGTCACTACTCGCTAAAGCAAGTTAGGAAGTGACTGGTGCAATATGGATATTTCCAACTGTTTGTGATGATAGTTTTACCAGGTGCTGGAATTTCTCCTCGTTTTTCTAGGTATCTGATCTGCCTTCTAAGTAGTGATATTTTGATCAAGACTTCTATTCCAGTAGTCTACATGGATTCATCAGTAAAACAGTGGTGGACTCTATCATCCAAAATATAAGTGTTTGTTCTCTTTGTCAAATAACTGGTCATGGCATTTAGAAGCTTCCAGTGTCATTATGACCACTGTTTTAATAAACTATAGAATATGATTAGCAAATTCCATAGACAACTCTTAGCCTTCTAAGTAGTGATATTTGGCTTGAGACTTCTGTTCCAGTAGTCTATATGGATTCATCAGTAAAACAATGGTGGACTCTATCATCCAACATACAAGTGTTTGTTGTCTTTATACCTGGTCATTGCATTTAGAAGCTTCTAGTGTTATTACAATTTACAATCACTGTGCTGATAAAGTATAGAATATGTTTAGCAAATTCCATGGACATTCTGAAACTTTGACTGTTGACTCTTAACCTGTCCTGATGTACTTTGCCATGTATGTGGATTATATGAAAGGTGTCTCATGCACTCTAAGATGAGCGCATGCTTTTTAACATATATGATGGATATAGGTGAGTGCAGAACACTTGCAATGCTACTACATTCACTATTTCATCTTTTCTTTGAATGCTTGTCTAGTATGTTCACCTAGATATATTCTTCTTGGCATATTGTAATTGTTTCTTTTTTGTTCATTTGAATCATGTGCAAAGATTCTTCTAATTCTGCTGCAACCCAAGCTGATAAAGAGGAGGTGGACTCTCGTTCAATCTATGTTGGCAATGTGAGGTTTTCTAGTCCTTGCTCATTATTACCTGATCTTTTTCCACTTTTATCCCTTTATTTGTGCATCTATTCATGCTTCAAGTTACAAACTGATACAGCGAATGTGGATCTCAAACTGATAGGATGGTAGCAGGGGGAGTTCACATGGTCATTTACTTTATTGCTGTTGTTGACTAGAATAATAATTTAGGCAACCATTATTCTCTGCAATAACTTGACCATGTGGATAATGTTTAGGTAGTCCAGGTTTAAGGCAATAAACACTTATGTTAAACCATGCAAGGCATGATGAATCAGCTGACTAATTCTTAACGCTGTTGCTTTCCCTAATTAATTTATTGCATATCTATACTATGACTGTTGAAAGCAAAACCAAATAGCTCTTGTTAACTCTCTCTCCCCCCCCCCCCCCCCCCCCCCCCCCCCTTTTCCCCCTTCTCCATTTCAAAACAATCCAACAGTAGATAGATTTGAATTCAGTTGCCCATAATGGGAAATTTACTTGTTACTAGTGCCAGCTTGTTGTGATTGATTACAAACCTGTGCATATTAGCTTGAACACAAATCTGTTTGGGTGAGCAAAAGTTATGCACTTTTTGTTCAAACAATGAACCTGAGTAATACTGTGGAGTTGATGCTATGCCACTTTTGGGCTGGAAACATCTAATACTTATGGAGTTGCTTAGAATTTGTCTATACAAAGCATCTATGTTTTTGCCAAATTTTGTAATATTAGCTATAGTCTATCATGTGATAAATTTTCCTCACTAAGGAATTTCAGGAGGTATTATCAAGGTTGAAATAATATTGTTTGTGAATATGAAAAGTTTTTAGTGATCTGACAACTGTCAGAAGATTGCTGAATGTTCTGACTGCTGGTGCTCTGGAGATCAACAGAGCATACTTAGTCAGTGATGTTCATGTGATCTTCAATATCTCCATTCCTATTTTTAATCTTTAACCACTGATAGATCAAACTTGATATTATATGAGGAGACGGATGATCAGTTTGGTGTTTTGGCCAAGAAGTTGTGATAGAGAATGTAAAAACATGTAGTGCGTGGGATATGGGTTATTAAGTGTTAGCTATACTTCTGACATCCAGATTTTTTTTTTTAAAAAAAAGAGAACAAGATGGCAAAACATCAAAAAAAATCAAGATGGCAAAAACCACTTGGTCAGTCACCTTTTTCTTCAGAGAGCATGATTATTGGTGAAATGGACTTGCCACATTAGCTAATGAAATATTTATCAGTTCATTGTCATACAGACTTTCCACATTAGCCAATTCCACCACCTTTGTATGTCTGTTTTGCATAAAATGTTCCTGGATCATCGATCCCTTGAAATATTTTTTCATCCTTGACAATATTCTACAGAACATTTACCTTACAATAGTTGAGTGATAGGCATGGAGTAGGTTCTTGTTGCTAGTAAACTTGGTTACTCTGCAATTGCACAAGTTTTTCTCACGCGATGTATGGTATGGTGCTATGTTTACTCATTCGATGTGCGCTTTTGAATTAAAGTTTATATGGTGCTACCTTTGGCTATATTGACCCTTTATAAAAAGATTCCATAGTTGGACCCCTTTGTTTTAAAAATTTGCAGGACAAGTCATACAGCAGAAATGCCCAAGGACTTGCTTCTAAAACCTAACAAACAGACTTTGTTGGTTGCGTGAGTTTGACTTCATGAATTTTTTTCAGCATTACCGACCTGAATTTGGAGTCATCTTCCCTCAAAATGATGAACAAGTGATAGCAATTGCTTTTCATGATATCTCTTGGCTTGTTTTAATGACTGTTGGAGAGCCGTAGTTAGGAGCTAGCTTGTTGGTTGGGCTCAATCATGTGACCGATGTTTTTTTTTTTAAAAAAAAATTCATCCTGAATGTTGTTTATAATTCATAGTATGGGAAATGAGAGTGAGAGGGAGCAGAAAAGTGATCCACAGTTGGGTTTGACACCATACTGCAGGAGGGCATTTCAAATTTGGAGAGTGATCCGAATTGGATAGCTGGGAATTCAAATTTGGTATATTGTTGTCTATGAATCACTGATTGATTTGTATATCTCTGGGACAGTCTGCAAATTATTCAGGATGCATTTCATTTTGCTTTGTCAACATGTATTGTTCATATTCACATGATGAGCAATTCTTTACATTATGTTCTTATTGGATTGATACATAAATGCATGCATATTGTATTAGAACTCTTTGGTTTTAAAAATCTGCCATCCTCTTTCTCAGGTAGATTATGCTTGCACTCCTGAGGAAGTCCAACAGCATTTCCAATCTTGTGGGACAGTAAACAGGGTTACAATTCTAACAGACAAATTTGGTCAACCCAAGGGATTTGCATATGTGGAGTTTGTTGAAGTAGATGCTGTTCAGAATGCTCTGCTGCTAAATGAATCAGAGTTGCATGGACGTCAATTAAAGGTTCTTGCTAAATGAATTGAAAACTTGCTAGTTTTTATGTTCAGAGCTTTCTATGTCTTAATATGCTTTTGGCGGTGGTGCAGGTGTGTGCTAAAAGAACCAACATTCCAGGAATGAAGCAGTACCGTGGACGGCGGCCTAATCCTTATATGGCATTTCGATCCCGACGACCTTACATGCCACCCCCATTTTATTCACCATACGGATATGGGTACGAGCTTCTGAATATTTTCCTTTTTCATGCTGTTGTATGCTAGAAAAAAAACAAGTTATTAGTAGGTTTTAAATTTGAAAAGGGGATTGATTGATGCTTCTGTTTTTGAGGGCCTTTTTACATGACTATTTATTTAGGAGGAATTATACTATTAATAATAACAATAAAAAATTCTCATATTGTGCATTTAGTCTAATACAATTTTTTTTAATTCCTAAAAAACATCGTAATTTCTGATGGTTGCCATACTCATACAGGGCTGCAATCTGATGGGAACTAAAAACAAAAAAATATATTAGTTTATGTAATGCTATTTTTCTAGCTCTTAGACAACAATAGATGCCACGTAACTTAGTTACCTGATGAGGAGCAGGTGCTGTGATGGATAGAAATGCAGAGTGGATAAGAGGCTCTAGAGAAAATTTTAAATAATGAAGGGTTAAGGAGATGGATGTGAAATTGAGAACCCAGAGATTCAAGCGTAAATAGGGCTCCTTATTTAGAAGGGTTAAGATGCTAAGGGATGGACATTTGTTTATCATATTTGAAGAATATCTCCTAAATGGTTTTACTAGGTTAGTGGGACTATGCCTTTTTCTAGCAAATGGGACTAGGGTCTACTTTGTTGACACCCTTTACCAATGCACTGGGGAAGGTTCGATTTTCAAACTTAGGGTGCACTCCCACCATATATTTTGAAAGGAAAACTTTAGGATTTTACACATCTGGAACGTTCATATGCCTGATAGGTGAGTATTGAGAGGTGAGTATGATATTTATCAGGCATCTTGTTTATATATGGGTGATCTTAACGGAATGTTATGTAAGATGGGGTATCCATATGTGTGTTGAGCTGGAATCTCCTACAACATTTAGATATCAGACACCACCATCCATTTATTAATTTGAAATATGGTACATTGAAAATCATGGGGTTGCATAACAATGCAGCACAAGGTGTAGCCAGCGAGTACTATGACCAGCTAGACCATGCCAAGCTTTGCAAGGCTGTCATATAGACCGTTATAGATCCTAACCAAAGTTGGTCAAAATGGAAATTGGAAATTTAGGGCAGAGCTTGGGGTTCTTACATATATGCTCTGCTAGAGTGGTTCGACCAGATATATTAAATGTTGTGCACAAAAAGTGCAAACTTAAATCAATGTATGCGTGTGTGCGCACACGCAAGCACAACTACACAAATACTAACCAAGTTTTTAAGTTTGAATAAACTGATTCAATTCAAGCGAAATGACTGGCTTGGACTGTAACCAAAATGAAACTAACCCTCATTTTTGGGTTTCGGTCAGTTTTTAGCCGAAACTAACTGAAATTAGTGATATTTTTTTCTTAAAACTTTATTTTCATATTTTAATTATATATTTATCATTTCTTTGTTCATTTAAGTACACAGTTATTTAGTATCACTTTTCAAAGGAATTTCTTTTTTTTTTTCTTCTTGAATTAATAAAGGGATGCAAAATAAACATAATTCTTGATGGCTGAGGATTCTAATGATCCTTATCTTAGTACTTTACAAAAATTATTCTAAACAACTAAATACAATATATTTTATATACAATAAATAAAGCATTTCATAACTTTTGGATTGGTGAGGCGTCATCTCATGTTTATCCTCATCTCTATCAATGCTCCCACCACATTTTATTGATATTGATGACCACTATTATTCGTCTGACTCACCTTGCAATCATATGTGATATCGAATGCATAAATCTAATTTATTAGTTGAGTTGAGTTGAGTAGTTTATGATTGATTGATTGATATTTGGTATTTTATTTAAAAGATTGATACATTCATATAGTATTTTAATACAAATTCAGCATAGTTTATTTTCAGAATGAAACTATCCAAATTTTATACATTATGATCCTAGATAACTTTAAAAACAACCAAATGACGGGAAATGGCTTGCCTATAGTTTTACTTTAGTCTACAAATCCCAAGTTTTTAGATTTTTTTTTCATAGCCTTTTTCTTGCCAAAACTCCAAAACTTGGAGTGAAGCTAACGAAACCACCAGAACTGCTGAAACTACCCAAGGGACTAAAACAGAAACCAAAACTATGTTTTAAAACCTTTTTGAATAAAGTTTACTAGAAATTCTTATAAAATCATACAAGGATGTATGTGATTTCTAGGGGTATATACTGTAATCTAGGAATTGCAGTCTAAATTCCTTATCAAATCCAGACTGCTTTCTAGGGGTACATGCTGTAATCTAGGAATTGCAGTCTAAATTCCTTATCAAATCCAGACTGCAAAGATGCCTCCACCTTCAGGCCTACAGCTTCTGAGACTAGCAGGCCACCACTGATTTTGGTTGGCATCTATTTCCCAGTGAGCTTTTTCAATCGGAAATTGCACCTTTTCTCATACACTTGAACCATGAGAGCTTTGAATAAATTGAAACAACTAACCTGTTTCCACACATGTAGTGGTGCTAGTCTGTTTATGCAAGACATGAAATTTGATGTTTGAGACCTCAGATGCTAAACTCTTGCTAATTTTTCTTAGGAGGACCCACTTTGATGTGGAACCAATCCAAATCTGATGTCAGGCAAAAGATAAACCCTTGTGGATCTTGGTACCACATGATACCGCCTGTATTCTGTGAGAGCATCTTATATGTTAACTTCTGTTTTTGAATTTTTCATACATTTTGACCTTTGGCATCTTTAATGGTCTAAAATTATTGCGGTTCAGCAAACGGTTTGACAATCTGATTGAAGTGTACACCAGTAGTTTTAAGAGCCACATGCTTTTGATAAAAGCATCTTGGCTTCAAATACTAATAGAAAAGAAATATTAGCATATTAAATCAAAAATTAGGGAAGGAATAAAGCGAGCATTTCTTGGTTAGTAGATTAACCACATGATAGTGTTTCAGGCATGACTCAAAGCAGCCTCCCGTTACAGACTGCAGTTGTTTATGTTTCTGTATTTCCTGTCTGTTTACTTCTCTTTTTGATTGCATCAACAAATATCGCAAGGGAAGAGGACAATTGCCCACAACCTACAGCAGTAGCTAATTGTGAATTGATTATTCTGTCAATTGGTCTATTGCCTGCTATCTGCATCCATTTCCTCTAGCTGACATTTCCTTTTTTCTGTCCCTTTACCAGCAAGGCTCCAAGGTTCAGGAGACCCATGCGCTACAGGCCATACAACTGAAGTAGTAGTGTTTTAACCAGCACTGCAGCCACTCCAAGTTGCTTGGATCAGGCACATGATCAGATTGAAAGCTAGATTCTTAATGTGTAACTTAATATAAAGAATCATCTACACCTGAGTTATCCTCTACAGATGGAAATTTAATTGTGACTGGAAATTGTTCAGGTTTTTGACCCGTCCATGCTAACCAATGATTTGCAGGTTGTGGTAAATTCAACTGGGAGATAGTCGCTATTATCATTATTGTATCTGAATCTATGCATGAATTTGGAAAAATGCCGTATTCGATTTTAAATTAAAGATGTACCTAAACTTTTAGAGGCCGTCTCGGGGTTGAAAAATTTTCTTGTTCAGCTCAGATGTCCCTTGGAGTTGGCATTGGTGGAGTTGCCTTTTCAGCAGCAAAATTTATGGCTCCGGTTCTTGATCCATCTTGATGCGGTTATGTAAGTTCCAATTATTTTTTTACCTTTTTCTTTTGCTTACGTAGTCGACCACATGGTTTGTTTGCCATGCGTTGTTATCATGTGCTTCAATTGTCGTTCTCTCATAAGGTTTCTTTAGGTGTAGTGCATATCTCCTGGCATGTATGGAGCAGGCAACAAAGATCCAAAGGTAAGTTTAGGGTACGTTGCCTATAAATTTTTAGCGTATGCTGCACTACAATATGAACAGTTTACCTCTATTATTTAATAATTAGAAAAAAGATGCTAATATCGTGATTAATCATTAATAGACTGATAGCCTGCGGCATGGTGCTACCAACTGTTAAGGCTTTTAAGAGAGAGAACAAATAGACTACTAATTCCGTAAGAATGTGTAGGAGGTTGTGTACTGCTCTCTATATGAGAGGTCCAGGAGCTTCGGAACGAGCGCACGGTGAGTTGACAATGATTATCCTCGTTGCGAATCTTCTGCTGCCTTAACTGTCGAGCTTCTCTCTCATCCATTTTTTTTTTTCTATCCGTAGAGGACTTTATGCATCAGAGTGCCATGCAGATTGCATGCATCATGATCGATTGTTGATGCATATAATTCCACGTGTGTTAAAAAATAATTTTATTCTTTTGCATATCATATGATGCACGCTCATGATGAGGGAAGACTGTAAATTTTTTTTTTCTTGTATTGTTATATTGACTTGTAAGGTGTTTCTCAATGGCCACCTGTGTTCTCTTGTCTGCTGATCCGACTAGACCCAATGGGGATTTCTCAATTAGGTGCTGAACAGAGTGATGACCCCTTCGGATGCATGCCGTATAATATAGCACTTTTTGCTGTTTACAATTTAAAAGTTTTGACATGATATGTTTAAGAGTGGTAACCCCCCAACCCGTCCAGAGGAGGGGAACGAAAGATTTGACAAAAGTTTTGGTAATTATAAATTTTTTTATATTTTAAAAATATTACATTTCTGACATTATATCATAGGGTGTTTGATGAAATCATTGGCATGCAAATACCAAAAAAAAAAAAAAAAATCGAAGGATTTCTTCTACTGACATGTTGCATTTCTAGCATTACATTATATGGTACTGATATTAGTTAAAATTGATGAAACTGTTAGCAAATCACCTTGATACAAATAAATAAAGAATTTCTTTTACTGGCATGATGGCTATTTCATTTAGTGTGATTCTTCTATACCATCGTCAATTAGTTCTTGCCCATCTTACCATCGGACTACCTTAAAGGATTGCTAATATTTTGATGGCAAAAATCACTTTCAGTTTATAGATGAGACTTGGCTATCATTAAGCATGACATTACAGATTAGTGACTAACATCTTCAGTTTACCTATCCAATATGGAAGATATTGTTTAATGCAAGCAAACGAAAAGAAAATAATTACTAATCTCATATAAGCTTCTTGAGGATCTTTGGTTAATCACTTCTTACCTTTATGAAAAAAGTTGTTTTTGATTAATCACCTCTAACCTTTATGAAAAAAAATTATGGCTCCATACCATTCGACTAAGAAACTACTATGATTTTTTTTATTTTAAAAAAAGAACAATCTTTTAAAACTCTGTAACTTCATAATTTATTAATATAATAAAATATATTAGGAGCATGGTTAGAGCAGAACTGATTCAGAATTCTTAATTAGATAAAAACTAAATACTTTCAAAAATAAGAGAATAAAATTATTAATTGATTCAATATTGATAAAATAAAAATCTTAAAAGATAAAAAAATAAGTTTTTATAAAATTAAGAGACTAATAATTAAAAAAAATTAAAAAAAAAAAGCTAAAAAAAGTTTTTTTTTTTTTTTTTTTTGCTGCATCAGTGATTGGCTGAACAAGTTAGCCTGTCCGTTCTCTCTCTCTCTCCCCCCCCCCCACACACACACACACACAAAAATCTGTACTATCACGTCAGGCTAGTGAATCAAGTAATGATCTGGGAACCAGTGGCGGTACTTAACGGGCCAGTTGATCTCATAAAAAATAAAAATTTTTGGACACCCCCAAAGGCCGACATCTTCAAGATCGATGGCTCCAAGGCTGATCGCTCCATGACCGACGACCCCAAAGGCTGACGGCTCCATGACTGACGGCCCCAAATGCCGATACCTTTAAGACCGACGGCTTCAAAGGCCAACAGCTCCATGACTGACGGCCCCAAAGGCCGACAGCTCCATGACCGACGGCTCCAAGGCCGACATCTCCAAGGCCGACGGCCTCTAGAGGCCGACAACTCTAAACCGATGCCCCAGAGGCCGAGAGCTCCATGACCGATGACCCCAAAGGCCGAGAGCTCCATGACCGACGGCTCCAAGGCCGATGGCTCCATGACCGACGGCCCCAAAGGCCGACACCTCCAAGACCGACGGCCCCAAAGGCCGACGGCTCCATGACCGACGGCCCCAAAGGCCGATAACTCCATGACCGACGGCTCCAAGGCCTATGGCCCCAAAGGCCGACGGGTCCAAGGCCGACGGCTCCATGACCGACGGCCCCAAAGGCCGACACCTCTATGCCAAGACCGACGGCTCCAAGGCCGACGGCTCCAAGGCCGATACCCCTAAGACCGACGGCCCCAAAGGCCGACGGCTCCAAGGCCGGCACCGCCAAGGCCGGCACCTCCAAGACCGGCACCGCCAAGGCTGGCACCTCCAAGACTGGCACCTCCAAGGCCGGCACCTCCAAGACCAGCACCTCCATGGCCGGCACTTCCCAGCCGGCCCCAGCACCTCACCAAGCTAGCCGGCCCCGGCATCTTCCTAGCCGGCCCCGACACCTCCCCAAGCGGCCCGGCATCTTCCTAGCCGGCCCCCTACGTCCCCAAGCTAGCCGGCCCCGGCACCTCCCAGCGGCTCCGGCATCTTTCTGTCCGGCCCCGGCACATCCTAGGCGGCCCCGACGTGTCCAAGCTAGGCGGCCCCGGTACCTCCCAGCCAGCCTCGGCACCTTCCTAACCGGCCCCGGCGTGTCCAAGCTAGGCGGCCCCGGCACCTCCTAGCCGGCCCCGACATCTTCCCAGGCGGCCCGACATCTTCCTAGCCGGCCCCCTACTTCTCCAAGCGAGTCGGCCAAGGCCATCTTCGGTCGGCCCGACTCGGCCCCGGCGTCTCCAGTTCCGCCAAGTCGGCCAAGGCCATCCCCGGCCAGCCTGACTCGGCCCCGGCGTCTCCAGTTCCGTCGAGTCGGCCAAGGCCATCCCTGGTCGGCCTGACTCGGCCCCGGCGTCTCCAGTTCTGCCGAGTCAGCCAAGGCCATCCCCGGCCAGCCCGACTCGGCCCCGACGTCTCCAGTTCCTCCGAGTCGGCCAAGGCCACCCCTGGCCGGCCCGACTCGGCCCCGACGCCTCCAAGTCCGTCGATTCGGCCCCGCCCCGGCACTGCCTTGCCAGCGGGATGGGCCCCAGCCATCTCGGGTCGACCCGGCTCGGCCCTGATAAGTCGGGATTTCCAGTTCCCGCCAGATCAGCCCCAGCATGGCCCTATCAGTTCAGGGCACCACCTCTCTGACGCGCGCCGCCTGACAGCGCTAGATCCAGCAACCCACTGGCAACGCTGGTGATGGGACAGGACCCACCTACCCAACAACTGATGGGACGTAGCCCACCAACCAGCCCAAATTCACGCAAGAGCTCAGCAGACATTCCCTCCTCACGCAAGCGCACGTGATCGTGCCAGCGTCAACCCCTATAAAAGGGTAAATCACTTCGAGAACCAAGTAACACAAGTTTACACACTTGATACCCTAATACTCAGAGGAAAATCCCGGTCCTTCTGGGATCTCTCCCTTTTCCAAGAGCTCTCTCGAGCTCCTTCTCTGCTGTGACCTTGATTGCTGACTTGGGCGTCGGAGGGTCTCACCGGAGGACCCCCTCCGGTCTTGGGACTTCTTTGCAGGCAACCCGGCGAAGCGAGGATTCAAGAAGCACTTCATTCCCGACATCCAGGAGAGGTGATTGGGCGTCATCAGATTGGCGCGCCAGGAAGGGGAAGAAAGCAGAGTTCTGCGACACTAAGCTACAAGCTCTCACTCCCTCTACGACAACAATGGTGGATAAAAATATGGTGATGACAAAGACCCATGGAGCTTCCACCAGTAATGCTGGGGGGGGCACCCTCAACGAGCTGACCGACAAGAGGCTGGCTCTCTGCCCCATCGTCACCACTATCTCAGGCCATTCAGGTAGAGCATCATGCCACCCTTACTCTGCAAGTCCAAACATTCGTAGCAGCTGCTTAAAAGCTACGGGAACTATATTCCGTGGCCTCACAGCAACAAACAAGAGCCCATGCTGCTTCTTTAGTTGTCGCTCAAGCCATCCACCATCCATTCGGTGAGAGATCTCCCCAGCGAGAGAATCACCACTATCATATTTCCTTGGAGCTCAGCGGCATTATCACAACCTCTAGCGCCTCAGATTTGCATCAACAATACCCCAACGAAAAGAACAATAGCATGATCTCATGAGGGGCGAGCAGCAGCTCGAAGAGCCGACGGAAGGAAGCAAGCTGGCATCAAAATGGGAAGCTTCTCCCGCCGCATCACGGAGGAGCCGGTTCCGCCTCGGTTCCGTCTTCCCCAGCTGGACCCCTACGACGGTATTATCAGTAGCTTGCTGATTCTTTAATAAAGTATTATTTAGAATATCCTTGTTTTATCACGCTCTTGGGATGAGTATATTTCTTAGACAGAGACCGGCTCCGCATCGGCAACAAAGACCGACTCCGCGTCGGCACCAAAGACCGGCTCCGCGTCGGCACCAAAGACCAGCTCCGCGTCGGCAACAAAGCCCGGCCTCCACGTCGGCACTCAAGCCCGGCCCCGTGTCGACACCTCAAAGACCGGCTCCGTGTCGGCACCCTCAAGCTCAAGACCTGCGGATTCCAATCAACAGAGTTTCCTGGGGGGCAGGTCATCAACTCAGCAGAAGGAGACCAATTTCTTTAAAGAAAAAACTCTCCAAGCTCTAATTCTCCAAACCTCGGCTGGGCCGAGCAACAATTCTCCGAACCTCGACAGGGCCGAGCAATTAATCTCCGAACCTCGGCAGGGCCGAGCAACAATTCTCCGAACCTCGGCAGGGCCGAGCAATTAATCTCCGAACCTCGGCAGGGCCGAGCAACAATTTTCTGAACCTCGGCTGGGCCGAGCAACTAATCTCCGAACCTCGGTAGGGCCGAGCAATAATTCTCCGAACCTCGGCTGGGCCAAGCAATAATTTTATTTTAGCCCCTGCGGCTCTATTTCTGCTTCGACAATTTTGCCACGCCCTCAGCTAGCCAAAGAAGGCATGAAGACGTCCATACAAGGCAACGCAAGAGGATAGAGGTTTCCCCACCTAGAAGGAATCATGGTTGAAGTTAACATGAAAGAGCAGATGCCAAGGTAAAATTTTTACACTCCTTTCGCTTAGCTGATGCGAGGCACGCAAGCTCTAGGAGTGTGGGGGGCATTTGATGGGGCCATTTGACCCTATGAAAAATAAAAATTTTTGGACACCCCGAAAGGCTGACACCTCCAAGACCGATGGCTCTAAGGCCGACGGCTCCATGACCGACGGCCCCAAAGGTCGACACCTCCAAGACCGACGGCCCCAAAGGCCGACAGCTCCATGACCGACGGCTCCAAGACCGACGGCCCCAAAGGCCGACAGCTCCATAACCAACGGCCCCAAAGGCCGACACCTCCAAGACCGACGGCCCCAAAGGCCGACAGCTCCATGACCGACGGCTCCAAGGCCGACGGCTCCAAAGGCCGACAGCTCCATGACCGACGGCTCCAAGGCCGACATCTCCAAGGCCGACGACCCCAGAGGCCGAGAGCTCCATGGCCGACAGCTCCAAGACCGATGGCCCCAGAGGCCGAGAGCTCCATGACCGACGGCCCCAAAGGCCGACACCTCCAAGGCCGACGGCTCCATGACCGACGGCCCCAAAGGCCGACACCTTCAAGACCGACGGCTCCAAGGCCGATGGCTCCATGACCGATGGCCGATGGCCCCAAAGGCCGACACCTCCAAGACCGACAGCCACAAAGGCCGACAGCTCCAAGGCTGACGGCTCCAAGACCGAGGCTCCAAAGGCCGACGGCTCCATGACTGACGGCCCCAAAGGCCGACACCTCCAAGATCGACGGCCCCAAAGGCCGACAGCTCTATGATCGACAGCTCCAAGACCGACGGCCCCAAAGGCCGACGGCTCCATGACCGACGGCCCTAAAGGCCGACGGCTCCATGACCGACGGCCCCAAAGGCCGACACCTCCAAGACCGACGGTTCCAAAGGCCGACAGCTCTAAGGCCGACGGCTCCAAGGCCGACGGCTCCATGACCGACGGCTCCAAGACCGACGACCCCAAAGGCCGACACCTCCATGCCAAGACCGACGGCCCCAAAGGCCGACACCTCCAAGACCGACGGCCCCAAAGGCCGATGGCTCTAAGGCCGACGGCTCAAAGGCCAACGGCCCCAAAGGCTGACGGCTCCATGGCCGACAGCTCCAAGACCGACGGCCCCAAAGGCCGACACCTCCAAGACCGACGGCCCCAAAGGCCGACAGCTCCAAGGCCGACGGCTCCAAGGCCGGCACCGCCAAGGCCGGCACCTCCAAGACCGGCACCTCCAAGGCCAGCACCTCCATGGCCGGCACTTCCTAGCCGGCTCCGGCACCTCACCAAGCTAGCCGGTCCCGGCATCTTCCTAGCCGGGCCCGGTAACTCCCCAAGCGGCCCGGCATCTTCCTAGCCGGCCCCCTACGTCCCCAAGCTAGCCGGCCCCGGCACCTCCCAAGCGGCCCCGGCACCTCCCAGGCGGCCCCGGCGTGTTCAAGCTAGGCGGCCCCGGCACCTCCCAGCCGGCCCCGACACCTTCCTAACCGGCCCCGGCGTGTCCAAGCTAGGCAGCCCCGGCACCTCCCAGCCGGCCCCGACACCTTCCTAACCGGCCCCGGCGTGTCCAAACTAGGCAGCCCCGGCACCTCCCAGCCGGCCCCGACGTCTTCCCAGGCGGCCCGACATCTTCCTAGCCGGCCCCCTACTTCTCCAAGTGAGTCGGCCCCGACGTCTCCAGTTCCGCCGAGTCGGCCAAGGCCATCCCGGTCGGCCCGACTCGGCCCCGGCGTCTCCAGTTCCGTCGAGTCGGCCAAGGCCGTCCCCGGTCAGCCCGACTCGGCCCCGGCGTCTCCAGTTCCACCGAGTCGGCCAAGGCCGTCCCCGACCAGCCCGACTCGGCCCCGGCATCTCCAGTTCCGCCGAGTCGGCCAAGGCCATCCCTGATCGGCCCGACTCTGCCCCGGCGTCTCCAGTTCCGCCGAGTCGGCCAAGGCCATCCCCGGCCAGTCCGACTCGGCCCCGACGTCTCCAGTTCCTCCGAGTCGGCCAAGGCCACCCCTGGCCGGCCCGACTCGGCCCCGATGCCTCCAAGTCCATCGATTCGGCCCCGCCCCGGCACTGCCTTGCCAGCGGGATGGGCCCCAGCCATCTCGAGTCGACCCGGCTCGGCCCTGATAAGTCGGGATTTCCCAGTTCCCGCCAGATCAGCCCCAGCATGGCCCTGTCAGTTCAGAGCGCCACCTCTCTGACGCGCGCCGCCTAACAGCGCCAGATCCAGCAACCCACTGGCAACACTGGTGATGGGACAGGACCCACCTACCCAATAACTGATGGGACGTAGCCCATCAACCAGCCCAGATTCACGCAAAGGCTCAGCAGACATTCCCTCCTCACGCAAGCCCACGTGATCGTGCCAGCGTCAACCCCTATAAAAGGGTAAATCACTTCGAGAACCAGGTAACGCAAGTTTACACACTTGATACCCTAATACTCAGAGAAAATCCTGGTCCTTCTGGGATCTCTTCCTTTTCCAAGAGCTCTCTCGAGCTCCTTCTCTGCTGTGACCTTGATTGCTGACTTGGGCATCGGAGGGTCTCACCGAAAGACCCCTCCGGTCTTGGGACTTCTTTGCAGGCAACCCGGCGAAGCGCGGATTCGAGAAACACTTCATTCCCGACGTCCAGAAAAGATGATTGAGCATAATCAGTACTCAAGTAAATATGAATTAGCGATATGCATCAGACCCAGTAATTAATAATTCACGGCATTTAGAAAATGGAACAAAATTCAGCAGTCCAAAGTCAATGCAATCAGCTGCCCCAGAATGTAGCATGCATGAGACAGGCTTAAAGCAGCAGAGAGTCTGAGCCATGTTATCAACTTGCACCGGCCAATGAGGGAAGCAAAGAAGAATTCAACTTTCCTAAGGCGTGCTGGATCAAGTCCGGCCAATGAGGGAGGCATCTAGGAGGCCAATGAGGGAAGCATCTAGGAGAAGAATTCAGCTTTCCTGAGGCGTGCTCGATCAGGTCGAGGAGCTGCTAAGCTTTGTTTATTTGGATTCCATTCCGGAGATGGCCACATCGATGCTCGGACCACTGCCCTTCCCTTAAGCTGATGGTATGGTCCCAAGTCAAATGCATTTCCAGCGCTCACCCGTGAATCATGAGCCAGCAGAAGGCAACCAACTTTACTTGAAGACTCGCCTCGTGACAATCGTCTTTCAGGACTAATTCGGTACTTCTAATGGTTTATAATCAAAGGCCCCACGCGGGAGCTTCTTTGGATGGCCAGATAATGAGATGGCAGCCATGTTGAAAGGGCTGATCACCTGCCATCATAATTAACGTAACACAACTAGTTGCTGTTTTGAGTGCATGGCCAATGATAGATTCTTGTTTCTGGCCAATCCGTCTGCCTTGAACCTGGAGGTATTCTCACTCACCCATGGAATTTGCGACAGGCAAAAACATGTCCCAAGGAGAGAGAGAGAGACCTCAGAACACCTCAAAGTCAGAGAAGCAGAGTAAACCCTCAACAACGAATAACACATCATGGAGTCTACAAACGAGTTGAGAAATGGTGAAGTGATAAGGTGGTTTTTTATGGGTCTCAACAAGAAGAAAAAATGGACAAAATACTGCAACAGTATCATTGCTGCCTTTAGTTCTCCACAGCATTTTGCCATGATTCTGTCAGTGTGCTATAAAGAGAGCATTGGCAACTAACAATATGAAACATGACTGGGGAAGTGATGGATTTGCAAAACAGTGACAGTGATCCATATGCGAGACAGCAGTGGCAATCAAATTGGAACAAACAACAACAACAACTAATAAATCTGCTAATATATACAATAGAGAACAAAATTAACAAGCATAACTTGGCTAAAAATAAATAATAAAAAAATACCTGTATTATAAGTTTAAAGAAAATATGAGATAGCATATCATGTCTATTCTCAAATGTTATCAGGCATGCATGCCTCAATATCACAGAACCATGCTCATTAGAAAAGCAATTTGCAAAGGCCAAGTGGTGCATACCAAAAAGAAAAAAAAAAAAAAAAAGGAAAAGGAAAAAAGGGAAGGCGTTCAATCCAATGGGCTTTTTGCCATCACAAGATATCTTCCAAGGGACTTGATGCAGCCACAGAAAACGAGATCCTGGCTAACTGAAGCAACGTGCTCTGGCCTTTGTGCCCATCTCCAACCAAACAGCTTCTAACCATGACAGGTAGATTTTAAGAGATGTTCCCTTTCTTATTCCATCCTTCTTAAGGGCCAAAATTTTTTCCATCCAGGCTATTCAAGTCCTGCCAATCCTCTTTCCCAATATTGCATTGCATGTGATCTTATTTCTATTTTGTTCAAAGTTCACTTCAAAAACCTTCATGTCAAGAAGATAACCATCACACATTACAGATGATTACAAATCCTATTTAGTTCCCCATCGCTAGATCTTTTACTGAAGCAGGTTTTCTTCTTTCCTTGTCTTACACACTGACAAATTACTCCAACTTATCCATCAAAAACTT
Source organism: Calamus simplicifolius (assembly GCA_900491605.1). Lineage (NCBI taxonomy): Eukaryota > Viridiplantae > Streptophyta > Magnoliopsida > Arecales > Arecaceae > Calamus > Calamus simplicifolius. Next base: position 201,025 of record UESW01001850.1, read on the forward strand.
GGTCCTTAGTTTGGCCATACATCCACCTGAAGCATTCTCTATACAGGAATATCTGAGTGCATCCTATTTGTCAGACATCATTCAGACCTCCAAAAAGAACTTAGATATATTTATCATTACGAGATGATCTAGCAATAACCAAAGACAAACATCTCTGGTTCATCAAACAATCTTTAACCTGGCAATGTATTTCTTTAATCTTTCATTTTTTCGTGTATGTGTGCATGCACGTGTGTTGCGCATAAACCATAATCGACAAGCCTTTCATTTACTAGAAATCAGCTTTAAGCATGCTTAGGTTCCTTTTCCTTCATCCAATCCCTTGTAAACAAACCTAAACGCCTACCTAGCAGAAACTCCCCATACATAATTGCACATCCAAACAATGACAATTTGTTGCTCATGCAATTATATTTTGTTTTTAAAATATAACTACTAAAGAAGGTTCTGTTAAATCAGATAGGAGATGATCAAAATTCAAACATGCAAGGGGAGGTCAACATTGAGATCATTTCACTCAACAAGACCATTCAACAGACAATTTGCACATTGCACCACATTGCAGAAGAGATAAAGTGATGATAAACTGATCTGCTTGTGAAATCTCTGCAAACGCTTGAAGGTGAATGCAGAAATCTCTATTTGATAGAAGACAAGTCGTTTGCTTTGCAACAACATCCTCGAATGGAAGAAGAACCAAGAGATTTTGCCACCAATCTCCAGGAAGCCTGGGAGTCATCTCACGGAATAACCAGAGTCATCAGCTTCCTTTTTTGGGTTCAATACAAAAGAGAAAACAACAGCATGATTTACTCAGAAGCTTACAGCAGCTGCCAACCATGTTGTAACACAATAAGGTGGCCAGTCATTAGAGAAGCAGGTCCCAACCTTAATAACTGGAATCAATCCTTCTCTCATCCATCTGGAAGGCTCTAGATACCTAGATTAATCTTGATTTGTTCCCAAGTATGATTCTACATTCACATTATTAAAACAGCCAGCTGAGTAATTGACTGGGTCCCCCCAAATGAGTGGTACATAAACAAAAGAAGTTTCGCTTTCTCATTTAATTTTTATGGAGTATAAAGTGATTCAACAAACCCAGGTTTTACAACAATGAGTCAACCATATGATAGCATTGGCAATCCTACATAAAAAAAAAAAAAAACGGTTCATCATGAATAGATAAGCCGCATTATTTATATGATTACCACTTAGCAAATGATAAGCCAAGCCAATCTGACACCTTTAACTCAACCCATGATTGGCCAGTAAAATGGCCACCAGAAAGCCAATACCTAATTGGACTTTCTACACCCAAAAGACCCTACTGCAACTCAAAACCAAAGTCCAAGGAGATCCATCTTACCCTAATTTAAGACTCTAGATAAGAATAGTTGACCTATAAGTACCTTCTGTTCTTACCCTAATTTAAGACTCTAGATAAGAATAGTTGACCTATAAGTACCTTCTGTCTATTGAATTAGATATAAGCTTTCCTCCAAGAATTTCTTGATGATTCGTTAGTTTGACTAAAAGAATATCAAGCATAAAGTATTAAGCATGATTGATGAAGTTTACATTTTCCAAACTAAAATGGAGCCTCTTGTGAATGATTTCAGGACTATCTGCTCATGAAGTTTATTTTAATTAAAATTAAAAAAATAAAAGCTAGAGCCTAGGTAATATTGCATCAAGAAGCAGATAAGGAAGAGCTTGTGAATGTGCATTTGAACCTTCAATTGTCTGCAAATCAAAACTCCAACAAGCAGCAGATCAAACACTATACACATGTTGCACAAACCAAGAGCATGATGTATGACTAACACTGCATTAAACAATAAAAAGATCCAACTCAAATTGGACTAGTGCAAATCCCTTGGGAGTGAGGAAGATTGCCAGGAAAATTCTGATTTCGACTTTAAAATTCCAATTATATTTGAGCCTAGAAATATGCGGCATAGTTTATTTTCCTTTGTTTACTATAAAACATGTGATACACTATACTGAAAAAGTAATGCTTTATTCATGTAATGAATTGTAGGCTTTGAACATAAGTAAAGCATGAAAAGATATGTAAAAGAGGAGAACATGGCAAAATTGTAATGAAACAGATGACAATCTAAGAGGCCATGTAAATCAAGTATAAAATGGAACTAATAGGATAAAGCAAATTTGCGAACTTGAACCATGCTAAGTTCCACTAATGAAAGAAATGCAAATTGTTTGATATCATTATCGATCACATACAACACAATGCTAAATAACGAACCACAACATCATGAAAATAGGATTCTCAATGCTGCATTTACAGAAAAATAAGAACCATGAACAATAAATAACTCTCTTTGCACTACAAATGAATGAAAAGCCATATATTTTCACAACAGGAAAAAATGCTGGCTGTTTAACAGGAGGAAAGCCAGGAGAAGGCTAGTGCTTCATGAAGACAAAGTTTAATATATGTATTTAAAGTTTTAAGAGATGTAATCAAAGTCTAAGAGACTTTAGAAAATCACGCAGTTAAGCAATATTCCAAGTTCCTTAACACGAATGCAACAGTCATGCTCTTGCATGCATAAAAGGAAATTTTAGTCGGTTCAGCTAGCAACATCTGGCAAGGAAGCTCAATTGAAGCAGAGATTGCACATCGTGCCTGTTTCTAACACAAACGATGGGCTGAAATTAACTCAGCTTATACAATGTCATGAGATTGAAAAGCAGATAACTTGCTGAGGGTAGAACGAATAACAAGATGCTCCCTTCAGAATTCAATCCGTAATGCTTATAGTGCAAAGGGGTGGCGAATTTACTCACAATACATTTAAAAAAAAAAACTGGTACAAAGTAAACAAGGTAAACTACTTCGTTATATTTCACATCATTATCTAATAAGAAAAACACCAGATAAAAGTAAAGCAAAATAATAATAATAATACAGTCACTTCATTTACCAAAGATGTAGAGACCAAGAACAAGAAAGAAGATTCAATATATCTGCATGGTAAAAGTTCAACAAACAATTAAGAAAATTAAAAGCACACAACAAGAGAGGTCTTCCACTGCTCTGATATAATATACAGCAATAAGATCATGCTTGAACTAATAACATATGGCATCAAATGGTAGAGTCAGCAATGAACAGTCAAAATTATAAGAAAAGGTTTCATCTTGCCAGTAACCATCCAGAATGCGCAGAGCCAAAACTAAGAGCCTTGTTAGGGAAGCTTCCGGGATAGGAGAAAAGCAATGCCAACTCGGAGCAAAAGAAACCAACATCTTAATCTACCTTTATTAGCAGCTCTACATAAAAAGAAAGAAAGAGGAACAAGTGGACAAAATTCAAGCTAGTGCTTCATAAAAGATTCCATAATAAAAAACAATGAACAAAATCAAAGCACCCCGTCCCCCTGCTACCATACATCCATCTTCCACACTAAGAATTCTATATCTACTTTCATACATAACCTTGACTAAATAAAAAGAGTAGAAAGAAGTCAGAAGCAAAAGAAAGGCGACACCTTTTCAAGCTTCCGAAGAGATCTTGGACCTCTTCTTCCCCCGAGGATGCCCTTGACGAAGGCGTCCACGATCCGGCGCTGGGAATCGAGGATCATCTCGGTGCGTTTCAACTCCATCTCCATCCTCACCTTCTCCATCTCCCTCGCCATCTCCATCTTCATCTGCTCCATCCTCATGAACCCATCCCCCAGCATCCTCAGCGCCGAGACCATCTCCCCCACAGCATCCGGCGAGTCCCTCTTCCTCCTCCGGCTCTTCTCCAGCCGCCTCCTCATCTCCTCCATCGCCGGCCTCGCCCCGCCATAGCCCTTGAAGAACCGGGTGGTAGGGGTAGGGTTCATGACGCCGCCAGAGCTTGAGGCGGGGGCCCTCTCCTCGGCCCTAGATCCGGTGGTGATCTTGGACCGCACCGCCTTCGGGATCGTGAACCTGAGCCCGCCGAACCCACCGCCGTTGGCCATGAGGCGGTGGAGGCTGCGGGTGTTGCCGCCGGCGGCGGCGGCGGCACGGCCGCGGCCATCGTCCTCGTCGTCGTTCTCGTCGTCCTCGTCGTCTTCGTCGGAGCGGGACCGCGGCGGGGCGGGGGAAAGGGATGGGCGGGAGGCAACGACGGAGGCGTAGGAGGCGGACGGAGCGCCGCCGTGCTCCATGGCGTCCATCTTGCGGAAGTAAACCCAGGAGGAGGAGGGAGGGCGGAGGGATCGTGGGCGAGGGACCGCTGGCGCTCGCCGCGGTAGCGCTTGCGGAGCTTTTCGACCTTGTGTCGGCACTGGACGGAGGTCTTCGAGGTGGCCTGGGGGAGGCGGGAGCAGCGGCGGGAGACGGCATCGGCGACCTCCAGCCAGTGGGAGGCCCGGAGGTTGCCGCGGCGGAGGGCGTACCACTTGTCGCGGTAGGAGTCGATGAGGGCTAGGGTTTCCTCGTGAGTCCAGCAGGGGGGAGGGAGGCGCCGGGAGGAGGCGGAGGAGGGGGGAGCCGCCGCCGCCGCCGCGGCGGGCGGCGCCGGGAGGGGGTGGGGGGTGGGGGAACGGGCCGGGGACGGCGACGGGGAGGGAGAGACGGCGGCGGCGGCGGCGGCGGCGGAAGGGGTGGGTGCGGGGGAGGAGGGGGGTTCTTTGGAGGCATCGGCAGCGGCGGAGGAGGAGGAGGCCATGGGGGAGGAGGGTTTGGAGGTGGTGGTGGTGGTTGGGGTGGGGAGAAGGTGGGCGAAATAGGGCATATTTTTGTTGGGTAGTGGGGGGTGGGGTGGATCGGGGCACCGCCTAGGGATGGGCGGCTTACGCTGCGGTGCACGCTAACGGGGGTGAGTGGTGGTCGCACTCGCACCCGCGCGGGGTGGGGGGCCGCCCCCACCGCGGCGCGGGCGAGGTCTTGACCGGCTCGATGGGCAACCTTGGTGGCGATGTTGGGCTTTCGGAGGGAACTAAAAATTTATTAAGAATTTTTCAGTTAACCCCCTAAAGATTGTTCTATTTTTTTTGGATCCAAAACTTGCAAAACTAAGAATGTATTTGATATGATGGATAAGGGGGATATCCCTTAGATATCTCTCCTTATCCCCAAATGCTATAGCTACAGGGGATAGTACTGAAAAAGTTTAACCAGAGGGGATAACCCATGTTTAACCATGGGTTATCCCCTGAACTTATTCCCTTTGATAAAAAAAATATTATCCATGGATAAGTGTACGGGATAGAGTTTATCCCCTGGATATCCCTTGGCTATCCCATTGATTATATCAAATGCAAAAAGGTAAATTCATAGGATAATTTTTTTTTACTCTTATTTGAAGGAATAACAAGCTATTCCTGCATTCTCTAGGGAATAAGTTGAGGGGATATCCCATGGTTAACCATGGTTAATCATGGAATATCCCTTTGGTTAACTTTATTCCCAGCTATCCCTTATAGTTATGGTTTTTGAGAATAAGAAGGGATATCCCCTCTTATTCCCTATTTCAAACACTACCTAAGAAACCCATGAATAACTAAAGTTATCCCTTGATGGTAGAGTGGTAATTTTAAAAAGGTGCTTATCCCTTCAGCTATCCTCTGGATAAATGCTATCCTATATATTTATCCAAGGATAGCTAAAAAGCTATTAAACACAACCTAAAGCTTTGTATGGTGTTAAAAGCACGATTTCATTCTCTCATCGAATTTTTTTTTTTTTTTAAGGCAAGGAATTCTTTTGAAAGTAAAAACTAAAAACATTAGACCTTAAGTATTTCAAAAATTTTAATCGCATGACCAAATATCTAGATTATAAGATCACACCTTGTAGTTCAAAATTTTATATTAGATAATTAAATAAATTATTTAATAATGCATTGAGACATGTGTCATCATGTTAATGGCATTCCTGACGTGCTAAATAAGTTAGATTGGCACAGTAAATTAAATAGATTGGCATGATAAATATATTTTTAAATATATTATAAATATATATTTATATTTTATAATGATTATTTTTTAATTAAGAAAATAAAAATTATAGATACAATGCAAATTGTGCGGTACTTTATAGATTTCTTCATCGCTAGACGTCATATATTTAACAACAAAGGTTCCCAAGCATTAAAAAACAGCATAAAAATTTAAAAATGCCAAGGGGTCCAATGCAAAATGCCTCGTTCTTCGAACAAAACGACCGCACAACCCAGGTCAGCGCGAGCCAGGAACGGCTTGTGCCATACCTCGTCGAACTAAACGAACTCCATCGATCATGACCGTAGGTTCCCCCTCTTCTCTTTCTCCCTTCTCCAGTGGCTTAGATCCACCAAGATAATAACAGGAGGCGGACCACCATAGCTGCCTGCGGAGCAGCACAATAGGCTGGGCTCGGATGGGAGCGACCGGGGAAAAGGTCTTTGGACACGGCCTTCAATGCAGTAAATCTTAAATTAATTTTTTTATTTAATTAATATATATATATATATATAGTTTAACGCAATGAAACGAAATGAAATAGCAAAATTATGATCTTAAATTTTGAGCATTATATGTATTAATATTATTTAATTTTTTTTAAAAAAATTATATGCAAATCAAAGGTGGTGCGGTCCATATTTTTTAAATAGATACCGTATGTTTCCAACTAGATTGTCATAATTCTACAACTGGAGTGTCGTAATTATTTTCGGCTAGGATGTCGTTAAGCTTTGTCTTAAGATTTTTTAAATGGGTATCGTAATTTCACAATTGAGGTATCATAATTTTTTTCGGTTTTCTGAACGTGTGTTGTAATTTTATAATTATAGCGTCGTAATTTTATAACTAAGGTGTTGTAATTTTTTTCGATCGAAATATCGTAAAACTTTGCCTTAATATTTTCTGAATGGGTATCATAATTTTTTAACTACGGTATCATACTTTTTTTGAATGGATACCGTAATTTTATAACTACGATATCGTAATTTTACAACTAAAGTATCGTAATTTTTTTTCGATCGAGATGTCGCAAAGCTTTGCCTTAATATTTTCTAAATGGGTGTCATAATTTTATAACTATGGTGTTGTAATTTTATAACTGAAATGTTGTAATTTTTTGGCTTTTTGAATGTGTGTCATAATTTTATAATTACGATACCATGATTTTACAATTAGGATGTCAAAGATTTTTTTGGTCAAAATGTTGTAAAGTTTTGCCTTAACATTTTTAAAATGGGTATTACTATTTTATAGCTACGGTGTCGTAATTTTATAACTGAGGTGTTGTAATTTTTTTTATCCGATAAGAGAAAACTTTTTAGGATGTTGTAAAGTTTTACCTTAATGTTTTATAATTAGGGTATCGTTATTTTATAATAAGGGTGTCGTAATTTTACAACTGAGATATCGTAATATTTTTTTCGAAAGGCAAGTTGTCCGGTTCCATCCCATTAGGGATAGCATATGGGCACTGGACCAGGCAAGCCCAGCATGAAGTGGGCCATGCCAGGCTCATAAACTTTGGCCCATGAACCAAGCCCGGCACGGTCCAAGCGGGCCAAGCATGGCACGATCCGCATGCTAGCCCAGCACAACCCATAAGGGCCTAGGCCATGCTAGCCCACAAGGGCCAGATTTCTTTTAAAAAATATTGAAAACAAAGGATTTATTAATATGAAGTCATCTCAATGGTGGAGGATTTGGCATAGACTTCTAGCAGTTTTTTTATTTAAAATCAAAATGGCACATGAAGGGAGGAGGCTATGCCTGACCTTCAGAATACAATAAGAAAGAAAAAAATAGAGATGACTCACTTTAATAATTAAAAAAATAAAAATATATAATTATAAAAATAGATATGACTCACTAATCAGTAGTATTTGTATCATCGTCATCTTCGCTAGATAAGTTATGTCCACCTTATCTAAAAGTCTCATCTCAGCATCCAACCAATCTTTGAAGTAGAATAGCATCTCAACCATGTCGTCAGTCATCCTACTTCTCACTTGGTTCATAACATGCCGACCTGCATTGAAAGTGGATTCTAATACTACTATGGACATCGGCACATCTAAAATATTGCGTGCAATGGTAGACATAACAGGATATTTATTTTTAATACTCTTCCACTAAGCTAATATATCTAGATTCTCTATTTGATTTTCATCATATGCAGACTAAAGATCATTTCGTAAATAAAATATAGTTCACTGCTTTAAGATGAAGAAGATGAAGATAAACTTGAAGCATGTGTATATTTTCTTTGTGCAATGAATGAAAAAATAGATGACGAACGAGAACTAGAAGAAGAAATGATGCTTTGTACGGGTATTCTAGATCCATGAATTTTTTCATCATATAGAGCATAAATATCATGAAGAAGTTATGTTACCTCATTTTTAGCAGATTCAGGACCTTAAATTATGTTTTTACAATATGTATCAATTAAAATTAGTAGGCTACTTAATTTAACTCTACGATCAAATACATCAGCTAAGTTATGCATAGGACATATCTTGTCCCAAAATTCATTCCATTTAGATTTCATTTGTTCAATAATAGGCATTAAAATATCATCATATTTATGTTCAACAAATTTTTCACCAATTATATATGCTTGCTGTAAAAATGAACAAGAAGTTGGATAATAAATACCAGAAAGAACATTTGTAGCATTATAAAAACTAACAAAAAATCTTTCAAAATTTTACTTTTACTCCAATCAGTTTCAGTCAATGTAAATTCTAATCCACAATCATTAATATATGCACTTAATAAGTTTTTATATGGATATGCATCATATATTATACTATATGTTGAGTTCCAACGAGTAATTACATTAAGTTTAAATTTTTTAAAATGTTTACCATGATATAAACATAATTATTTAAATTTTTGAAGTCTTGATCATGAAGCATAAATAAAAGAAACTGTATTTCTAATTTTTAAAATAACATCTTGAATCATGTCCATGCCAGCTTGAACATAAAGATTTAAGAAATGACATGCGCATCTAATATGCAATAAATTTTCATTTAACGTGGAATGTAATGAGTCCTTCAATAATGTAACAATAAAATTATTATTAGATACATTATCAAAAGTAATAGATATGATTTTATTATATGAGTATGCAGTTTGATAAATGACATTTAAAATTTATTGAAAAAATGAAAGGGCAAGAATTTATTTATTTAATTGCCAATCATTATCAATATAATGAACAGTAATAGCAATAAAATAATTACCAGATTTAAGAAGTTAAAGAAACTCTTGCATTTAAAATAGAGAGCATTTCTATTAAACTTTATCTTATTACTAAAAAGTTTGTCATAACTACTCTTCTAAATGTATGCCTACTAGTTCTTTAAGCAGATTGTAGGGCTAATTGAACATATTCTTCAAAATTAAAAGATTCACATAAACTAAAAGGTAATTCATCCTTAACTATCCATCTTACAAGTAATTTTCTTTGATTTTCATGATTATATGCAAAAGTATCTGCAAGTGATCCCCTTTGTATATTAAGGATACTTTGAAGACAAAAATCATGCATCCTATGAGTCTCTTGATGTCTTTTTAAATGGCCCGTTCCCCCACTACTACTACTATAAAGTTTTGCACATTTTTTATATTTTGCTTTCAAGACTCCATCAACCATAATTCTATTAAATTCATTTCAAACATCACTAGTTTTTTTTATGAGAAGAGGTTTGACCTTCACTCTGTTCACTGGTTCCAAAGGAAACTTGGGGATTAGTTTCCTCTCCCTCATAAACAAGGGGCATGCCAAAATGACTTTCGCCATAAAATGCCATATCTAAAATTCTAAATTGATGAATGCAAAAAAATAAAAACTAACCACAACGAGAAATTGAGAAGAGGAGAAATTGAGAAGAGGACCAAAGGTGGAGGCGTGGAGCCAAGATTTGTGAGCTTCCTCTTATGCTCTCACCTCTCAACAAGAAGTGATCTTCTTTCTCTTGTACTTCTAACTTTTCAACAAGAACTTCCTCTTGTATAGCACTTGAACACTTGCTAGAACGCTTGCAAACTAAAAATTAAATTGCTAGAGCACTTGCTATAAGAGAAAATTAATAGTAGTAGAAAAGGAGAGAAGAGTTGGTTTGATGTGGTGAGAATGAGGGAGAAAAAGGGTATTTATAAGAGTCCCAAATTTTTTTTCCAAAATACTCCTCAATTTAGCTATTTTATGGCTGTTGAGGGGGTTAAAATGGCAAAACCCCCTCAACTAGTCGTTTCTAAGTCTTATCGTGCCTAGCATGGCCCAGCCCAAAATGGGCCACGATTTGTGACAGGTGCAAATTTTTTTTAATAGGCTGTGCCTATTACGATCCGTTCAATTTTTGGCCCGGGGGGCCTGAGCCAGGCCGTGCTAGGCATGACTCAATGCCCATGTCTACGTATCACTTGCGAATTTATAATCATGATCCATGTTATTCCGTTCCATCGCATTAAGTCATGTAGGATTTATGCGGACCAATAGAAAGGAGTGGTGCAGTTCACGTAGGATTTGCTGCACCTGAGGCGATGTTCAAAGTCTTTTTCGCCAAAAAATCCCCACTTTAATCCATTCGCTCGGAAAAGACTTTGTACACCGCATTTGATGCAGCAAATCCTACGTGAACTGCACTTCTTTCTATTAGACTACATGAATCTTACATGGCTTAATGCAATGGGATGGGATAACATAGATCATGATTATGAATTCGTAAGTGATACGCAACCCTGATAGTATATAACGGGACGACTTGCCTTCCAAAAAATATTACGATATAACGACACCTTAGTTATAAAATGTTAAAGCAAAGTTTTCTGACATCTCAGAAAGTTTTATAATATTGGCCAAAAAAAATTTACGATACCCAGTTATAAAATTACGACACCCCAGTTATAAAATTACGACATCGTAGTTATAAAATTATGCCATCCATTTAAAAAAATGTTAAGGCAAAGCTTTACAACATTCTAATCGAAAAAAATTATACACTCTAGTTATAAAATTACGATACTATAGTTATAAAATTACGACACCCATTCAGCAAGCCAAAAAAAATTATGACACCCCAGTTGTAAAATTATGACACCATAATTATAAAATTACGATACTCATTTAGAAAATATTAAGGTAAAGTTTTACAACATTTCGATCGGAAAAAATTATGACACCCTATTGTAAAGTTACGATACCATGATTATAAAATTATGACACCCATTCAGAAAGCTAAAAAAAATTATGACACCCCAGTTATAAAATTATAACACTGTAATTATAAAATTATGATACTCATTCAGAAAACATTAAGGCAAAGTTTTACGATATCCTGATAAAAAAATTATGATATCCTAATTGTAAAATTATGATACCGTAGTTATAAAATTGCGATACTCATTTAAATAGCCAAAAAAATTATAACACCCAATTGTAAAATTACGACACCGTAGTTATAAATTATGATACTCATTTAGAAAATATTAATGTAAAGATTTACAATATTGCCGGAAAAAAATTACGTCACTCGAGTTATAAAATTACGTCTTAGTTAGAAACCTACAATACTTATTCAGAAAACATGAGTTGCATCGCTATTGGTTTGCATATAATTTTTTTAAAAAAAAGTTAAATAGATATTAATACATGTTATACTCAAAACTTAAGATTATATTTTTATTATTTTATTTTATTTTATTTTATTAAATTATATAGGATACATATAGACCAATAAAAAGAAGAGATGCAATCCCGATAGAATTTGCTAGAGTGAAGTCGATGTGCAAAGACTTTTCCTTTATGGGCGCATTGGTCTGCAGCATTGGGCCGAAACTTAGGCGACGTTAGACTTGGAAAGGTAACGTAACATTTCTTTCCGTTGGTGAGAATAGCAACGTTACGAGCATTAATAATAGTTTTGTTATTTGAGAATCTCACTTTTATCTTAATAAAATAGTATTGTTTTAATTAAATCTATCTATCAGGTGGAAAAAAATGAGTGAGTACATGGTGAACGATAATCTAAGCAAATAAAATTATTATTAACTTTCATTACTTTATTTTCTATTTTAACAATAGATAGTGTGTGTATATATATTATCTACCTATGTAAATTATAGAGAATGTGAAATCTACTCCCCTTTTATTGGTATCATGAGTTCGGTACTGCACCAAAAGCTTTAATTTCTCTAAACATTTGAAGGTCCAATTTAAATATTCACCATTGTTCATACAGTGATTAATAATTGGTGATTGAACAAGTAGAAAATGGATGATTGGATCTGCTCACTTTATGTCTTGCCCACTTTAGTCACCTACCATTGAGTGATACATAAAGGATGAGTGGTTAAACTTAAGGGCAAGAGAATGCGAAGTTTAATGTTTCTATTTTTTTATAATCATTCCATCATTATTCTCTAGCATCACAATTCTATCTCTCATATCATCACCATCTAACTACAAAAACATATGTTTTTGCCAACAAACTACTTGTTTGAATAGACTTAGTCTTGTCGATTAATAACTATCTCATATATTAAAAAATAATTACATTGTGGTGCTCATGATGAGGCCTTTTAGCTTAACTAGACTTTGTTTATCCGAAAAAGTTCTTGTACATTGCTTTAATGCAGGATGGCTTGCATCGAGCACAGTAATTTGTTCATATGCCTGATGTGCGAAACTCATGATTAAATCCGTGCATGCTTGAATCATTACGTCCAATGCAAATCATCCTACATCGAAGGTGGCATACAAAGATTTTTCCTTGCTGGTCCACAGCAGGTGCGCCATGGTTGTAGACTTCATGATGCCTTAGTGGACTTAAACATGCTATTTGGGCTTGGCTCCAAAGGCTAAGCAGCAGAGTTGCCTATAATTTCATGGAAAAGACTTTATACACCGCTCCCGGTGCAGCAAGGCCTACGTGGGCTGCACCGCCTCTTCTGATTGGTCCACGTGGCTCCTACGTGGATGACCTGCCAGGCGGTATGGCTCTGCTTTGATGTTACGTTCTGAACGTGACGGCCATTTAAAGCAGTTCGCTTTTTTTTAAAATTAGCGTACGGACAAAAATACCCTTTCCCTCCATTCTAGCGCCATTTTACGTTTAATTTCATCTGTGCAAGAAGAACTCTCTTTTCTTCCCCGGTCGAAAGAAAATATTTAGCTTCGAGGCTGAAAAACCTAGCAACTGGAGTCTACTGGAGTCTTTGTACAAAAACTTCTGGAGGAAATGTCATCCGCAGCACAAAGTAAAAAGTCTTTCTTCCCACTTCTTTCTAAAGCTCCTTTATTACACCAACCATTTTTTCTGGTTAGAGTTAGTCAATGCGTGACCAAACCGTTTAATGCGCGGGTAACTTCCTTAGAACAAAATAGTTATGACATTCTAGGAGTCATAACTGTTTAGAGTTTACTGTTTTGTAAGCATGAATGTCATACTCTTTTAACTAGGATGTTATACCTCATGAACTGGGGTGTCGTCAGAGTGGTTCAGCCTATATTCCCCATTATTTTCTGTCCATATAGCTCTAGTGTTGTCGTTAAAGCTATGACACCCCTGATATACTGTTAAGACACCGTAGTTACAAGCCTAGGACACCCGTGCTCCAAACGAATGCTGGAGAAAAGCCTCGTGACACCGTAGTTACAATGCTACGACACTCATGCTTATAACCTTCGCGATCTTCGTATGTTGCTTTCCGGGGTGTCGTAGCTTGTTCTATGGGATGTCTTTAAATGCTATAAAGGGTGTGTCGTGCTTATAAACGACGCTGGAGAGCAGGCCCGCGACACCCCGTATGGAGAACAATCCCCGCGACACCCCGCTTTAACAGTCACGTTATCGGTGTCGTCGCCTAAAAGCTAGGGTGTCGTAAGATGAGAACTGGGGTGTCGTTAACAGCCTGAGTCGGTGCCGTCATCGTTCGCGACACCCCAGTTGAAACTTCACGACACCCTAGCTCTCATCTGACGACACCCGTGCTTATAACTGACCATGGCGAGAAGGCCCGTGACACCCAAGTTACTAAAATTTATTTTTATTCATCACAAATGAAAAGAAAAAAGTACATGAGCCCTCACTGGGGCTTGTCATCTGCTTCGGTCGCTGCCTCGGCGATCTGGCGCTGGAGGGACTCTACTTGCGACTACAGCCGGCTGTTGGCCCGAAGCAGGACCTCGATCTTTCTCATTGAAACAGCCATGTATTGCTCGGCCGCCCTGTTGAGTCGCTCGCTGATTGCGAGCGACGACGCAAAGACCTCCGCATCGACGGTTACCGTTGTGCGGCGGCTCCCATGGTTGCCAGTAGATCGCCCATTGCCTCTAGAAGCCATCTCAGTATCAAAAAAGTTTGGAATATCAGCTGAAAAGGTGATTAACGATGGCATTCCCCCATCCATATTTAAGGTACTCCTGGCGGGTGTTTCAATTGCCACGCGCCACCATCTAAGTGGGCGGTTCACAGGAATCGAATCGGTGCGCCCCCCCCCCTCGTTGAGTTTCGAGGGATGGGGAACAGAAGAGAGTTTCAGGAAGTCAAATACCCGATTACCGTAGTAAGTTTTACGTCGTCCCAAGAGGAAACCTCACGACACCCAAGAATGATTTGGATTTCGGCTGAAACTCCTTCGCGACACCCCACTTGAAACCTCACAACACCCTAGCATCAATGCTACGACACCCATGCTTAGAACTGACCACGGAGAGAATCCCCGCGACAACCCAGAAGAATTGGATTTTGGCCGAAACTCCTTCGAGACACCCCTGTTGAAAGCTCACAACACCCTATCTTTAAGGCGACGACACCCGTGCTTAGAACTGACCGCGCGGAGAATCCACGCGACACCCCAGGGAGAATTGGATTTTGGCCGAAACTCCTTCGAGACACCCCTGTTGAAAGCTCACGACACCCTAGCTTTAAGGCGACGACACCCGTGCTTAGAACTGATCACGATGAGAATACCCGCGACATCCCTTGTCGAATTCAGCCGAAACTCCTTCGCAACACCCCAGTTGAAATCTCATGACACCCTAGCACCAATGCTACGACACCCGTGCTTAGAACTGACCGCGCAGAGAATTCCCGCGACACCCCAGGGAGAATTGGATTTCGGCTGAAACTCCTTCGAGACACCCCTGTTGAAAGCTCACGACACCCTAGCTTTAAGGCGACGACACCCGTGCATAGAACTGATCACGGAGAGAACCCCCGCGACACCCCTTGTCGAATTCGGCCAAAACTCCTTCGTGACACCCCAGTTGAAATCTCATGACACCCCAGCACCAATGCTACGACACCAGTGCTTAGAACTGACCGCGCGAAGAATCCCCGCGACACCCTAGGGAGAATTGGATTTCGGGCGAAACTCCTTTGAGACACCCCTGTTGAAAGCTCATGACACCCTAGCTTTAAGGCGACGACACCCGTGCTTAGAACTGATCACGGTGAGAATACCCGCAACACCCCTTGTCGAATTCAGCCGAAACTCCTTCGCGACACCCCAGTTGAAATCTCATGATATCCTAGCACCAATGCTACGAAACCCGTTCTTAGAACTGACCGCGCGGAGAATCCCCGAGACACCCCAGGGAGAATTGGATTTCGGCCGAAACTCCTTCGAGAGACCTCTGTTGAAAGCTCACAACACCCTAGCTTTAAGGCGACGACACCCGTGCATAGAACTGATCACGGTGAGAACCCCGCGACACCCCTTGTCGAATTCGGCCGAAACTCCTTCGTGACACCCCAGTTAAAATCTCATGACACCCCAGCACAAATTCTATGACACCCGTGCTTAGAACTGACTGCGCGGAGAATCCTCGCGACACCCCAAGGAGAATTGGATTTCGGCCGAAACTCCTTCGAGACACCCCCGTTGAAAGCTCACGACACCCTAGCTTTAAGGCGACGACACCCGTGCATTAACAATGAACCCACGGGTGTCGTCGCCTTAAAGCTAGGGTGTCGTGAGATGATAACTGGGGTGTCGTATTGTTTTAACCTTCGTGTCCTAAATCCTAATCCTTTGTTAGCATATATTGACAACTAAATCTATGGATATCATTGTTCATGACTGTATGCCTATATTTTCACAGTTGATGCTGAAATTATAGATAGGAAAGAAATCGATAACACTCCTTTCTGTAGCTTGTCGTCGTTCGCGACACCCCAGTTGAAACTTCACGACATCCTAGCTCTCATCTGACGACACCCGTGCTTATAACTGACCACGGCGAGAAGGCCCGCGATACCCAAGTTATTAAAATTTATTTTATTCATCACAAAAGAAAAGGAAAAAGTACATGAGCCCTCACTGGGGCTTGTCATCTGCTTCGGTCGCTGCCTCGGTGATCTGGCGCTGGAGGGACTGTACTTGCGACTCCAGCCGGCTGTTGGCCCGAAGCAGGACCTCGATCTGTCTCATTGAGATGGCCATGTATTGCTCGACCGCCCTGTTGAGTCGCTCGCTGATTGCGAGCGATGACGCAAAGACCTCCGCATCGACGGTTACCATTGTGCGGCGGCTCCTATGGGTGCCAGTAGATCGCCCCTCGCCTCTAGAAGCCATCTAAGTATCAAAAAAGTTTGGAAGATCAGCTGAAAAGGTGATTAACGATGGCATTCCCCCATATATATTTAAGGTACTCCTGGCGGGTGTTTCGATTGCCACGCGCCACCATCTCAGTGGGCGGTTCACAGGAATCGAATCGGTACACCCCCCCTCTCGTTGAGTTTCGAGGGATGGGGAACAGAAGAGAGTTTCGAGAAGCCAAATACCCGGTTACCGTAGTAAGTTTTACGTCGTCCCAAGAGGAAACCTCACGACACCCAAGGATGATTTGGATTTCGGCCGAAACTCCTTCGCGACACCCCACTTGAAACCTCACGATACCCTAGCATCAATGCTACGACACCCGTGCTTAGAACTGATCACGGAGAGAATCCCCGCGACACCCCAGGAGAATTGGATTTCGGCCGAAACTCCTTCGAGATACCCCTGTTGAAAGCTCACGACACCTTAGCTTTAAGGCGATGACACCCGTGCTTAGAACTGACCGTGCGGAGAATCCCCACGACACTCCAGGGAGAATTGAATTTCGGCCGAAACTCCTTCGAGACACCCCCGTTGAAAGCTCACGACACCTTAGCTTTAAGGCGACAACACCCGTGCATTAACAGTGAACCCACGGGTGTCGTCGCCTTAAAGCTAGGGTGTCGTGAGATGATAACTGGGGTATCGTATTGTTTTAACCTTCGTGTCCTAAATCCTAATCCTTTGTCAGCATATATTGACAACTAAATCTATGGATATCATTGTTCATGACTGCGTGCCTATATTTTCACAGTTGATGCTGAAATTGTAGATCGGAAAGAAATCGATAACACTCCCGGCCGTGCACCTTCACCCATTGCTCCAAATGCAGTGGATGATATTGTAGTTCCTCAAACTGGAATGAAATTCAATTCAGCAGATGATGTATATACGTTCTACAATGGATACGTGAAACGAGTTGGTTTTGGAATCACAACAGTGTGTAGCAGGGCCAACAATAAAAAATAACTTTGCTTCAAGCACCTGGCATGTTGGAGGCAAGAAAAATCTAGAAAATCAGAGAAGAGTATGAATCATAGGGATACTGGGAAAGTTGATTGTATGGCATCCATAAAAGCAAGACTGAATGCTACAAGTGGTAAGTGGATATTGGATGAGGTTTCTCTAGAACATAACTATGGGATGTGTCAGCTCCCCCTCCTCTCTGGGGCCACCGACAGCACACCTGCACACTTGTGGTAATCGGATAGAGTTTTACTAGTCTTTATGTAGCGCTCCATAAAGAGCTAGAGAACCCCAACTAATTATCATAAGTGGCAGACACACGAAAACACATCCTGTTAAAAACTTTTCATTTTCATCTCAATCATATACATAAATCATCCAATCAACATTTAGCATCAACCTGCTCAGATAATATTTTTCATGACATTCCTCAGGCAGTTTACAAGATCACATTCACATTCGACATTAAAATCCTAAATGCACACATCATGCTCATAATTTTCTCCAAAACATAAGTCTCGTATTCATATCCAAAAAGGTCTAAAACATCATTACATCCCACTGTACACATACACATATACAAAATACAATTATCTAACCACACTCTCTCAATATACAAGGTTAGCATTTATACACTCTGCATCCAAGCAAGCTTCACCAGCTAAGGGTCCTGTCATGTTTATCTTGTGATCCTGGCAGAAATACTCACTGATCTGAAAGAACATTTAAATCATAGAGGGATGAGACCTAAGTCCCAGTGACTGGATAACCATCTAACTATGGAGAAATAGAGAACCATAACCTCTTAATTTCAATCGTATGCTGAAACTATTTAACTTGTACAACTCAAAGTACATTTTTAACATGATATCAGATAAAATAAAATGTAGCTTATTCTTCAAATAACATATCAGTACTGAAATACTCTATAATAACTCTTCACTGAAAGATAACTCATTAAAATAAAACTTCATGCATTGCAATATGAAGATATGCATTCTTTATCTACAACCCAGACTCCCATCGGATCTGCTTGCCCACTGGCATCTCAAGTAAGCTCTCCCTCTCGGGATAACTATTGGACCCATTGGCCCTTTTTATATCACAACATATGCTTTTAGATCTCATGATGCTGGACTGTGTGTGTAATGCCTCTGAGGTACCACCCTACAGTCGCCCTTCTGTAGGTGTACTCTCATCGGGTGCGTGACTAGCAACAAGATCCCCGCACAAATAGCATCCCTTACCCGTGCGGTTCACCTGGCAAAGTGCTTTGTTCCTTAACCCTGGAACCTCGGGTTTTCTCTCTGCCCCCACGGGCTATATATAGTAATCAGCTCCACTGAGCTATGATTCATGCCCCCACGGGCTGCTCACAATCAGCCCCACTGGTCTGGTTAGGCATGCACTCACCCCTGATTCTGGGGTTCATCGTACGATCTGTTCGCAAGGAGGTGCCGGCTCGATAGTAGTGTGCAATGCTCATGCTACAGTACAGTCTAAAGGGTGATCAGCCCCCTAGCTGCCTGATGCTCAGTATGACTCATACATCATTTGTAAAGCTTTATCATGCAAATATGCCATGTATACATTAAAATTCCCTCATCGAAACTCATACTTATGTGTTTACGCTCAAAACTCATTATACTAGCTCAAATTAACCTCTCATTGCTAGATGAGAAATCCACTCACCTTAGTAGGTTACTCCTCGACTGGTACAACTGGTACTCAACTCTGGTATTCCGGCTCCCTGGAATAACCCTCTTGACCTACGACAACATACAGATACAATAGCTATTAGGATTACCTCCACACGAGGTTTTCCCATGAACCATGCATGCATACATGATCTATCCTCTAATATCTCATTATTTTCTTCCACCCTATCTCTACTCAAGATTACTTCTACTATTACCTCAAAATACACTAAATCTAGAAAATCTAAAGTCATACAAGATCTAGGGAAGCTATAGCTTACCTGGAGTCGAGCACAAACCTCCAAGCTTCCCTTTCCCTTTCTCTTTCTTCCTCCTTTTTCTTCTTCTTCTTCTTCCTTTTCCTCTCTTTTCTCCTCTTCTTTCTTTCTTTCTTTTCTCTGGCTGAACCCACGTTCCCCTTTTTCTCTAATGACTTGGGGACCAAGTCATTGGAAACTTAAGGGTTAAGGCATGCCAAATCTCCCTTTTACCCTCAAACACTCTTAACGCACGCTTTTTGGAAAACACGTGGCTCACTTATAACCATGATATTTTGCCCTTATATTTTCTTTTCTAAGTTGCCCTTAACACAATTTGCAATTGACATCGGAGCCTTTTCCCATTTTGCCCCTGATATAGCATTTTTTTAATAGATTTATAGCCCAGATCACCATTTTTCACTCAAATCGATACTTTTATGTAACATTTCTAAGAAAAGATTTTACCAGCTTGAAGAACTCGATTTTAGAAATCCAACGGTTCAAACGGCATCCAAATCGGACTTGAAATGAATTAAATATGAATTTCTTAAGATTTAACTCAGAAAAACCTGCCGTCGCGGAGTCGGCTCGAACAGATTGGGAGTCGGCTCGAGCAGAAGTAGGGGTCGACTCCAGAAAAGTAGGGGTCGACTCCTGAAAAGTAGGGGTCGACTCCAGCTCTACAGGGGTCGACTCCTAAGCGTGCCGAAAGTTTAAAACCGTGCCGGAGTCGACTCCACTCTGATTAGAGTCGACTCCAACCACTAAAAACGTCATTTTAGGATAAAACTCAAACTAAACTTGATTTTTCTTGTGATTTAAACCCATTAAACTTAAGTCTCTCAATTTCTCAAATCAGATTCATTAACATTTAGAAATATACTTATTTACTCCAAAATTTCTTCTCTTTACATTTATCAAAAGGCCAACACACCCATATTTCAAGAAAACTTTCTGACTTTCATTTTAACTGAAAATGCCATAGATTACAAGGTTTTCAGGATGTTACAATTCTCCCCCTCTTAAGAAATTTCATCCTCAAAATTTAGCTAGATATATTTTCAAATAGATGGGGGTACTTAAATCTCATCTCATCCTCTCGCTCCCATGTAGCCTCCTCTTTTTGATGATTTAACCATTGCACCTTAACTAACGGAATTCTTTTACTGCGGAGCTGCTTAATCTCCCTACTCAAGATCTTCACTGGTTCTGTTGCAAATGATAAATCCCCCTGTAACTCTATAGTCTCAGACTGAATCACATGAGAGGAATCTGGCACATACCTCCTAAGCATTGATACATGAAATACATTATGAATCTGAGATAACTCTGGAGGTAAAGCCAATCTATAAGCTAGTGTCCCAACTCTTTCCAGAATTTCATAGGGTCCAATATACCTGGGACTCAACTTGCCTTTCTTTCCAAATCTCATAATACCTCGCCAAGGAGATACCTTCAGAAAGACTCTATCTCCAACCTCAAACTTTACCTCTCTATGCTTTTTATCTGCATAGCTCTTCTGTCTATCCTGGGCTGCCTTTAATTTAGCTCTTATAATTTTAACTTGATCTGCTGTAAGCTGCACTAACTCAGGGCCTAACAGCCTTCTCTCTCCCTCCTCATCCCAACACACTGGAGTTCTACATTTTCTCCCATACAAGGCCTCATATGGTGCCATATCAATGCTAGAATGGTAGCTGTTATTGTAAGCAAACTCTATCAAAGGTAGATGATCATCCCAGCTACCAGAAAATTCCATGACACAAGCTCTCAGCATATCCTCCAGTGTCTGATGGTTCTTTCTGACTGACCATCGGTTTGGGGATGAAATGCTGTACTGAACCTCAATTTAGTCCCCAAAGCTTTCTGTAATTCTGCCCAAAATTGAGATGTGAACCTTGGATCCCTATCTGATACTATTGATACTGGCACACCATGCCTACTCACAATTTCATGCACATATAATTCTGCTAATCTATCCAAGGTAAAGACAATCTTAATAGGCAGAAAATGAGCAGACTTAATCAATCTATCAACTATCACCCATATAGCATCATTGCCCCTTCTGGTCTTTGGGAGTCCTACAACGAAATCCATAGTTATATGCTCCCACTTCACTCTGGCATAAACAGAGGCTGAAGCTTTCCAGCTGGACACTGATGTTCAGCCTTAATCTGCTGACACACCAAACACTTAGATACATACTCAGCTATCTCCTTTTTCATACCATTCCACCAGTAATTCTGTTTGATAGTTCTATACATCTTAGTACTACCTGGATGCATTGAATAAGCTGAGCTATGTGCTTCCCTTAAAATCTGATCTTTCACTGATTCCACAGCTGGCACACAAACTCTGCCCTTGAATAATAACACTCCATCACCTCTAACAGAAAACTCTGACTGAGACCCACTCTGAATTAAATCTCTAGCTTTAAGCAAATGTAGATCTAGCAACTGAGCTTCTCTTATTTCTTCTAGCATTTGGGGTCTCACTCTGAAAGTAGCCAACAAGGCTCCTGACTCTTCTACAGCTAGCTCTGCATCTAACCTCCTTAACTCAATCATCAAGGGTAGCTGTACGGTTCTGATAGAAGCCAATGTGGCCATAGACTTTCGACTCAAGGCATCAGCCACAACATTAGCTTTCCCTGGGTGATACTCAATAGTGCAATCATAGTCTTTAATCAATTCAATCCATCTTCTCTGCCTTAAATTCAATTCCTTCTGGGTCAGAATATATTTCAAGCTCTTATGATCAGTAAATATCTGGCATCTTCTTCCATACAAGTAGTGCCTCCAAACCTTCAATGCAAATATAACAGCAGCTAACTCCAAATCATGGGTGGGGTAATTCTTTTCATGGGATCTCAACTGTCTAGATATATAAGCCACTACTTTCCCATTCTGCATTAAAACACACCCCAAACCCTTCAATGAGGCATCACGATAGATCACATAATCACTGGCACTATCAGGTAGTATTAGGATTGGGGCTGAGGTTAATCTCCTTTTCAATTCATCCATACTCATCTGGCATTCATTTGACCAATCAAACTTGATATTCTTTCTAAGCAGCTTAGTCATAGGAGAAGCCAAAATCGAGAAATTTTCTATAAATCTTCTATAATATCCTGCTAACCCCAAGAAACTCCTCACCTCAGTCTGATTGGTAGGTGATACCCAATTTACTATAGCTTCAATCTTTTGAGGATCTACCATAATACCTTCAGCTGAAACTACATGTCCCAAGAACTTTACCTCATCCAGCCAAAATTCATTTTTACTAAACTTTGCATATAATTGCTTTTCTCTTAATATCTGCAAAACTATCCTCAGATGATGTTCATGCTCTTCACTACTTCTAGAATAAATCAAGATGTCATCAATGAATACTATCACAAATTTATCTAGATACTCTTGAAATACTTGATTCATCGGACCCATAAAAGCAGCTGGAGCATTTGTCAAGCCAAATGGCATTACCAAGAACTCATAATGACCATATCTGGTCCTGAAAGCAGTCTTAGATATATCCTCATTCCTTATTCTCAATTGATGATACCCAGATCTCAGATCAATCTTTGAAAACACTGCTGCCCCCTGCAGCTGATCAAACAAATCATCGATCCTTGGCAATGGATAATTGTTTCTAATGGTCACCTTGTTCAACTGTCTATAGTCTATACACAACCTCAAGGTACCATCCTTTTTCTTCACAAACAACACTGGTGCACCCCATGGTGATATACTGGGTCTAATAAACCCTTTATCCAATAATTCCTGTAACTAACTTTTCAATTCTTTCAATTCAACTGGAGCCATTCTATAAGGTGCCCTGGCTATTGGTCTGGTATCTGGGGCTAGATCTATACTGAAATCAAATCCTCTGTCAGGAGGTAACCCTGGCAGCTCCTCAGGAAATACATCTGAAAAATCCCTTACCATAGGGATATTCGTCAGCTCTAAACCATTGCCCTCTAGGCTCACTGCACAAGCTAAATAGGCTTCACATCTCTTTGCTAGTATTTTATTGGCTGACATAGCTGAAATCACTCCTGAGGGTAACCCCTCCTTTCACCAACAAAACAGACCTCTTTATCATCGGAAGTTTGTAACATCACCTCTTTCTTAAGCAATCTACTCTGGCTCTATGCACAGATAGCCAATCCATCCCCAAAATGGCATCAAACTCTTTCAACCTCAAAGGAATCAAATCTGCTGCTAATTTCTGACTCCCCACAGAAATATCACAACCTCTATACACTTGGTCTGCTATAAAAGGCCTCCCTACGGGCATAGATACTACCAACTGACTACCCAACTGGCCCACATCTCTAACTAGATGCTTAGCAAACTCACATGAGATAAATGAATGCGTAGATCCAGAATCAATTAAAATATAAGCATCATGATTATCGATGGGTAGCATACCTGTCACCACATCAGGATCAATCTGAGCCTCCTGTCTGGTCATGGCAAACACTCTGGCCTCGGCTCTCGGAATACTGGATGACCCTCCTGGCTGATTAACATTAGGCCCCACCTGACTGGCTGAAGCCACAACACTACCATCACCCCTCCTACTAGGCTGTCCCCTTGGCATTACTGGCCCCTGAGGAAGCCCACCAGCCTGCTGCCCTCTCCTAGGGCAATCTCTCTTCAGGTGACCTAAATCACCACAAATATAACATCCCTTATTGCCCCTCCTACATTCTCCCAAATGAAGTTTTCCACATACATTACATGGGGGTATATTTCTCCCTCCACTAGAAGGACGACCCTGCTCCCCCACATCACCAGACACCCTGCTGGAGGCAACCTGAGGCACACCACATAAGGCTTTCTTTGAACTGGGCTAGATGCTGACACAGATACGGATCCTCTGCCCACATCACCAGGAGCTCTAAACCCAGAATAAAACTGTCCAGTCCTCTGGGGTTTCTTAAATGGCTGAGTCCCTCCCGGAGCAGAAGAATAACTAGGAGCACTTCTTTTCATTCTATCCTGCCTCCTACTCATATATTCTTTTTCAATCTCCTCGGCTTTAAGTGCTCCCTGCACCAACTCAGAGTAATTATTGTAGGTATGCATACAGGTCTTGGCTTTAATAGGGAGATTCAATCCATCCTGGAATAGTCGACATCTCTCCCTTTCATCAGCCACCAAGGCCCTAGCAAACTGAGACAACTCCACAAAAGTGGCTTCATAATCTGCCACGGACATCCTCCCCTGAGTCAGACAAAGGAAATCCCTCCTCTTCTGATCCCTATAAATCTCAGAATAATATTGCTGATGAAATTCTCTTCTAAAATTTTCCCATGTCAACTCCACTCCCTGGGGCTGCCTGCCCTGAATAGATCTCCACCAACTCTGGGCTCTACCCTCCAGTAAAAAGGTGGCAATACTCAGCCTCTGCTCCTCAGAGCATCCCATCACATCAAATACTCTCTCGATCCTCTGCAGCCATGCCCCGGCCTGAATAGGATCAGTAGTTCCCTGGAACTCCAGAGCCCCTAACTTTCTGGCTCTTTCCACATTCCTCACAACCTCAGTATTTTTAGATGGAAGGCTAGAACTAGCACCCACAGCTGCTACCACAGCCTGAGTAATCATGCCTACCAACTCTGACATACTAGGCCCCTGAGTCTGTACTCGAGATGGGTCTACTGGCACAGGGGTAATAGACTGTGAAGAAGACTCTGGCATCTGCTCTGGAGACGCCCCCACTCTAGCCTCCTTAGATACTGGCTCGGTGGAATCACTAGAAGCCATTCTATCAATTTGACTTCTTCTAACTGACCTTCTGAATCTACTTTGACCTTTGCTTCTATCCCTGCCTGAAGATTGCTCTGTCTCTCTAGATGCCTTTGTAGTAATCGTCCTACAAGACATTATTCATTACATCAGTTTCATCATTCAATAGCTATAATCATAAAACATTCAATCATCCTAGACTCATACTCATACTTATTCCCCTAGGACCTAATAACCTAGGGCTCTGATACCAAAACTTGTCAGCTCCCCCTCCTCTCTGGGGCCACCGACAGCACACCTGCACACTTATGTAATCGGATAGAGTTTTACTAGTCTTTATGTAGCGCTCCATAAAGAGCTAGAGAACCCCAACTAATTATCATAAGTGGCAGACACACGAAAACACATCCTGTTAAAAACTTTTCATTTTCATCTCAATCATATACACAAATCACCCAATCAACATTAGCATCAACCTGCTCAGATAATATTTTTCATGACATTCCTCAGGCAGTTTACAAGATCACATTCACATTCGACATTAAAATCCTAAATGCACACATCATGCTCATAATTTTCTCCAAAACATAAGTCTCGTATTCATATCCAAAAAGGTCTAAAACATCATTACATCCCACTGTACACATACACATATACAAAATACAATTATCTAACCACACTCTCTCAATATACAAGGTTAGCATTTATACACTCTTGCATCCAAGCAAGCTTCACCAGCTAAGGGTCCTGTCCTGTTTATCTTGTGATCCTGGCAGAAATACTCACTGATCTGAAAGAACATTTAAATCATAGAGGGATGAGACCTAAGTCCCAGTGACTGGATAACCATCTAACTATGGAGAAATAGAGAACCATAACCTCTTAATTTCAATCGTATGCTGAAACTATTTAACTTGTACAACTCAAAGTACATTTTTAACATGATATCAGATAAAATAAAATGTAGCTTATTCTTCAAATAACATATCAGTACTGAAGTACTCTATAATAACTCTTCACTGAAAGATAACTCATTAAAATAAAACTTCATGCATTGCAATATGAAGATATGCATTCTTTATCTACAACCCAGACTCCCATCGGATTTGCTTGCCCACTGGCATCTCAAGTAAGCTCTCCCTCTCGGGATAACTATTGGATCCATTGGCCCTTTTTATATCACAACATATGCTTTTAGATCTCATGATGCTGGGCTGTGTGTGTAATGCCTCTGAGGTACCACCCTACAGTCGCCCTTCTGTAGGTGTACTCTCATCGGGTGCGTGACTAGCAACAGGATCCCCGCACAAATAGCACCCCTTACCCGTGCGGTTCACCTGGCAAAGTGCTTTGTTCCTTAACCCTGGAACCTCGGGTTTTCTCTCTGCCCCCACGGGCTATATATAGTAATCAGCTCCACTGAGCTATGATTCATGCCCCCATGGGCTGCTCACAACCAGCCCCACTGGTCTGGTTAGGCATGCACTCACCCCTGATTCTGGGGTTCATCGTACGATCTGTTCGCAAGGAGGTGCCGGCTCGATAGTAGTGTGCAATGCTCATGCTACAGTACAGTCTAAAGGGTGATCAGCCCCCTAGCTGCCTGATGCTCAGTATGACTCATACATCATTTGTAAAGCTTTATCATGCAAATATGCCATGTATACATTAAAAATTCCCTCATCGAAACTCATACTTATGTGTTTACGCTCAAAACTCATTATACTAGCTCAAATTAACCTCTCATTGCTAGATGAGAAATCCACTCACCTTAGTAGGTTACTCCTCGACTGGTACAACTGGTACTTAACTCTGGTATTCCGGCTCCCTGGAGTAACCCTCTTGACCTACGACAACATACAGATACAATAGCTATTAGGATTACCTCCACACGAGGTTTTCCCATGAACCATGCATGCATACATGATCTATCCTCTAATATCTTATTATTTTCTTCCACCCTATCTCTACTCAAGATTACTTCTACTATTACCTCAAAATACACTAAATCTAGAAAATCTAAAGTCATACAAGATCTAGGGAAGCTATAGCTTACCTGGAGTCGAGCACAAACCTCCAAGCTTCCCTTTCCCTTTCTCTTTCTTCCTCCTTTTTCTTCTTCTTCTTCTTCCTTTTCCTCTCTTTTCTCCTCTTCTTTCTTTCTTTCTTTTCTCTGGCTGAACCCACGTTCCCCTTTTTCTCTAATGACTTGGGGACCAAGTCATTGGAAACTTAAGGGTTAAGGCATGCCAAATCTCCCTTTTACCCTCAAACACTCTTAACGCACGCTTTTTGGAAAACACTTGGCTCACTTATAACCATGATATTTTGCCCTTATATTTTCTTTCCTAAGTTGCCCTTAACACAATTTGCAATTGACATCGGAGCCTTTTCCCATTTTGCCCCTGATATAGCATTTTTTTAATAGATTTATAGCCCAGATCATCATTTTTTACTCAAATCGATACTTTTATGTAACATTTCTAAGAAAAGATTTTACCAGCTTGAAGAACTCGATTTTATAAATCCAACGGTTCAAACGGCATCCAAATCGGACTTGAAATGGATTAAATATGAATTTCTCAAGATTTAACTCAGAAAAACCTGCCGTCGCGGAGTCGGCTCGAACAGATTGGGAGTCGGCTCGAGCAGAAGTAGGGGTCGACTCCAGAAAAGTAGGGGTTGACTCCTGAAAAGTAGGGGTCGACTCCAGCTCTGCAGGGGTCGACTCCTAAGCGTGCCGAAAGTTTAAAACCGTGCCGGAGTCGACTCTACTCTGATTAGAGTCGACTCCAACCACTAAAAACGTCATTTTAGGATAAAACTCAAACTAAACTTGATTTTTCTTGTGATTTAAACCCATTAAACTTAAGTCTCTCAATTTCTCAAATCAGATTCATTAACATTTAGAAATATACTTATTTACTCCAAAATTTCTTCTCTTTACATTTATCAAAAGGCCAACACACCCATATTTCAAGAAAACTTTCTGACTTTCATTTTAACTGAAAATGCCATAGATTACAAGGTTTTCAGGATGTTACAGGATGTCCATAACATCAACTGGTTATCTACGGTCGCATAGGAGGATCAGCACACCAGAGAAGGCAGAGATCAGCAATTTACATGCCGTGAATGTTCCGACGACTCAGATATACTCTGCCATAGCAAGGAGAAAAGGGGGCAGAGACAATTGGATTTCACCGAGAAGGATGCTCGTAACTTCATTTGTCGCGAACGTCAGTCTAAGCTGAAAGAAGGAGATGCTCAGTCGATGGTAATTCATTTCGCCGAAATGCAACTCAGAAATCCCAATTTCTTCTATTCCTTAGACCTCAATGATAATGGTCATCTGAGGTCTGTCTTCTGGATTCATCCAAGGTCAAGATTGGCATGCACATACTTCGGTGATGTTCTAAGCTTTGACTCAACTTACTTGACAAACAGATATCAAATGCCTTTTTGTCCATTCGTTGGGGTCAACCATCATGGACAGTCCACCTTGCTTGGATGCGCATTGTTGTCTGATGAGAGTACTGAGACATATAAATGGGTTTTTCAGACTTGGCTGGATGCAAATGGTGGTCAAGCACCTATTGCCATGATAACTGACCAAGATAAGGCAATCGAGGCTGCTGTCAAAGAAGTTTTTCCTAACACACGACATCGATTTTGTCTTTGGCATATATTGAAGAAGATACCTGAAAAGATTGGCCACATTTGCACGGCAAATCCCAAGTTTATGGTTGATTTCGATGAGGCGATATATGATTCA
Organism: Calamus simplicifolius; assembly: GCA_900491605.1. NCBI lineage: Eukaryota > Viridiplantae > Streptophyta > Magnoliopsida > Arecales > Arecaceae > Calamus > Calamus simplicifolius. Next base: position 230,041 of record UESW01001850.1, read on the forward strand.
TTGACCATAAGTCATTCGAGGAAAGGTGGGCACATGTTATGGAGAAATATAAAGAATGCAAGTCTATAGATTGGTTCAATGTCCTTTACGAATGTCGGGATAAATGGGTCCCAGTTTACCTAAAGGATACATTCTTCGCAGGTTTGTATGTCATTGTCTTTGGTTCATGTTCGCGTTAAACGCTTTTTTTTTGTTGACAAAATTTTGAACAGGGATGTCATCTTCACAAAGGAGCGAGGGCATTAATCACTTCTTCGATGGGTTTATAAATTCGAAGACAACACTAACGGAGTTCATAAGTAAGTACGAAGATGCCTTGGAAAAAAGATACGAGGCCGAAAATGAGGAAGATAATAGGACGTTGCAAACGATTGCTTTCCTAAAGACATCATCACCTTTTGAGAGACAAGCTGCAGGAAGGTATACAAGGCGCATTTTCAAAAAATTTCAGAATGAGATCCTTGAAATGGCTGCATCAAATACAAAATTGATCAAGGAAGCTGGCAACACTTGTTTATATTCCGTAAAGTCGTATGAAAGGATTGAAGTCGATGGAATTGGCAAGGAGATGATCAAAGATTATATCGTGTCATACGATAGAAATATTGAGGATGTCCAATGCCAGTGCCGATCCTTTCAGTTCAAGGGGTACCTGTGTAGGCATGCCCTGTTGGTTCTTCATCAAAGTGACGTATTTCGTTTACCAGATAAATACTTCTTGAAGAGATGGTGCAAGGACATGAAATACCAATTCGACGAATTCGACTGCAATACTGAGGGTTATGATAAAAGCACACGAAAATCGGTACGCAGTGACAATTTTTTAATTGAAATGTCTTAATATTTGTTATCGTTAATATTATGTTAATGATTGTAGATATAGTTTGCTGAGTCATCGGATGACGAAGCTCGCAGAGATAGCCTCCATGTCTGAAGATGCATTTAATGTAGTGATGGATGGTCTAACACCTATATTCAAAATTGCCGTGGATGCCAACTGCGCAGCTAAACCACGTACAGAGCTTGTAATTCAAGATCCTGAACAAATTAGGACGAAAGGTCGCCCGAGAGAGAACAGATTAAAGAGTGGAGTCGAGAAGAAGTCAAAAAGATCAAGGAAAAATCAGGTCAAGGAAAGAGCTGCTTCAAGCATCAGGCAGACTTGTTTGCAGTCTATTAATACTGAAGAGGACCTGGAGAGAATTGTTCCGCCTTCCGAAACTTTGATGGACGAATTTGATGCTTATGTATTGAGTCAACTTACACAAGAGCATATATAAAACACGGGTGTCGTAACTTTTGAATTAGGGTGGCTTGGTCGCAAATGAAGTGCTTTCAAAATAGGGTGTCTATTTCAGTAAAATGAAGTGCTTTTAGCACGACGACACCCCAGCTCTTGGCTAACGACTCCCTAGCTCTTGCGTGGCGACACCCCAGCTCTTGGCTAACTCTTGCGCGGCGACACCCGAAAGGCGGAAACCTACGACATCCCAGTACTCGCGAACCGACACGAAGATTTTAGCGCGATGACACCCAGCTCTTGGCTAACGACACCTAGCTCTTGCGCGGCGACACCCGAAAGGCGAAACCTACGACATCCCAGTACTCGCGAACCGACACCGAAGATTTTAGCGACGACACCCCAGCTCTTGGATAACGACACCCTAGCTCTTGCGCGGCGACACCCGAAAGGCGAAACCTACGACATCCCAGTACTCGCGAACCGACACCGAAGATTTTAGCGCGACGACACCCCAGCTCTTGGCTAACGACACCCTAGCTCTTGCGCGGCGACACCCGAAAGGCCCTACGACATCCCAGTACTCGCGAACCGACACCGAAGATTTTAGCGCGACGACACCCCAGCTCTTGGCTAACGACTCCCTAGCTCTTGCGCGCGATACCCGAAAGGCGAAAACCCCAGTACTCGCGAACCGACACCAAAGATTTTAGCGCGACGATACCCCAGTTCTTGATAACGACCCTAGCTCTTGCGCGGCGACACCCGAAAGGCGAAAACCTACGACATCCCAGTACTCGCGAACGACACCGAAGATTTTAGCGCGACGACACCCCAGCTCTTGGCTAACGACACCCTAGCTCTTGCGCGGCGACACCCGAAAGGCGGAAACCTACGACATCCCAGTACTCGCGAACCGACACCGAAGATTTTAGCACGACGACACCCCAGCTCTAACGACACCCTAGCTCTTGCGCGGCGACACCCGAAAGGCGGAAACCTACGACATCCCAGTACTCGCGAACCGAAGATTTTAGCGCGACGACACCCCAGCTCTTGGAGACACCCTAGCTCTTGCGACACCCGAAAGGTGGAAACCTACCATCCCAGTACTCGCGAACCGACGCCGAAGATTTTAGTGCGACGACACCCCAGCTCTTGGCTAACGACACCCTAGCTCTTGCACGGCGACACCCGAAAGGCGGAAACCTACGACATCCCAGTACTCGCGAACCGACACCGAAGATTTTAGCGCGACGACACCCAGCTCTTGGCTAACGACTCCCTAGCTCTTGCGCGGCGACACCCGAAAGGCGAAAATATACGACATCCCAGTACTCGCGAACGACACCGAAGATTTTAGCGCGATGACACCCCAGCTCTTGGCTAACGACCCTAGCTCTTGCGCGGCGACACCCGAAAGGCGGAAACCTACGACATCCCAGTACTCGCGAACCGACACCAAAGATTTTAGCGCGACGACACCCCAGCTCTTGGATAACGACACCCTAGCTCTTGCGCGGCGACACCGAAAGGCGGAAACCTACGACATCCCAGTACTCGGACACCGAAGATTTCGAGGACACCCCAGCTCTAACGACACCCTAGCTCTTGCGCGGCGACACCCGAAAGGCAAAACCTACAACATCCCAGTACTCGCGAACCGACATTTTTAGCGCGACGACACCCAGCTCTTGGATAACGACACCCTAGCTCTTGCGCGGCGACACCCGAAAGGCGGAAACCTACGACATCCCAGTACTCGCGAACCGACACCGAAGATTTTAGCGCGACGACACCCCAGCTCTTGGAGACACCCTAGCTCTTGCGCGGCAACACCCGAAAGGGGAAACCTACGACATCCCAGTACTCGCGAACCGACACCGAAGATTTTGCGCGACGACACCCCAGCTCTTGGCTAACGACTCCCTACTCTTGCGCGGGACACCGAAAGGCGAAAACATACGAAGGTAAACATATGAGTACATCAAGGACACCCCTGCTCGCAACGATTATTCTTGTGCATTTGCATTAAATATTAATCAGTGTTAACATGAATAAATTACATTCAATTTTCATTCAAAGAAGAATAAAAAAATTAAGAACATTTTTCTACAATGTCGCTAATCTTTTGTTCAAGCCCTCTCTCAATATCGTCGCAGCTAAGTGTCGCCGGTAATCTCTGACTTCCTCATCCGTGAAATCCATCTTCATATCAGGATTGTCCCGTCGAGCAAGACATTCCATGTATCTCAGACAGTATAGGCCGCAATCCAGCGATCCGGTCGGTTGGCTTGGGCAATCCGAAATATCTTCCATCGGCCAAGTCATCGCTTCCTTCTTATCGCAGTAGATATGGAATATGTGGCCTAGAATTGTATGCCATTTCCTTGCATTGGCCTTGTACTTCGGGTTGCGTTTCATTGAATTCAGGTGCATGAACACCTTTCTTTCCATGTCGACAGCAACCAAATGCCAGTGCGAGTTATCAGAGTTTATTATGGTGAAAGAAACCGGAATTGGGCCTTATCTTCATCCGATACATTGTCAAATATCGCGCCCCTGATGTTCCAGCAAGTTCATGAGCAGGTGATGAGGAAGTCAGACACAGAGCGGATACGAAAACTGATGCAAATATGCACTTATGGTATCGGTCAGGATGCTCTGTCCAGTTGCGCATCAGAAACTCCTGGCCGGAATCAATTATCTGCCAATGCAATGTAAACCGATTAATATAATTCTAAAATCAACAACTAGAACAGGTTTCTTGATATACTTACATCATCTATTATCATTTCATTGTTAATGAGATCTTGAAGATTTTTTCTTGTTACAACGCCAGAAAACATATTTGTGTAGACGATCTCGTCGGTTAGTCGCTCGCTCAAAAAATTTTGAATAATAATTTGGTCATCTTCGACCGTTGTGTTGGGCTTTGACATGCCCACTGTCTTCGCCGACTTTTTAGGACGGGTTGTCTCATAACATTCTCCGACGACCGTGGATGCCTTACGCTTCCTCGGCTCTTTTTTAACCCTCCTAACAAGCGAAGGCACTCCAATTATTTCTATGTCCATATTATCATCCTTTGGCGCAGGGGTGCCAAGTTTATTATCGGATATGGACTCATCTTTATTTTCATTCCCATGCTCTATTTTATCAGCCAATGAATCCCCCTCCAATCTCTTCTCCTCTGCTTTTGCATTCCCTGTCTCAATTGGATACTCGGATGAATGGTCCTCCTCCATCTTCTTCTCCTCACTATTTCCATTACCAGGCTCGCGGAGGACCAACTCCAGGGAATGCACCTTCTCTGTTTTCTCGTCTCCCTTGTCCTCCTCATTTATTGCATTACTTTCCTTTCTGACCAGTGAACTGAGGAGGCTCTCAGCAATGGACAGCCTGTGCCTGACATCATCGAGTTGATCCTTAACGCACTCCAATTCAGTCCTCAACTCGGCACATCCTGCGCAGCTATCCGTTGGTTGAGGGGCGCATGTATCTGTTGGTTGAGGGGATGCTACATTCTGCTGAGTGAGAAGCCAGCGCTCTTCTGGCAATGGTACAATAGCTCCCTCCATCTGCAATGCAAGATGATAACAAATTAATATTAAGTGAACATATTGACGCATTAAGTTAAAAAATATGGTCAGAGCAATGGAGCAATGTACTAGCTTACCAAGTCCTGAGGCTGCAAGTCGGCAACCCGAACCGATTGGATCTTCATTTGGTGGTCATACCACTTCAACAGCCGGGGCAGTTTATCAGGGTATGCTGGTTCTCGCATTGATGTATGCTCGAGGAACCACGCCTGAACATGATATTTTTTTGGATATTAAATAATGTAATATTACAAAAAAATTTACTAAGAACACTAATTATGCGTCTCAATAATCCTTACCACCAGTGCTGCCGAGCATCCGAACAGGGTAGGCTGCCTCCTAACTTTTTTTGCATTCTTTGAGTGCACCGGCTCCTCGGAACGCAAGCAAGCAGCTATTTCTGGGAGAGCCAGAACAATCAACTCCTTCAGTGCCGAAGCCCAGTCGATGCTATCCAGTTGACTTAAGTCATCCAAGTGCTGGATGAGATACCGTGGACATCTCTGATTAGACTTTGGAGCCAAAAACATGGCCAACATGTATGCGATCCAAAGTCGGACGGTGTCCTCGACATCCTCCTGTACTTTAGATGATCGGAGTTGAAATATCAACTTCTCCAAACCTTCTTGGCGAAGATCTAAACCCTGGCCAAACCGTCTGAACAACCTTCCGTTGAACATTTGGCTGGACGTGTCGATCTTCTTCCCATGAGCTGGAAGTCCAGAATGAGTGCGACTTCGTCGGCACTGAATAGAACTGGCTTTCCGTAAAAAATGAACTCGTCGCCTCCATTGTGACATCTTATGATGTCTGCTAGCAGTCGCCATCGACTGTGAACGTCTGCATGTCGACGAAGGCACCAAATGGGGTCCTTCGAATAAGTTTTGTATGCCGTCTAGAGAACCCCATCCTCCAAACCTTCTGAACGTATACGGCCGGCCTGCAGCTATTCTTAAACAGCTGGGAAGCCTTCACTGGGGGACTGGAACAATTTTATTGTCAACTAAACAGGGGGTAAGACATAAGACATACTTGTCATGAAATTTTAAGAGAGGATGTCATAATATTTTAATATAGTGATAAACATACCTGAAGGAGCCGCATCCTCATTCGAACGAAGAACCATGTCCTTGCATTGTTCCGCCATTTTCTCGTCTGCTTCTTCTTTGTTCGCGGTCTTCGTCCACAAACGAAAGCACTCATCTCCATGAATGAAGTATACGGAAGAATGAACTATGGTACAAATTTAGGAGGGAAAAGGAGACCAGTGGCTTCTCGAGCAAGAGACGAAGGATGGCTTCTTGAGCAAAAGGATGGCTTCTCGAGCAACAGACGAATGAGTGCTTTTTCTAGGGTTTATGCCGACCTCAGAGAAATATGAAAGGACACCTGGATCGCCACGATCACATCACAGTGACCCGCAAACCCATAGGAACTGCCCACGTTTTACAACTTTTCTCGGAAAGATGGCATGGCTGAGTTACTAGGGTGTCGTCGAATTAGTACTAGGATGACGTCAAATTCCCACCTTGTTCAAGCATGGGTGTCGTCGCCTTAAAGCTAGGGTGTCGTGAGATTTCAACTGGGGTGTCGCGAAGGATTTACGGCCGAATTTGAACTAGGGTGTCGCTGGGATTATCTCCGTGGTCAGTTTTAAGCACGGTGTCATCTCCTTAGAGCTAGGGTGTCGTGAGATTTCAACTGGGGTGTCGCGAAGGATTTATGGCCGAATTTGACTAGGGTGTCGCCGAAGACTCTCTATGTGGTCATTTGTAAGCACGGGTGTCGCCCTAAAGCTAGGGTGTCGTGGGATTTCAACTGGGGTGTCGCGAAGGATTTACGGCCAAATTCGAACTAGGGTGTCGCTGGGATTATCTCCATGGTCAGTTTTAAGCACGGGTGTCGTCTCCTTAGAGCTAGGGTGTCGTGAGATTTCAACTGGGGTGTCGCGAAGGATTTTCGGCCGAATTTGAAGTAGGGTGTCGCCGAAGACTCTCTATGTGGTCATTTGTAAGCACGGGTGTCGTTGCCCTAAAGCTAGGGTGTCGTGGGATTTCAACTGGGGTGTCGCGAAGGATTTACGGCCGAATTCGAACTAGGGTGTCGCTGGGATTATCTCCGTGGTTAGTTTTAAGCACGGGTGTCGTCTCCTTAGAGCTAGGGTGTCGTGAGATTTCAACTGGGGTGTCGCGAATGATTTTCGTCCGAATTAGAACTAGGGTGTCGCCGAAGACTCTCTATGTGGTCATTTGTAAGCACGGGTGTCGTCGCCCTAAAGCTAGGGTATCGTGGGATTTCAACTGGGGTGTCGCGAAGGATTTATGGCCGAATTCGAACTAGGGTGTCGTGGGGATTCTCTCCGTGGTCAGTTCTAACGATGGGTGTCGTCGCCTTAAAGCTAGGGTGTCGTGAACTTTCCACTGGGGTGTTGTGAAGGATTTTCAACCGAATTTGAAGTAGGGTGTCGCGGGGATTCTCTCTGTTTTCCTGTCATTACTTTCAAAGATCAAATGGGAGTCTAAAGAAACATGACTAGCATTCCCATGCAGATGGAGGAAAAAAGGAGCCTTTTAAAAGCAATTGACGAAGAGATAACGAAGGCAGCTGAGGCCCATCTTACAGACCTGGCCGAATTCAGAGAGAGAAGCGAATGTCTACGTGAGGTTTTGGCAAGGAAAAACTCATTGGATAAACTTTTATATTTGAAGACTCCAGTAGACTCCAGTAGCCAGGTTTTTCAGCCTCGAAGCTGAAATATTTCCTGTCGATCGGACTCTCAGAGCGAGGGCGTAGGAAGGATTTTCGGCTGAAATCCAATCCTCCTGGGGTGTCGCGGGGATTCTCTCCGTGGTCAGTTTAAAGGATGGGTGTCATCGCCTTAAAGCTAGGGTGTCGTGAGGTTTCCACTGGGGTGTCGCGAAGGATTTTCGGTCGAAATCCAATCCTCCTGGGCTATTGCGGGGATTCTCTCCGTGGTCAGTTCTAACGACAGGTGTCGTCGCCTTAAAGCTAGGGTGTCGTGAACTTTCCACTGGGGTGTCGCAAAGGATTTTCGGCCGAATTTGAAGTAGGGTGTCGCGGGGATTCTCTCTGTTTTCCTATCATTACTTTTGAAGATCAAATGGGAGTCTCGAGAAACATGACTAGCATTCCCAAGCAGATGGAGGAAAAAAGGAGCCTTTTAAAAGCAATTGACGAAGAGATAACAAGGCAGCTAAGGCCCATCTTACAGACCTGGCCGAATTCAGAGAGAGAAGCGAATGTCTACGTGAGGTCTTGGCAAAGAAAAACTCATTGGATAAACTTTTATATTTGAAGACTCCAGTAGACGCCAGTAGCCAGGTTTTCCAGCCTCGAAGCTGAAATATTTTCTGTCGATTGGACTCTAAGAGCGAGGGCGTAGGAAGGATTTTCGGTCGAAATCCAATCCTCCTGGGGTGTCACGGGGATTCTCTCCGTGGTCAGTTTAAAGGATGGGTGTTGTCGCCTTAAAGCTAGGGTGTCGTGGGGTTTCCACTGGGGTGTCGCGAAGGATTTTCGATCGAAATCCAATCCTCCTGGGCTATTGCGGGGATTCTCTCCGTGGTCAGTTCTAACGACGGGTGTCGTCGCCTTAAAGCTAGGGTGTCGTGAACTTTTCACTGGTGTGTCGCGAAGGATTTTTGGCCGAATTTGAAGTAGGGTGTCGCGGAGATTCTCTCTGTTTTCCTGTCATTACTTTCGAAGATCAAATGGGAGTCTCGAGAAACATGACTAGCATTCCCAAGCAGATGGAGGAAAAAAGGAGCCTTTTAAAAGCAATTGACGAAGAGATAACGAAGGCAGCTGAGGCCCATCTTACAGACCTGGCCGAATTCAGAGAGAGAAGCGAACGTCTACGTGAGGTTTTGGCAAGGAAAAACTCATTGGATAAACTTTTATATTTGAAGACTCCAGTAAACTCCAGTAGCCAGGTTTTCCAGCCTCGAAGCTGAAATATTTCCTGTCGACCGGACTCTCAGAGCGAGGGCATAGGAAGGATTTTCGGCCGAAATCCAATCCTCCTGGGGTGTCGCAGGGATTCTCTCCGTGGTCAGTTTAAAGGATGGGTGTCGTCGCCTTAAATCTAGGGTGTCGTGGGGTTTCCACTGGGGAGTCGCGAAGGATTTTCGGTCGAAATCCAATCCTCCTGGGCTGTTGCGAGGATTCTCTCCGTGGTCAGTTCTAACGATGGGTGTCGTCGCCTTAAAGCTAGGGTGTCGTGAACTTTCCACTGGGGTGTCGCGAAGGATTTTCGGCCGAATTTGAAGTAGGGTGTCGCGGGGATTCTCTCTGTTTTCCTGTCATTACTTTCAAAGATCAAATGGGAGTCTCGAGAAATATGACTAGCATTCCCAAGCAGATGGAGGAAAAAAGGAGCCTTTTAAAAGCAATTGACGAAGAAATAACGAATGCAGCTGAGGCCCATCTTACAGACCTGGCCGAATTCAGAGAGAGAAGTGAACGTCTACGTGAGGTTTTGGCAAGGAAAAACTCATTGGATAAACTTTTATATTTGAAGACTCCAGTAGACTCCAGTTGCCAGGTTTTCCAGCTTCGAAGCTGAAATATTTTCTGTCGACCGGACTCTCAGAGCGAGGGCATAGGAAGGATTTTCGGCCGAAATCCAATCCTCCTGGGGTGTCGCGGGGATTCTCTCCGTAGTCAGTTTAAAGGATGGGTGTCGTCGCCTTAAAGCTAGGGTGTCGTGGGGTTTCCACTGGGGTGTCGTGAAGGATTTTCGATCGAAATTCAATCCTCCTGGGCTGTTGCGGGGATTCTCTCCGTGGTTAGTTCTAACGACGGGTGTCGTCGCCTTAAAGCTAGGGTGTCGTGAACTTTCCACTGGGGTGTCGCGAAGGATTTTTGGCCGAATTTGAAGTAGGGTGTCGCGGGGATTCTCTCTGTTTTCCTGTCATTACTTTCGAAGATCAAATGGGAGTCTCGAGAAACATGACTAGCATTCCCAAGCAGATGAAGGAAAAAAGGAGCCTTTTAAAAGCAATTGACAAAGAGATAACGAAGGCAGCTGAGGCCCATCTTACAGACCTGACGAATTCAGAGAGAGAAGCGAACGTCTACGTGAGGTTTTGGCAAGGAAAAACTCATTGGATAAACTTTTATATTTGAAGACTCTAGTAGACTCCAGTAGCCAGGTTTTCCAGCCTCGAAGCTGAAATATTTTCTATCGACCGGACTCTAAAAGCGAGGGCGTAGGAAGGATTTTCGGCTGAAATCCAATCCTCCTGGGGTGTCGCGGGGATTCTCTCCATGGTCAGTTTAAAGGATGGGTGTCGTCGCCTTAAAGCTAGGGTGTCGTGGGGTTTCCACTGGGGTGTCGCGAAGGATTTTCGGTCAAAATCCAATCCTCCTGGGCTGTTGCGGGGATTCTCTCCGTGGTCAGTTCTAACGACGGGTGTCGTCGCCTTAAAGCTAGGGTGTCGTGAACTTTCCACTGGGGTGTCGCGAAGGATTTTCGGCCGAATTTGAAGTAGGGTGTCGCGGGGATTCTCTCTGTTTTCCTGTCATTACTTTCGAAGATCAAATGGGAGTCTCAAGAAACATGACTAGCATTCCCAAGCAGATGAAGGAAAAAAGGAGCCTTTTAAAAGCAATTGACGAAGAGATAACGAAGGCAACTGAGGCCCATCTTACAGACCTGGTCGAATTCAGAGAGAGAAGCGAACGTCTACGTGAGGTTTTGGCAAGGAAAAACTCATTGGATAAACTTTTATATTTGAAGACTCCAGTAGACTCCAGTAGCCAGGTTTTCCAGCCTCAAAGCTGAAATATTTTCTGTCGACCGGACTCTAAGAGCGAGGGCGTAGGAAGGATTTTCGACCGAAATCCAATCCTCCTGGGGTGTCGCGGGGATTCTCTCCGTGGTCAGTTTAAAGGATGGGTGTCGTCGCCTTAAAGCTAGGGTATCGTGGGGTTTTCACTGGGGTGTCGCGAAGGATTTTCGGTCGAAATCCAATCCTCCTAGGCTGTTGCGGGGATTTTCTCCGTGGTCAGTTCTAACGACGGGTGTCGTCGCCTTAAAGCTAGGGTGTCGTGAACTTTCCACTAGGGTGTCACGAAGGATTTTCGGCCGAATTTGAAGTAGGGTGTCGCGGGGATTCTCTCTGTTTTCCTGTCATTACTTTCGAAGATCAAATGAGAGTCTCGAGAAACATGACTAGCATTCCCAAGCAGATGGAGGAAAAAAGGAGCCTTTTAAAAGCAATTGACGAAGAGATAACGAAGGCAGTTGAGGCCCATCTTACAGACCTGGCCGAATTCAGAGAGAGAAGCGAACGTCTACGTGAGGTTTTGGCAAGGAAAAACTCATTGGATAAACTTTTATATTTGAAGACTCAAGTAGACTCCAGTAGCCAGGTTTTTCAGCCTCGAAGCTGAAATATTTTCTGTCGACCGGACTCTCAGAGCGAGGGCATAGGAAGGATTTTCGGCCGAAATCCAATCCTCCTGGGTTGTCGCGCGGATTCTCTCCATGGTCAGTTTAAAGGATGGGTGTCGTCGCCTTAAAGCTAGGGTGTCGTGGGGTTTCCACTGGGGTGTCGCGAAGGATTTTCGGTCGAAATCCAATCCTCCTGGATTGTTGCGGGGATTCTCACCGTGATCAGTTCTATGCACGAGTGTCGTCGCCTTAAAGCTAGGGTGTCGTGAACTTTCCATTGGAGTGTCGCGAAGGATTTTCGACCGAATTTGAAGTAGGGTGTCGCGGGGATTCTCTCTGTTTTCCTGTCATTACTTTTGAAGATCAAATGGGAGTCTCGAGAAACATGACTAGCATTCCCAAGCAGATGGAGGAAAAAAGGAGCCTTTTAAAAGCAATTGACGAAGAGATAACGAAGGCAGCTGAGGCCCATCTTACAGACCTGGCCGAATTCAGAGAGAGAAGCGAACGTCTACGTGAGGTTTTGGCAAGGAAAAACTCATTGGATAAACTTTTATATTTAAAGACTCCAGTAGACTCCAGTTGCCAGGTTTTCCAGCCTCGAAGCTAAAATATTTTCTTTCGACCGGGAAGAAAAGAGAGTTCTTCTTGCACAGATGAAATTAAACGTAAAATGGCGCTAGGATGGAGGGAAAGGGCATTTTCATCCGCACGCTAATTTTAAAAAAAAGCGAACTGCTTTAAATGGCCGTCACGTTCAGAACGTAACATCAAAGCAGAGCCATACCGTCCGGCAGGTCATTCACGTAGGAGCCACGTGGACCAATCAGAAGAGGCGGTGCAGCCCACGTAGGCCTTGCTACACCGAAGACGGTATACAAAGTCTTTTCCTAATTTCATTCGTTAGAATATATATGAAACAGCTCTTCTACAATTGCCTCCTTCCTCAACTGGGGAGGTATATAAACTATCGTTTGACTCCATTAATTTTATTTGAAATTTTGCATTTAAATTGCAACCATTTCTTGTAGCAAAGACCATATTTTCGTCAAACACCATGTCCGAGCAGCAAGAAGTCTACCATGAAGCCAAAAAAAATAAAAGACAAGGCTCTCATCGTAGCAATCTATGCGAGAGACATTTTGAAATTTTATCTTGTTTAGTTGATTATTGCAAACTCCTCGATAAATTTTTTTAATTATTAAGAAACTCAAGTTGCTATTTATTCATTGGTTAAATAAGACTAAAAATTATGCTAGAATTTTAATAAATAAAAAAAATGAAAGATTATTTTTCATTATTCATAAATTATCATTATTACATATAGAAATATATTTAAAAATTAATAATGTTGTGTGTGTTTTTTTTGGAAGCTTATTATTTTTGACTCAACTATATATATGTTTTAATATGAATATGTAATTAGGGCTGCAAATGAGTTGAGCTAGGTTTGGTTAGTTGGACTTAAGTTTGACTCGGCCGTATATTTGGTTTATAATTTTAGACCAAAACATAATGCACTGATTAATTGGGTTGGATCGAATCAGGTTCATAGAAAGAAAATTAGTCCTAACAAAACATTTGAATTTGTTTTGGATCAAGAGTAACCTTAATCCAACCTAAAATATTTCAATTCAAAACAAGATTAAGTTAGGCATATATATATATATTTTAGTTAAATATTTATTATTTATAGCTAAAAATTACAATTGACGATTAAATATAGATATATTAAAAAATTTAAATAAGATTAAAAAAATCCAACTTAAACATAAATTTTCATCCAAAAAATTTTAATACCATCTAAGTTATTGGTTATCCTTAAGCTTACAAGTTATATTTTTTAAAAAACCTATATAATATATCTAAAGACATTGTAAATAGGAATCTATTAAAATAAATTTTGAAATATGAATATTTAATATAATTAAGTGAAGGTAGATGAGAGGAGATTTGTTTGTTAAGAAGAAAAAGATAATTAATTTTAATAAAAATATATTTAATGAATTGCTAAAGATAATTTGAGTAAGAAAAAAAAATTTATAAAATTGAGATTTATGAATCGGATCGGATCAAATTTAGGTTGGAATGGCCCATTTTCTATTAACTCAAATTAGGTCTAAATGATATATGGGATGGACCAGAGATAAGATAAAATCGGTTTTTTACTTAAAATTTGGATTAGATCTAATTTTTAAACTTAATTTAATTCAACTAAACTCATGAATTTTTAAATACGAATTAAATTGAAATTAGAATAGACCATGGATTAGCTTGATCTATTTATAGCTTCATGTGCATATATAGTACGCAATGTTTTATTATTTAAAATAAATTTATTTTAAATATTTTTAATTCATGATTCTGATTGTTTTGAAAATTTTTAGTCTCTTTTCTTCCGATTTCAAAATTTGTCCCTTATGAATTATTCCTAAACACCCAAGCCAGTAGCTATATCATTCTATTTTACACATTATAGCAGTGCGATTCGATTCTCACCGGATATAGTAGCGTGAATAACGACATCAAATATAACCAAATCCAAACTAAAACTCTACAAGGTACCATCTAAGTGGATGCCAAGTATGGTGTTAGATAGTAATCAATAGTTCATTCAAACTATTTTGATATATTTTTATTTTATTATATTATATTTTGTTTTATTTTATATCATTGAATATATGCAAGATGTTACCTTACGAAGAACAAACATGATTAACATCATGTTGAAGAAGTATCACACGGTGGAAGACTGGTTAGTGATTTCATTTTTTATTTTCATGCATGTATGCATGCAATGATTTCGATTCCAATTATTTATTGGAATAGAATTAAAATTCGATTCTGAATCAAGAAGAGTTAGATATTAGACTCTTGTTAAAAATTATAATTACCATCCCAGCTGCAACCGTTGTCTTCCATTTTGTTGAGACAAAAAGGCCTCTCTTATGGCAAAAGTTACAGCATGGAAAGAGAGAAAAGGAGAAGCCAAAAGATGAGGTAGATATCTAATAAGGAGATATCTTTCAGAGAAAGGGCTCATTCTATTTTATGACATTCGATCTAAGGAATAAAATCAAAAATCTAAACACCAATTCGAGATTTGGATGATTCCAATGGTATATGATTTTGATTGCGCTTCTGTTTTGGACGTGAATCGAAATGGGCTTTCACCATAATTTTGAACGTGACTCCAAAATTTTTAATACAGGCTTGCGGGTGTGATAATTTGCTCGTGTGTGAACCCGCGCATCAGCGATATAGGATTCATGAGTGGACCCTTTGGCATGGGCCCATACATGGGCTAATCACCATGCTTGGTGCAGGTCATGCTGCATCGAAAAGGTATACAAATTTTTGGAAAAAACTTTATGCATCGAGCATGCGGATTGGCTGCACGCCTATGCCACTACGCGTACCATGGCATGATGACATGGGTGTGCAGCTAATCCATATGTTCAGTGCCTGCTTTATGCATTGAAGACCGATGCACAAAGACTTTTCCATAGAAGTTTTGGTATGGATCCAAACCTGGCCCAATAGCTTATTGGGTCATTTTGGGGCAGATTTGGGCCCAACTCAAATACTGGTTCGGGTTCGGATTGGCTCAGTTTGCCGCCCAATTAAGGACCGCCGTCCTTACCCGGCGCCCGCGACGCAGAAAGTCGGGAGCCTTGCTTTTTGATTCCCTCCGCTCGAAGCCAGGCTTCAATTTATGCCCAGAATCCCTAATCTGCGATGACTTCCCGCGAAGATGACGCCGGTCCCATAGTTTGTTCTTTTGTTTTCCCTGATTCTTTTCTGCTACTAATTTTTTATTTGTTTATTTTCTAAAAGAATTCGTCTCTTTTATTTTTTTGGGTAATGCCGATCTAAGAACTCATGCAAAAATGCCGACGGTTGCTAGAGATTTGGAGTTCGTTCAGTGCCTGCCAATCGTACTTACATTCACTGTGAGTTTTCCCAAAACGAAATGTTTTAGATTATCGTGTTGGGAATTTTTATTGAAAATTTTTTATTGAGAGTTTGCCCTACCTACATTCGGTGAACTGCATTCACTGCCTTCATAAATTTTTATTGAAAAATCATCGTTTGCAATGGATGAACTACATTTGAATTTCAGATAGTTTTAATCTTTTCTTGCAATCTTTGAATTTTTTCCCCTCATTAATTTAGTGGTGGAAAGGCAGATCAGAAACACTTTCTCATCCTACTAGGTGAGCACTAAAGCCTCTGTGAACTCCCCCCCCCCCCCCCCCCCCCCCCTCTCTTGCTGACGGAGGAAGGGAGGCACCGCAACCAGTCAAGAAAGGGGGCGCGTCGTGCCACAACCGGTCAAGAAAGGGGGAGCCGACGCGCCCCTTCACATGAGCACAGGAGGGACTATCCCTTCCCTTGCCACGATGTAAGGAGGGAAGAGCATCCCTCATTCTCCTTCCTCCGATACCGGCCATCAGGTAAGAGGAAGAGAGAGAGAATCAGAGAGAGATGAGAGAGAGAGGAGGAGGAGGATGGAACCAAGCCGGTTCACGGCTTGGTTTGGGCCCGGCGGAGTGGTCATCGCCTCGCCGGGCTTGAGCGGCGGCCAGCGGCCCTTACCGGCGGTGAGCGACCATCCGGTAAGGGTCCGGCTGGCCATGGTGGCCGGCCGTGCCACCGGCACAAGCCGTGTGCTGTGGACCGAGCGAGAGAGAGAGAAATAGAGGGAGAAAGAGAAGGAGAGAGGCGGCCGCGGCGGCGGCCGGCTTTGGCTCGATCGCCGGCGGCCGGGCTACCCAGGGATTGACCGGCGGCAGCCCTGGCCGCCAGCACAACTCCCCCCTGTTTCTAGTGAAACAGGGGAGGGGGTGGGGAAGAAGAGGACGTAGGCCGGCTGGGCCGTCCCACGTTGCGCCCTATTGGGCCGGCTCACGAGCTATTTTGGGCCTATATTTTGGGCCCCGTGATGGGTCGGAAATGGGAAAATAAAAATATGGCTTGGATCAGTGTCGATCCTAGTTTCTTGGGATATTTTTGTTTCCCCATTTGGGCTTATATATTGGGAGATATTCAACCTCCAAGTTGGCCCTGGGATTAAACTGGGTAGAGTTAAAAGCTATTTTGTTATGCTATTTTTGGGACTAAAATTAGGAAATTGATACTGTAGGTACTCAGGTGCTTAAATAGCCGAATTACATTTTTGGATTAGTGCCAGAAGGTAAGTAAGTCAATTATTATAATTTTCATAAATTATTAAAATATGAAAATTTTGTATTTAAATGCTATATTGATATATATTGCATTATTTAAAAAATGAGAAAAAGGATTGGTACTCTTATTTGCAAATGAGCATTTACTATGATTAGTTTATTATTTATTATATTTTGCAAATAATTGGGTATCTATGTGGACAACTGATCAATTGGCATGACCTTTGAAATTGTTAAATGTTTTATAAATATACCTGTGTATTTGACATGTTTAATTCACTGTAATTATGAAAAGTATATGGATTGCATTTTTGCAATGATACATGCTATTTGGCAAATATGACATGAAAATGATACTTTGTGTATATATGATAATGTCCCACCATGGTCGGTTATGATATAATATGATGTGATATGTTGAATGACTCACTTGGCACCGGGACCCAATTCCATAAGGGGGTATATGGAGAACACACACCCAGGAGATGTGCTGTGACAGGATATGACAATATTATGCCACATGGCATCGGGATCCATCTCCATAGGGGGGTATATGGAGAGCACACTCTTGGGGTGTGTTATAGCCGGATATGGCAGGATGTGAGTTCATGATACTGGTTCCAGGACCCTGACTCCCCGGGGATATTTATGAAGGATACACCCGAGGGGGGTGTTCTGTGTACATAGTGTGTGGCCGTGGGACATTATTATAAAAATGCATTTTTACATGCTATTTACAGTGGTACAGTGGTTTTATCCTAAAATGGTATATTCTTGAAATGCTATATATAGCAATTGCTTCCAAAATTATTTTGAGCATCTGATGCATGTTTTGATAACATGGTAAAATGTATTTGAAACATGGGAGCTTGGCAGTTGTTTATTATAGAAAATTTGAGTAATTATATTATATTATAGTTGGCTTACTTATTGAGTGTGAGATCAGTTAAATCTCATAATGTTTTTCAGAGCCACAGAACTGAAGAAGGGAATATGGGGTAGTTGGAGCGGCTATCAGAGTAACCTAGATCTAATACTTTGTTGTAACCCCATAGAATTATGTATTTTGGGCATGTAGCCTAAAACATATGATTATGGTTTGTATTAAGAACCATTTGAATTGTATGATATATAGTTATTACCTCTTCTTGTATTAAATATTATATTTCGGGACGCCTTGCATGCCAGGCATGCGGCGGGTTGTCACCCCTAGATCCAATATAGGGTCTGGGGCGTGACAGCCTCTCTCGCCTATTTTCTCTCTTCACAGGTTACTAATTCTCCTCACAGGTTACTAATTCTCCTTTTGTTCTCTCTTCATAATTTCTTCATATGATGCTCTCTCCTTTTCTTTCCTTTTTTTTTTAAATAAAAAAATTTCTTGGTTTTTCTTCATAGTTTCTACCTTTTTCAAAGACAGCCAATAAAACATCCAATTAAATCCATACAACTGGGCTCTCCACTTTTGTGTCCCTAATGGGGTGCTTCTTCTAGTGAGTTGTATTTTCTTTGTACTTCCTAACCTCACCATGCATCCACCATTCCATTCTCAAGTGTAATATCTCACTTGCCCAACAACTTGGCTCAACACTGTGGTAAATACTAAATTCAGAATCAACATAATTTTATTTGCCTTTCAAATATGCCCTTATGCCTTTATGGCATATGCTGATCGGGTAACAATAGATAGAAAACAGCTATGCTTACCTGCTTTGATATAACCCTCTTTGGAGTGCCTTCATATATCATTCCATAGGCCCATAAAAGAAGAAAAGAGATAAAAACTGAAAATAGATGGGAGGTTGACTTGTAAATTCCACCTCTATTACTCTTGACCTATGAAAGGCTGCTTCGATAACATCTTGCCTTTGTTGAGACTTGAGCAAAATGGGGGGGTTAATTTGGTTGCACTTAAGTGTGGGAGGTGCTAGAATTTCTACAAGGGGAAATTAGTTCTTGGAATATGAATTCTAGAGCTTGAAGTTTGGTAAAATAGAGGTGAACCTCTCAAAGTGATAAACATGGCATGGCTAACATTGATCAAGCAAGATCAACTACAGTTTTGCTTAAAATATTGGCCATCGATAAAACATGGTCCCTCTCAATCTTTAAGAAATGACTTTGGAATTTTATTTTTGAGTCCATTTGCAAGAGTAAGCAGCATAAATTAAGTGACTTGCACTAATTACTGAGGCATGTTTCCAAATCCTATAAGTGAAAGACCTACATAACTCATGAATTTTGGATCCAGTTAAATGCAACCAACAGTCCCTAAAGATATTGTTTATTTATATACATTCTAAATGCCTAGAAGTGGACCACATACATGACTGACCTTTGGATCCACTAAGATGGAACCTAAAGCCCATAAAAATGACTGGTATTAAGGAATACCACATGGTTGTAGAACACACTTATTTGAAGTTTGTTATGAGCAGCTGTTAGGGTTCTTCCCAAATGATAGTTTTCTTTACTACTCTGTTGTTATCATGTTACATGATTTTAAATTATAATGTCTCTGTTCACCACTAGCATTTTTTGTTAATAAAAAAGATATGAACATATGTGTGTGTGTGTTTTTTTTTTTTTTTTTTCTCTCTAGGGTATCAATTAATGCACATCACTGAAACATATTTTTTATGGTTTAAGGTTGACACTTGCATATACATGGCATCCTTCTTTGCTAACTCTGATGTTTTCATGTTGCATGATTAAAGATTATGTTTGTATTGTCTCTAGGGCATCAATCAATTTATGTATATCGCTGAACCATAGTTTTATAATTTGATGCTGTCACTTGCATCTATACCTGACAACCAGACCATATATAGTTGGAGACAATCTTTTAATTTCATTACCTTTATTATGTGGTGATTGGTACTTGCTGTTTGTGGGTTAAAATGCAGTTATACACTTTTATACACACACTTGCATTCATGGCGGCTGCATGCATGACAATGGTCTCCTTTAACTGGTTATATCAGGAGCTCAATACATTTTTATTGAGACACATCTGCTAAGGAAGTAGTTCCCTCATTTGATATTTACCTGTCTGATTAATCCAATCCTTCTCTCTGTCATGTTTTTTTACTATCATCCTGGTACCACTTAATATCTTCACTGTTGAAATCTTTAAATATTTTCTGCTAATGACTTAGTTTAAAAATCTGCTTGTGTTCAGTAGCTGGCTTTAGAATGCTGAGCGGATAATTATAAGCCATCAGATTATATCTTGCTTGCTACCCTGGGATGCATCATATTTGTAACTAGCATTTCCCTTTGCTATTCCAATGTTGTTTTCAGATCTCAGGTCTGACATTAAAGTTCTGTCTTAATTGTACTGTGGCACTTAAGGTTTTATGATTTCATAGGATATAGTTTTGCTGATTTTTCCATGGTATATATAGTAGGTTCTAGATTTAAGTTATATGCTAAAATCTATCCTTCTGCTTGAAATGTCTTATTTCAGCTATCCTTAAGAGTGTTTTCCAGATCCTTATGTCATCTCTATTTGGAAAAGTTGGAAATCTGTCCTTGGGATGTGAATGAGCACGACTCAAGGGTTCTTGAGGACAAGGTACCTAAAATGCTTCCAAACTCACATGGTGTCGAATGAGTGGTAAGTTAGGTGAAATGGTTCATGCTGTGGGAGTTGGATCAATCACAGCTTTTATCCCACCTAGGATCTTCAACCATTCAACGTGTGGCTGTTGAAGAGGAAATTAGTTTGATTTGAGCCATGGTTTTTATTGTGATTTTTCTATTAAGATTAAACTGCATGGTTTTGTCCATGCCAATTCCCCCATTAGTTGGGTTTAAGGCTTTGTTATTATTGCTGTTGCTGCATGGGTTGCCGAGCACAATTGGGAGGTTGCTTGAATTTGGGATTAAGGTAAACTTTGGCAAATGCTTGTGGTCACTCTGATTTTGTTGAGTTCTTAAATTGGTCGGATGGTATCATTTATTTGAGTAAGTCACCAGGATAAGAAAGTGAGGCTGATTGACCATAATAAGACCTTTTACATGTGGCTTTTTCCTATTGAGCATGATAACTGGCAAGTACATTTGGTTTGAAACATGGGAACATCTATGATTTTATGCATGTTGGCCTTGAGTTATCCTAGAGGACAAGGAGCTGCTCATTGCTTATTATGTTGGTTTGCATGATCACATATAGGGCCACGAATCCCAACACTATAGTTACCCTGGTGATGCATACCTCTTAGTGCTTAAAAAGGTTAATTGGCTCCGATAATCTTTAAGGATGGAGATCATTGCGACAAGGTTTTCAATTAAACTAGTAAAAATCTGTCCAACAAGGGCACCTTTGATTATGCTTCTTAGTAGCGTATTCTCGGGGATATTTGATGCCTGCAGCTTATTCAGTTTTGCAATGGTGGATGGTGTAGCAATTGCTGGACAATAGTGCTACTCGGAATTTTCTGTCATGCTGTCTTTGGATGAAACCTTTTTTTCAACGGCCACTGTCTTTATCTTCAGTTATACTCTTTCTGTCCTTAGAACTCAAAATGGTTCTAACATTTTACAAGCGGGAGAAGGCTTGTTTCACCACTTGGTCTCATTTCTTTTGATGACTTTTTGGTGAAATCTTTGCGAAGAATCTCTGATCAGGAGGTGGACTCGCTGAAGATTTTCTATAAGGTGATTTTGATTTCCTCTCTGCTCCGGTTGGTCAAGTCCATCATGCTTGAGTATCCTATTCTTTCTTAGCTTCTTACACTGGTGAGCATGTTCTCTAAAGAATACCGTATGGTTTCCCTTTTCTAAAAGCAAGGGCTGAGCTTTTGCCTGCTAGTTGAAGTGAGCTGGGAGAACTAAGGGGAGCTTCAAGGAGAAGCCTTCAAATCGCCGGAACAGTATGTCCCTTGTTGCAGGAATTTGGAAAGTAAGCTGTTCCAAGTATGAAATTAATCCGCAATAATAAATAAGAAGAAAAAGATTTTAATTGTGCTATAAATAAAAAAATATGTGTGTTGGATTATTTCTAGGCATCCACTTCCCAGATTTTCTCTTGGCCTGTTAGCATTGTATGGGTGTTTGGTGAGCATGTCTCAATTAGGAAGTAGAGGGTTAAATGTCTTCAACCTGTCATGAAGACTCTCTCTCTCTCTCTCTCTCTCTCTAACTTTTTGCTTCCTCTCTGAATGGTGAGAAAGAGGTCAAGTACTCGAGTTCTTCGTTGTAGGGTGGTCAAGTGAGCCGTTATGGAGGAACTCTACGTTGCTTGATATGAGCTTACGAGTAAATGAGTATAAAGCTATTATCTAGCTTCTCAACTCAACTCATCTAAACCTTTTCCCAACTATATGGGGTCAGCTACATAAATATCTTTCCTTCACTTTGCTCTATTCAGGACTAAGTCGATATTCAAATTATAAAGTTATTTTTTAATTATTTTTGTTCATATTAGTTTAGGTCTACCTTTATTTCTATCCTTATCATGGATTGTTAAAAGATCACTTTATATAACTGGAGTATTTAAAGGTCTTTGTTGTATATATCCAAATCATCGATTTTTTCTTATTTTATCTTCAATTGGAGCTATTCCTACCATTTCTCTTATATTTTTATTTTTAATTTTATAAAAATTCATCTTAACATGCACATTTTCGTTATACTTAGTTTATTCATATATTATTTTAATATTGTCTTTAGGAAATCTGATGGAGTTGTCAGCCACTTAATACAACTTTCCTTCTTTATTCGGGTTTGAGATCGGCCTTGATAGAGTTTTATCCAGCTTGATTAATCTAATATATAAAATAATATTTTAATATATATATATATATATATATATATATATATATATATATATATATATATATATATATATATATATATATTTAGCTTTTTGATTGCGTTTTACAATAGGTGATAAACTGTAAGCAGGATCGTCACTTGCTTATCAGAGGTAAGCTATCAAGCGAAGATTCACTAGTTGAGATGTAAACTATTACTTGATGTATCGATCCCTCACCTTTCCTCACATCAGAGGTGGGACATCACGATGATATATCTGGTTTGTGATAACAAATTTATTTTTTCTTTTATTTTCATGAAAAAGATAAAATATTTATAAAGACATGTTAGATGATTGAAAAAGAAAATGATGTAAAAAATTAAAAATAGTTTAAAAATATTTTTACTAGTTTCATTAAAACAAAATAGTGAATGGAAACAAAGATCAGCGTGAAAGGTATTTTTTTATTTTATTATTTTCATTCATCTTTTTAAATGCAATTGTTGACAACAAAAAAAAAAGTTATTTTCACTTATCAAAATATTTTTTAGAGATTAGAAAATAAAAAATAAAAAATTTTTTAGAAAATAAAAATAAAATGAGAAAATATTCTTAAAGAGTTGATGCAGCTTTTGCTCCACCTTTCTCATTCTCTTCTTTGAACGCTCAACAATGCCTTTCTTACAACGGTTACCTTCAGCGCCTCTCTTCTTCTATTGGTTCTCTCACCAAGCCGCCTAAGCTGAGCTTGAGGCTGCTTGTTCTCGAAAGAGTGAGGCTTGATCTCGATGAAAAACAAGAATGGGATGGCTCGAGCTCTTGCTTGATGGTCTTGTTTTAAAAGCCAAGGCGCTATGTTAAAGCTTTTGTTTTTCTTTCTCCTCCTCCGCTAGGCTGGGCAAGTACATAATTACAATGAATGGGCACACTTTTAGTGCTTGTTTAGTATTTTTTTTCTATAAAATTTTTTACACAAAATAATAAATTTTATTATATTTAATTGATAAAAAAATTATATAAAAAATAGCTTCAAAAATAATTTTATCTATTTGATCGAAAGTAATTTTATATAAAAATATTAATTTAATTATAATATTTTTAGAATAAAATTATAAAGGAATTAATATATTATATTATATTATATTATTATATAAGTTGGACTTGATTATATTCAAATTTGAATGTAATCAAGCTTAGAATTTAATTACCTCTTTCATTCTTAAATTTACATGCATCTTAAAGCTATCTTATTTTTTTACATCTTTCTAACTTTGGGATGTATAAATTGTATAAATCTAAGGATGGAAGGAATGATTAGATATACATTTATATTATATAATATATATATATATATATATATATATATATTATATATAAATATAATAAAGAAAAAATAAAATAAAGTTAAAAGGGTCATTTTAAATTTTAAATGTTAGTAAATTTTTTTATGAGATCGTAAAAGTAAACTATCAATTTTTTTTTTGTGAAAAGTGTTTTTGACAGGAAAGGAGAAGATATTGAAAGGTAACGATGAAAAAAGTTTTTTTTAAGGTAGTGTTTAATATAAAAATATGATATTTCTAGACAAGTGTATATGATAAAGTTTATTCAGAGGATAGTTGAGGAAACAATCAATTTTTTTTAAATAATAGTTTACCCTCAAGGGATAGGAATAATCATTTATTCCTTAGTCCTTCTGTGTTTGATATGGGGGATAAGTAGGATATTTCCTGGATATTCTCTTTTATCCTCAAAAGCTATAACTAGAGAGGGTAGTTCTGAACTTATTCCTTACGGATTCTAGGAATAACTAGAGTTATTCCTTGATGGCAAAGCTATTATTTTAAAAAGGTAGTTATTCCTTGAACTATTCTCTGAATAAATGCTATTTTGTATACTTATTTAAAGATAGCTTTTTATGAATCAAACACTATCTTAGACTGTGTTTGATAGCTTTTTGGCTATCCCTACAGGATAGCATTTATTTAGAGGATAGCTGAGGGGATAAGCACCTTTTTAAAATCACCACTCTGCCATCAAGGGATAACTTTAGTTATTCCTGGGTTTCCTAGGGAATAAGTTCAGGGGATAACCCATGGTTAAACATGGGTTATCCTCTCTGGTTAAACTTTTTCAGAGATAACCCCTGCAACTATAGCTTTTGGAAATAAGAGGGAATATATGAGGAATATCCCCTCTTATCCCATGTATCAAACAGTGCCTTAGGAAATAAGTTCAAGGGATAATCAACATGGGTTATCCACTCTGATTAACTTTATTTTCAACTATCCTTCATAACATTTAGGTTGTGTTTGATTCCAAAAACACTATCCCAGAATAAATGTATGGGATAGTGTTTTTTCTGAGGATATCCTAGGGATATCCTCTTGTTATCCCATGAAATGTATCAAATGCAAAAATAACTTTTTCAGAGGATAACTTTTTATTATCCCTTTTGTTGTATTTGATTGGAGGGATAAAAAAAAGGATATTTTCAAAATATTTTTTTTAAACCCCAAACTACCCCGAACAAACTTCTGGTGAGAGTGGGAGAGGGAGAGGACTCCCGTGTTTAGATTACGAACCAAACAGAAACATATTCTTTGATCGGACGGTTCTCCTTCGATCTTCGGCCCTTCTTCTTCTCCTACTCCGAATGAAGGGTCGGTGTCGTTCTCATTTTCATCTCTGTTTTTCTCTGCAAAGCCTCCAGCGCGGCGCCGGTGTAGTGCAGCCTCTGTGTCTTCAAGCTGAGCTCCTCGTCCGTCGATGCCATGTCATCCGAGCCGGTCATGGTTCATGAACCGCTGGATCTTCATCCTCTACATTACCGTCCAAGCAAGGAGATATATATTGTTACGCTTTAAACTCGAACATGAGCCGGCAATGAACATGAGCCTCGCAGCACGGGAGCTTAGTTGACAGGCCATGGCGCTCCCTATGAAGCCTGAATTGCAGGCGAATTTGTACTGGATTGCAGCCACCTCTGCCCCGGCCCCTGCTGCATTGCAGCCTCCTCTGATCCATTTGGTGGCTGATCAGGTCCCTCGCCAGTTCGTCGGAATGGCATATCATGTGATGCACCTCCACCACCCGTCTCAGACCCCAGCAACAATGACCAACTATGGTTACGAATACGCCGACCCGGCCCATGCCCAGATGTACTACTTTCAGGCTGGTTCCCCGCCGGCATTGGCCCCCCACCATCAGACGGTGAGCTCTGCAGCGGAAATCCCCGATTTAATGTCGGGGGATGTGAAGCAGGCTAGAACATCATGATCACTGGTTGTCGTTGAGATCTTGGAGAGAGATTTTGGTGGTGGTGGTGGTGACGGGAACTATAGTAAGTTCTCTTTCTCTCTGTCTTTCTCTCTCTCTTTAAACCATATGAACTCTATCATTACTCGGTTTTGATATTGGGAAGTGTTATGTAGCGTGTCATGATGTTATGATGTATTGGTGTTATGTCTGTCTACGTTGTCATAGGAATAAGATCTGAATCCAATCAATGCGGGAAAGAATGTGGAAACGAGATTGATTCAGTAGTTGTAGCTAATATCATTCAAGCAAGAAACAAAGTTATTGGCACCAGAACATTTTAATTAGATGCATCTTGTCCATTAGCCATGGTATGCGAAGATGATCCAACCCAAAGCCATCTGACTCTTTTGGCGTGTAAACCTATGGAGAAAACGAGTCTTAACCGTGGGTCTTAACCAAATTCAGAAATCAATTTGGTCTGGCGCAAAGGCCATTCGTTAAACATCTTCTGACACCAAATCGGCCACACCTACGTGCTTATGAGACAACTCAAGGATTGCAAATCTTTGGACTAAATGAATTAGAGCACCATTGAAATGAGAGTGCAAGATAATTTTATGTATAAAAAAGACACAACCTATGAGAGAATCAGGATTGCTGAATCCATTTGGAAAGCAAAATTATTCCCAGCACGCTACAAAAGATCATTTCTAAAAGCATCAAGTTATAATATTCTCTCTGCTTCTTGTGCTATGCTAGGTGGTAATCAACCATATGAAAAACAAGACCAGCATAAGACTATATATAATATTGATATGAAAATAGCATACTACAAGATAATGATGAGCAATCCTTTTTCCCCATAAAGACCACTTGACAAAACAAACCATGGCACAAAACATTATTAATTGGGACAGTCGAGGGAAGAAAACCAACACGAATGGCTGCAATTTAGATGTCTTCTACAAAAATTTCACCAGGGCGTCACTAGCAACCATGAGCAGAGACTCAAGCAACAGCTACAGCCTCACTGGGAGAAGCAATAGCAATAGCCTCATTTTCAGCAGGATCTGGCGCATTCTTGAAAGACCAGTGGATTTCCCAGGCTTTGGGCCCTGTATCACAACGATTGGAGGTTTCTTCTCCTCTTTCTTTCCTTTTTTCTTCTCAGTGCTGGAACCTCACGAGGAACAAGCTCTGCAATTGCCTTCCAGTAATTCTTGTCTGCCTCACCATGAAACTTTGCTTGATTGGCCAGAAAGAGCTGACACCCAATGATATCCGAAAAATATATCAGAAGATAACTAGAACAAAAACATAGCACATACATGCAAACCAACTCAAGCTCACAAGCTAGGGCTAAAAAGGGAGAATCAGCTTTTAAAGAAGGAATTGAAATATTTCCTATAAATCAATCAGCTAACCACAATTTCAGCAGCATAAAAATTGGCTTTCTCCACAGCCAGTACACTCTAATGCCTGACCAGTCATCTCCAATGAGCCTCTGAACAACATTAGCCGCCAGAGTGAAACTTCAGAATTCAAGACATATCATAAAAGAAAACTACTAATTCCAGATGTAAATTGATGCGAGCCAGCAAACCAGCAGCGTGAAGGATACAGGCCTGAACTCCTTTTCGGACTTACTTAGCAGCATAATCCTTTTGCTTATGCCACTGTAACTAACAAATAACTTCTGCTATAGCAAAATAGATATCAAAAGAAAATGTTAGAAGATTGAGAGCTGTTCAAGTAGCTAAACACATTATAAGGACAGATTGAGTTGGCTCAGATAGACATATGCTTCACAATGGTTGCATTTAGAAATGCCATCCAAGTCATGATTTCACAGCCTACACATCATGGCCCTTGGCTCAGATAAGGTTTCAAACATATGCTTCATAACGGTTGCATTCTGAAATGCCCTCCAAGTTATGATAGCACAGCACAAATTTAGCATCAAAATAAATGAGAAGTACCTATCATCATTGCCGAATTGAATTAAGTAGGTTCAAAACTAATCCTAGCCCACACAAGCAACATTAGCAACTTGATACATGGCGACAATGACAACCTACATATAAAAATTTCATCAAACAATATCGTTGAAAGCATAAAGTCATGAAAATGTGTAATTATCATCTAGGACATACGAGTTAAAACAACAACTAAAAGTTTTCACATCATCAAACGACAAAGAGCAAATCCAATAACAAATTCTGAAATGAAAAGGAAGTTCCCATATAGGACCATTGACATAGTTCTCATTCCACCCATATTCTCTGTAATTGATGGAACTTGCTGCATTAACTGCATCCTCGCTGGAGGGTCACTCGGCATGTCCTCTAGCATTTCCCAAACTTCAGGTGTATAGCATCGTTCAAGAAAAGCGGCTTGGGCTTCATGCCATGTATTGTACTTTTTGTGTTCATTGTTCGGAAAGCCATCGACCAATGCCTTGCAATCATCCCACTCCCTAATGATTCCTCTTTTGCGTCCAGTGAATACAACATAGAACGACATTATGAAGACAAGGCAGCAAACAAAAGTAATCCTATTATTCGCTAGGACCTCCGTTCGTTGTGGATGATCCTGCGGAGAATAGAATGATCATAAATTATCATATATAGCACACAATAACCGAAATAGTAAGAAAATAATGATTTATCAAAAAAATTGTACTTCTAGATGTAAATTGATGCCACATTGCGTTGCCGGTCGCAGTTCCTTTTAACTCCTTTTTGTATAACAATCTTTCACAAGCAATTCTTCTTTTTAGTTTATTTTATTTCCATCTTTCAATATAAGTCTGATTGGATCAGATCGCTCTCTTTTTTTTTTAAAAAAATTTGGTTATTATACATCAGGTTCTTAAACCAGGGATTCTGTTGTAACTAATTGGCAATCAGGTGATAACATTTGATTTATTATCTAATCGATCCTTCTACTGCATTTTTCCAAGCCAAAATTTCTAACTACGACAGTTTGATATTAACCAGGTAAAAGATCAAAGAACAGTCATCAACGGGCAAGCACTAAGACATCGCATAGGTCTCAACCATCTCAACCAAAAGCATCGATGAGCTTTTGCATTTAGAAATCCACCACCAGACATCAAGATCATCTAATAAACTTCCTAAGTCACACACATTCATGTTAAATAAATCAAGTTGAAATACCTCTGCGATAATAGTCGGAAACAAAATGAACACCATAGCAACTGGCAAAATAAAAATGAGGCTATGTGACAGTCTCTCTTAAAACACCAATGAATCCCCATCATCCAGCAAAAGGCTCATTACAAATGGCAAATCAAAGCATTATAAATGGAAACAAAAAAATCCGCTAAAACCCAGACGATAACATAACAATCTGGAGGGTAAAAAAAAAGTAGGAAACAGATTATGGTAAAGAAAAAAGGGCATAGCAGCAAAGAAGAACAATACATATAAAAAATAAAATAAAACCCTTACCTGAGACATATATAAGCATCAAAATAGGTCTCAAGATCGAGTCGGATAAAGAAGAAAAAAAGGGAAAAGAACTTACCTGAGACAAGCTACGAGAGATAGGAGCAGAGATCGAAAATCCAGGGTTTAGCATCCAGGAGTTTGGGAGCAGAGATCGAAAGACAGGAGCAGAGATCGGAAGACGGGAGCATAGATAAAAAATTCAGGGTTCAATATCCAGGAGTTCGGGAGCATAGATCGAAGACGGGAGCAGAGATTGGAAGACAGGAGCAGGGGCGACGACCGCTCGAATGTGAGGCAAAAGAATGAGATCCTAGGGTTAAAAAGATTTTTTTATAGTGCCAAATATGCCCTCAGGGGATATCTGAAGGGATATGCAGCTATTCTTGGGGTCTCCAGGGAATAACTTTAGGGGATAACTCATGCTTAAACATAGGTTATCCCCTCTGGTTAACCTTTTTCATAGATAACCCCTGCAATTATAGCTTTTGGGGATAAGAGGGGATATCCTCCGAATATCCCCCTTATTTCCCATATCAAACACAGCCTTAAAAATAAAAAGGATATTCATCCTTTCTTATTTCTTATTTTAAATATAGTCTTATTTTCTTTCAAGTAAATGAGCTCTTATATTAAACAAAGAGAAATAAAAGAATAACGAATCTCTGTACTTGGGACTAAAAAAAAAGTCCAGCTGGTCTGTGTTTTTTTTTGGTTACAGCAGCCAGTCTGTTTGAGCCTTATTTCTTCCACCTTGTGTGAGGCATGCTTGAGGGTGTGAACTTGTGATTCACTAATGTCGGGGAGATTCTATTTGGCACGCCCGTTTAGCTGAGGAGCCCCCCATGCCAATTTAAAAAAATGACATATTTACCCTTAAAATTTTTGGACCAAAATACCCCTCCTTACTCAATAGCCCCTCCTCAACATCCAAACAGCCCCCCACGCTCCCCTGCCAGCCCCTTCCCCTTCCCCTGCCCCTCCTTCCGCCTCCCTCACTCCGGATCATCCTTGGATCATCGTTTGAAGGTTGATTGAAGCGATTTCAACCTTAAATCGAGCAATGGACAAGCAATTAGTAAATTTTGAAGGTTCTACGGTCGCAAAGGTTAGTTTATATCCCTGTCGTCAATTTTTTTTCTCGGTTCGTGCGTTGTTTGGTCCTATGTGGCCGAACAGGTAAGCTCTGTTCGGCCACACAGGGCCGAACAACATAAACATGTTCGGCCCTGGTGGGCCGAACAATTTTGGATCTTCTGTTCGGCCCTGTCCAAAGGTCATTACATTCCATTCATAATGCCTAAAAGGTACTGTAAAGGCTGTTTTATACCTATCTGTTTCCTTTATCTGTACTTGCCAAAATCCTGATTTCATGTCAAACTTAGAGAATATTTTTGCTTTATAAAGTCTGGATAAAAGGTCTTTTTTGTTAGGTATAGGATACCTAATCCATTCTAAGACCTTATTTAGAGGCTTATAATTGATGACTAATCTGGGAGTTCTCCTTTCTAATTCTGAGGCCTTTTGAACATAAAAGGCTGAGCATGACCAAGAAGATTTACTTGGCCTTATAAGTTTTTATCTAAGAGATCTGATATTTCTTTTTTACAATATTCTAACAATTCTTCGTTCATCTGAATAGGTCTAGATTTAGTTGGAATATTTATTTCTTTAAAATTTTTAATGTAAGGTAGACTAACACGATGTTTTTGTCTATCCCAAAAGGCCGTAGGATTTTGACTGCATAATTTTTTTTTTCTAATTTTCCTTGAATTTCTTCTATTTTGTTTTTCCAAAAATCTTCTTGTAATTGTTTTTCTATTTTAGTTATTTTGATTTCCTCTTTAAGATCTTGGCCGAACAGAAGAAATATGTTCGGCCCTGAGTGGATCTTCTGTTCGGCCACACAGGGAGTGGCCGAATAGAATGTTTATTCTTCATTTTTTTTTGGATTAATTATGAATAGGGTTTAAAATTATTATTTGATCGTATAGGACGATGCTTCGACCGAATGCAGCGTGATTGGCTCTGATTGTGTGATGGATTACATAAATAAATTTACAACTGACGAGGTAAAATTTAATTGCATTTATTTTCGTATTATTTGACTGAGCAATGTTTAAAATTGTCTACTAACATAAAACTATTTATTTTATAGATATTCAAAAGTAGAGAGGAAATGTGTAATTGGTGTCAGGAAGTCGGAAAGAGGAATGGATTTGTCGTTATTATTAAAAAATCTGATACAGACAACAATGTTAAGAAACCAAGAATTGTTTTTTCTTGCAAGAGGAGTGGTACTTGCAAAAGTAAACACATCAAGAAAAAGGGATCAAAGACCAGGGCCAGTGACACTAAGAAGTATGGATGTCCTTTTGCCTTAAGAGGAAAGAAATTGGACACTGCAGATGATTGGATGTTAATGGTCATGTGTGGTGTGCACAATCATCCAGCTGCAAAGCATCTCGAGGGGCACTCATATGCAGGACGATTATCTAAGCAGGAGACTACAATGCTAGTGGAGATGTCGAAGAGTTTGGTTCGGTCTAAGGACATATTATATACTTTAAAGCAAAGGGATGCCCTCAATGTTACGACAATGAAGACAATCTACAATGCACGGCAGAGGTGCAAGGCTGTAGAGATTGCTGGGAGATCTCAGATGCAACATCTTCTTGGTAAATTATCTGAGTGTAAATACATTGAGTGGCATAAGAATTGTATTAAGTCAGATGCTATGCGTGACTTGTTTTGGGCACACCCTGGCAGTATAGACTTGTTATGTGCATTTCCTCGTGTGTTGATAATGGATTGCACTTACAAGACGAATAGATATTATCTTCCTCTCTTAGAGATTATCGGGGTGACATCAATTGACATGATATTTTCTATTGCTTTTGTGTATATGGACTTTGAGCGAGAAGATAACTATACATGGGCATTAGAGAGATCGCGCAGTGTCATGGACGATAATGCTCTGCATGAGGTGATAGTCACAGATAGAGACTTGGCTCTATTGAATGCAATTCAGAGGGTATTTCCTATGGCAACACATTTGCTATGTAGATAGCATATTAGTAGGAATGTTTTGGCCCAGTGCAAAAGGTTATTTGAAACAAAGGAGAAATGGGATAAGTTTATAATGACTTGGAATATACTTGTGTTGTCCACCACAGAAGATGAGTTTAATGATCACTGGACAAAACTCCAGAGAGAGTTTAGTACCTACCCAAATACTTTACGGTATGTGTCAGATACTTGGCTGAGCAAGTACAAGGAAAGATTTGTTGCAACATGGACGGACACATGTAGGCACTACAGGAATTTGACAACTAATAGGTATCACAAGGAATTGATAAATTTATGAAATTTATAATTTAATTACGTAATTGTTATCTCCCTTTTATTAAATTTTATTTACTTTTTTAGGGAAAGTGCACATGCAAGGCTGAAAAGATAGCTTGGATCAAGCCAAGGAAATTTCGAATCTGAAGGGAGAAACAATCTCCGAGGCATGCATGTTTTAAAAATTGATAACAATTATCAATGCGGAAATTTAAAGATTACATACTAATCTATCTAACATGCATCAAGATCATATCTTTGCCTTGTATATAGGATCGATTGATCCAAAATATGCATATAAATAAAACTATCAAGATCATATCTTGATCTTCAAGGCAAGAAGTCATACTTCTTATCTTGAAGCATGCCTTAAGATCTAGGGATCATATCACTTACCTTAAAGGCAATTGGTAAATCCTTTTATGCTCTGCAGCCGTTCAATCGTCCGGCCTCTAGTATCGTCCACGCGAAGCCCCGAATGATCGGATTCCCGGGAGTGCTAGCTCGCGGAAAAAACTTTGCTGATCTTGAATCCTCCCACTTGAATTCTTCTTCTAGGATCCTCCACACTTCCGCTAGCACCAGAATCACCAGGATTTTCTATTCTAATTCTTTAGAAAATCAATTCATGACATATCGTGTGTTGTTTTTTTCTTCTATGTAATCTGGTGAGGGATGTCCTCTATTTATAGTCTCTTTTTAGCCAGCCCATTAAATTCTAACATTTAGAATTCCGCCGCTTGGCGAAAACCAAAGAAACGCCGAACCGTAGCGCTTGGTTAATTCGACGTTCGGTAAAAACAAAGAGTCATCGAACCGTAGCGCTTGGTTAATTCCGACGTTCGGTAAAAACCAAAGAGCGCTTGGTTAATATTTATTTCATATCTAACACTTTAGAATTCCGACGGAATTGTTTGGAGAAGATTAATGCAAGATATTAAATTCTATATGTGAATTTAATCTCTCAGACTTATGCGAGAGGTTTGGGTTTAGTTTTTGGTTTAAGCTAATCTGAATTTATTGGACTGAACCCACATAGATCATGGTCCAAGCCCAAATCAAATTTGGCTAGTCCTGAATCTATTTAAATCCAAATCAAGTCTAATTTCAAATCAATATTTGAAATTGACTAGTCCTTCTAATAGACTTAAACCAAATTGAATCTTATTCAATTGTACTTAACCCAATTGAGATAATTCAATCAATCAAATTGATTAATTAAATCATATACGATTCTCAATCGTTGATCAGCAAACAGATCATCCTAGGAAACTTCTATGCGTGTGACTCTCTAGGTTCGAACCTAAGCCGGTAGCATAGAAACAACTTTCTATACTAATCGATGTGCCCATCTAGCAATGGAACCCGACGTCCGGATAGGTCGAAGAGTTGCCGAGCAAACTCCAAGAACCCTAAGAAACAGTTACCGTATAATTCATCCTCTTGACCACAAATGCTAAGGATGGCTTAAGAGCCTGTCAACTCTAAATAGCAAATCCATAAAGTGATTTCAATTTTAGTGATCATGTGACTTTCACATGAAGTGCCTTGGCCAAGGTCTTGCTAAATTGAAACACAAGCATTTCTCCTTTTAACGGGATAGGTCAAATTCCATCTTGATCCACAACTGACTACCACAAGTACTTGACTGCACCCAGTAACCTTTCGTAGCTGGATTAGAAATCCAGGTGGTCCGGCACCTAAGTACAATGAGTTGCTTGTAAGCCACTGGTTGTGATCTTCAGGTCTGAAGGATACTTATACCTATATCTTCTCGGATTAACTCTTGACAGTAGAGTATCCGGAAATGAGTCACGTTCGGTGAAATGTACTCCTACACTTTCACCTGTATGTCATACCAGTGTCTCTACACTCCTTGGTTAAGAGGACAACCAACAAATATGATATACAACGTCCTATAATTGATAGTACTATGGCCCTGTCATAGTATATCATTTGGTCGCGAACCTTTTAAGGACCTTCAAAGATAAATCCTCCTTTATCGTGAAGGAAGATCCTAAGGGCTTCATTACAATCAGGAGTATTAAGAAGATGTTCTTGTAATGAATAAACTGCCAAATAACTTTTATTAATATATCAATTTATATACAATTTACATTAGCACAATCATCAAATGATTGGCTTTAGGATACAATTCCCAACAAACTCCCACTTAGCCTAAAGCCACTCATTACAGTATCTAATACCCATCTTCAACTTATAGTTGTCAAACTCCTTGATGCTGAGTGCTTTAGTAAATGGGTCACCTAGGTTTTCCTTTCCATCAATCTTCTGAAGATTTATGTCACCTCGGTCTACAATCTCTCGAATAAGATGAAACCGGCGCAGTATGTGCTTGGTGCGCTGATGTGCTCGTGGTTCCTTTGCTTGAGCTATGGCACCAGTGCTGTCACTGTACAACAGGACTGGTCCATCTATGGAAGGTGTCACTCCAAGCTCGGAGATGAACTTTCACAGCCACACAGCTTCTTTCACAGCATCTGATGCAGCGATGTACTCTGCCTCGCACACCGAATCTGCCACTGTATGTTGCTTGAAACTTTTCAGCAAACAGCTCCACCATTCAGGATAAACACGAAACCCGATACACTTTTGCTATCATCATGATCTGATTGGAAACTGGAATCAGTATATCCAACAAGTTTCAAATCAGACTCTCCATAGACTAACACTGTCCTTAGTATTTCTCAAATACTTAAGGATTGTCTTAACAACTTGCCAGTATTTTTCTCCTGGATCAGATTGGTATCTACTCACTACTCCTAGTGAGTATGCCACATCTGGTCTTGTACATGTCATGGTGTACATAATCGATCCCACTACCGAAGCATATGGAATTCGACTCATACGTTCTCTTTCATTAGGAGTTGTCGGACAATCCTTCTTAGAAAGATGAATTCCATGGCCTATCGGAAGATAGCCTTTCTTGAAATTCTCCATGCTAAACCTCTTTAGCACTGTGTCAATGTACGTAGATTGGGATAAACCAAGCATCCTCTTAGATCTATCTCTATAGATCTTCATCCCTAGGATGTATGATGCTTCTCCAGATCTTTCATGAAGAATTGTGATGATAACCATGTCTTTATTCCTTGTAATGCAGGGATATCATTCCCGATTAAGAGAATATCATCCACATATAATACAAGAAATACAATAACAGAATCGTTAGCCCATTTATAAATTCTTCTTTATTTTTAATAAAGCCATAAGATTTGATCACTTTATCAAATCGTATGTTCCAACTCCTAGATGCTTGCTTAAGTCCTAAATGGACTTCTGTAGCCTGCACACTTTAGACTCATCTTCAGATATAAAACCTTCAGGCTGTATCATATACACCTGTTCTTCTAAATCACCATTTAGAAAAGCGGTTGATCAAAACTAGTGCTGTCAGAATCTACGCTCCTTTCTTGCATCTGATGCATAACTCTGCCACTGCTTGAGCATGGATATGCTATCATCATGATCTCTGGAGTGTTGGGGTGGATTGTCGCCAATCAGATCGCCGAAGCATAATCGGAAGCCGACTCATACGTTCTCTTTCATTAGGAGTTGTCGGACAATCCTTCTTAGAAAGATGAATTCTATGGCCTATCGGAAGATAGCCTTTCTTGAAATTCTCCATGCTAAACCTCTTTAGCACTGTGTCAATGTATGTAGATTGGGATAAACCAAGCATCATCTTAGATCTATCTCTATAGATCTTCATCCCTAGGATGTATGATGCTTCTCCCAGATCTTTCATGGAGAATTGTGATGATAACCATGTCTTTATTCCTTGTAATGCAGGGATATCATTCCCGATTAAGAGAATATCATCCACATATAATATAAGAAATACAATAACGGAATCGTTAGCCCATTTATAAAGGTTCTTCTTTATTTTTAATAAAGCCATAAGATTTGATCACTTTATCAAATCGTATGTTCCAACTCCTAGATGCTTGCTTAAGTCCTAAATGGACTTCTGTAGCCTGCACACTTTAGACTCATCTTCAGATATAAAACCTTCAGGCTGTATCATATACACCTGTTCTTCTAAATCACCATTTAGAAAAGTGGTTTTAACATCCATCTGCCAAATCTCATAATCAAAGTGTGCTGCTATAGCTAGCATAATCCGAATGGATTTCAGCATTACCACGGAAGAAAACGTTTATAGTCAATACCATAACGTTGACGATACCCCTTAGCAACCGGACGTGCTTTATAGGTCTCAACCTTTCCATTTGCGCCTCTTTTCCTCTTGAAAACCCACTTACACCCTATGGGTTTTATCCCTTCGGATGGGTCAACTAATGTCCATACATTATTGTCCTTCATGGAGTCAAGTTCGGATTTCGTGCCTCAAGCCATTTATTAGAGTCAGTCCTTTGCATAGCATCCATATAGGTGATCGGATCCTTTGTTCTCATCGAGTTCAACAGGATCATCATTCTGGACCAAGAAACCTAAGTATCTGTCCGATTGATGTGGTACTCTACCAGATCGCCTTAATGGTGCATCTAAAATGGGTTTTGAGTTTGATCTAATCAACTCAGATTCTAAGGGTTCACTGGTTTGTGTTGTTCCTTCTACTTGATGAACTTCCTCAAGTTCAATATTAGAGCTATTTGTTCCTTCACTAAGGAACTCCTTTTCAAGAAAAACTGCTCTATTACTAATGAACAACTTTTGTTCTTCAGTATTGTAGAAGTAATATCCTTTGGTCTCTTTCGGATAGCCGATAAAAAAATATTTGTCAGATTTGGGTTCAAGTTTGTCTGATTTTGCACGTTTCACATAAGCCGGACACCCCCAGACTCTCAGATAGGTAATAACCGGTTTATGTCCATACCACATCTCATGTGGAGTTTTAGAAACAGACTTACTTGGAACCTTATTAAGAATATGACAAGCTGATTCTAATGCGTATCCCCAAAATGATATTGGCAAGCTCGCAAAACCCATCATGGACCGAACCATGTCTAACAGAGTTCGATTCCTTCTTTCCGACACACCGTTATGCTGCGGTGTTCCAGGAGGAGTCCATTGGGAGAGAATCCCATTCTCTCTTAAATATGTCACAAATTCATTGGAAAGGTATTCGCCTCCTCGATCTGATCGAAGGGTCTTAATACATTTTCTTGTTTGTTTTTCTACTTCTTTATGATATAGTTTGAACATTTCAAACGACTCAGATTTATGTCTCATAAGATAGACATAACCAAACCTAGAAAGGTCGTCTGTAAAAGTAATGAAGTAGTAATATCCACCTTTGGCACAAGTGCTCATTGGTCCACATACATCAGTATGTACTAGACTCAATAGCTCTTTGGCTCTTTCACCTTTTCCAGTAAAAGATGACTTGGTCATTTTACCAAGAAGACAGGATTCACAGGTAGTTAATGATTCACAATCATCAACTCGAAGGATGCCCTCCTGAGTTAACCTGTTTAATCTGTTCTTATTGATATGACCCAGCCGATGGTGCCAAAGATAAATGTCTGTGACATCAGTTGTTCTAGGGCGCTTACTTGAATTGTACACTACATTCACAGGCTGTGATAATATATAAATGCCATTAGATAAATGCCCAGTCATTACAGTGACTCCATTCATAATGATATTCAAAGTAACATCCTTTATTGAAATTTCATAATGACTTTTGGCCAGAAGGCCTACAGAAATTACGTTCAACAAGAACGTTGGGCAAAAATGACAATCATTTAGTATAATGACATTTCTATTGAAACTATTTCAAGAACTCCTAATGCCAGAACTGGAACTAATCTTCCATCGCCGACATTAAGGAATCTTTCATTGTCCTCAAATCTTCTGGTGACCTGTAGTCCCTGCAATGAATTGCAAATGTTAAAAGGACTCCCGGTATCCAATACCCAGGTCTGATTATCATATACAGAAAAATTACAAGGTGTTATCATATAAATACCTTGTTGAGCAACATCTTGCTCCTTTTTCTTCTTTGGCCTGTTTTGATCAAGTGTGGCAATGTAAAGAGGACAGTTCCTCTTCCAGTGCCCTTGCATCTTGCAGTGAAAGCATTCAGCTTGACTTTTATCAACTTTCTTCTTCTGCATCTGACCCTTATAGATGTCCTAGCATGTTGCACCTTTTTATTATTCTTTTTCTTCTTCCCTTTCCCAAAGGGTTTACGCCCTACCTTAGATCCTTCAACCACATTAACCAAACCCTTAGAGAGCTGGTTATCCTTCTCAAAGTTCTGTAACAACCCAACAAACCGTGGTAGTTGACTGCAGGCTTTGTCATTCGAAAATGAGTAAGGAAAGGTCGGAAGGATGGAGGCAAGGAATTCAGGATCGCATCTTTTCCCAACTGCTCATGTAAGGGAAAGCCGAGCTTGCTTAGGAGTTCTATCTTCTCGATCATGTACAATACATGATCAGTGACAGGAGATCCATCCCTCATTCGAGCATTGAAAATAGCACAACTAGTCTTGTGCCTTTCAACATCGTCGGGTGTGCCGAAAGATTCATTCAACGCTTGAATGATTTCTTCTGGCTGAGCATTCTCGAACCGGCGACCGAATTCATCGTTCATTGCTGCTAGCATGATACAACGCACGCTAGTTCTATCATTGAGCCACTTCTGATAAGTGTCTCTCTCAGAACTTTGGGTGTTTGCATCAGGTATCTTTGGTGCAGGATTATTCAGAATATATAGAATCCTCTCATGCTCAAGGACGATCTTAAGTTTTCTGAACCAGCTATTGAAATTGGAACCATTCAACTTGTCACTATCCAATAGGGACCTTAATGATAAATTAGTGGCCATGTTCTGCATAAGGAAAAACTAAAGTTTATTAGTATATAAATTGATTCAGTCTAAAGACTTGGACTTTAGTCTAAAGATTCTCCACTATTTTGTTCAAATTGGCAGCCTCTACACCCCAATTCGAAGAATTATTCTTAATTCTTTAGCGGGCACTAAGATCTACATAAACTACATACAGGCCCAAGTGAAGCTTGGCTAACCCATATGCATCTAAGAGTAGGTTCAAAACCAATTGTTTCCCAAACAATTCTTAGTGTTCAGTTTTGCCCCATATACCTCTTCAGCAGGCATGAAGTGCCTCCACTGAAAGTTCTGGTTAGGTCCAACCATTAAATGATATAATCAGTGTAACCTATCAATAGACAACCAAGCCCGAGTGAAGCTCGGCTCACCTGACTGTCTATTAATAGTTACGCTGACTTATCATATAATGAATGATAATTTCGATGGTTGACAAGCACCAGGCATGGAGTGCCTCCAATGATTATCAAGACATCGGACTCATTATCACCCACCTTAATGGGAGGCTATGATTTAGTTATCATATAACTATTTCATTTTAAGGACCTAATAATTTTAGAGGATTTAATAATCTGTAGATAAATTGACTAATCAAGTTCTCCCACTGAATCTATGAAATCGGTAGAATGAAACAAGATTAAGTCAGGTTAAGTGGCACCTAAATCAGTCAGACTGATTTCCTTACAGGCATGGGTCAACCCGAATCAGGTAAATGATCTGAATCATAAATGGTTCACCATATTGACCAGGTGAGTGAGATCGATGGGAGGGATATGCCATTAACTCATTAAAGACGCATCAATACGAGTAGCTCCCAATTAAAAACCATTCGATCGTTGATCCTAGAGCAACTTGCCAACTCACCTTGACATCATATGGTTAACCAATTCTGATTTGACCATCTAAGAGATTCATGCTCAACCACGGAGCCTAATCTACTTCCATTTGGTTTAATCAAAGAGAAGGACATGATCAACTACAACTATTGTTTGATTTAGAGCATTCTTAACCTAATCTAATTAGATTTGATCAAATACTCTTATAGTCCAGTTGATTTAAACCTTAGGGTCTAACCCTTTATGGACCCGATTTAGCTAACCCAAAGGATTAAATATATTTCATGTTTACATGTCATATATTTCAATCAAGCATCACATGTATTATGTTACTACTCATAATTCCTATATTTAGATCATATCTAAAGAGATTATGAATTAACATTTGACATTCAAATTAGACTCTCATAAATATTTGTATGTTTCATAACATAGACATCATGCCATCATATATCATATCTATGTTTTATACTAAACATGCAAATATCATATTTTTATACAACATCAATATGTATCAAATATAAAACATATTTGAGAGTGTGTGTAATCAGTGTTTTGAAGCCAAAGATCAATTTAAATTATCACGGCAATATGTCACAGAATACCTCGTTGAATGGGTAATTTGGATTTTCAATCCATTTGTGACCGAATAGACCTATGATTTGTTTTAGCCTTGATTACACAATTAATAGGAGCATTAATTTACATGCAATAAATTAGATCAATACGAAACCATCGCTCTGATACCATTTTGAAGGGAGAAACAATCTCCGAGGCATGCATGTTTTAAAAATTGATAACAATTATCAATGCAAAAATTTAAAGATTACATACTAATCTATCTAACATGCATCAAGATCATATCTTTACCTTGTATATAGGATCGATTGATCCAAAATATGCATATAAATAAAACTATCAAGATCATGTCTTGATCTTCAAGGCAAGAAGTCATACTTCTTATCTTGAAGCATGCCTTAAGATCTAGGGATCATATCACTTACCTTAAAGGCAATTGGTAAATCCTTTTATGCTCTGCAGCTGTTCAATCATCCGGCCTCTAGTATCGTCCATGCGAAGCCCCGAATGATCAGATTCCCGAGAGTGCTAGCTCACGGAAAACGACTTTGCTGATCTGGAATCCTCCCACTTGAATTCTTCTTCTAGGATCCTCCACACTTCTGTTAGCACCAGAATCACCATGATTTTCTATTCTAATTCTTTAGAAAATCAATTCACGACATATCGTATGTTATTTTTTTCTTCTATGTAATCTGGTGAGGGATGTCCTCTATTTATAGTCTCTTTTTAGCTAGCCCATTAAATTCTAACATTTAGAATTCCGCTGCTTGGCAAAAATCAAAGAGACGCCGAACCGTAGCGCTTGATTAATTCCGAGGTTCGGTAAAAAACCAAAGAGTCATCGAACCGTAGTGCTTGGTTAATTCTGGTAAAAACCAAAGAGTCGTCGAACCGTAGCTCTTGGTTAATACAAAGAGGTACATTTATTCCATATAAATTCTAACACTTTAGAATTTCGACGGAATTGTTTGGAGAAGATTAATGCAAGACATTAAATTCTATATGTAAATTTAATCTCTCAGACTTATGCGAGAGGTTTGGGTTTAGTTTTTGGTTTAAGCTAATCTGAATTTATTGGACTGAATCCACATAGATCATGGTCCTAGCCCAAATCAAATTTGGCTAGTCCTGAATCTATTTAAATCCAAATCAAGTCTAATTTTAAATCAATATTTGAAATTGACTAGTCCTTCTAATAGACTTAAACCAAATTGAATCTTATTCAATTGTACCTAACCCAATTGAGATAATTCAATCAATCAAATTGATTAATTAAATCATATACGATTCTTAATCGTTGATCAGCAAACAGATCATCCTAGGAAACTTCTATGCGTGTGACTCTCTAGGTTCGAACCTAAGCCGGTAGCATAGAAACAACTTTCTATACTAATCGATGTGCCCATCTAGCAATGGAACCCAACGTCCGGATAGGTCGAAGAGTTGCCAAGCAAAATCCAAGAACCCTAAGAAATAGTTTCTGTATAATTCATCCTCTTGACCACAAATGCTAAGGATGGCTTAAGAGCCTGTCAACTCTAAATAGCAAATCCATAAAGTGATTTCAATTTTAGTGATCATGTGACTTTCATATGAAGTGCCTTGACCAAGGTCTTGCTAAATTGAAACACAAGCATTTCTCCTTTTAACGGGATAGGTCAAATTCCATCTTGATCCATAACTGACTACCACAAGTACTTAACTGCACCCAGTAACCTTTCGTAGCTGGATTAGAAATCTAGGTGATCCGGCACCTAAGTACAATGAGTTGCTTGTAAGCCACTGATTGTGATCTTCAGGTCTGAAGGATACTTATACCTATATCTTCTCGGATTAACTCTTGATAGTAGAGTATTCGGAAATGAGTCACGTTCGGTGAAATGTATTCCTACACTTTCACCTGTATGTCATACCAGTGTCTCTACACTCCTTGGTTAAGAGGACAACCAACAAATATGATATACATCGTCATATAATTGATAGTACTATGGCCCTGTCATAGTATATCATATGGTCGCGAACCTTTTTGAGGACCTTCAAAGATAAATCCTCCTTTATCGTGAAGGAAGATCCTAAGGGCTTCATTACAATCAGGAGTATTAAGAAGATGTTCTTGTAATGAATAAACTGCCAAATAACTTTTATTAATATATCAATTTATATACAATTTACATTAGCACAATCATCAAATGATTGGCTTTAGGATACAATTCCCAACAGAATCATCTTGAACAAAAATACATATTTTGATTGAGTTGCAGCATAGTGACATTAAAGCCTCATTTGAGAAGAGTTTGACGGTCGTGCAACACGACTTCAAGCCTGCTGAATTCAAAGAACTGTGAGGTTTCATTTCTATAAGTGCATTAAATCAGATCATCGCTCAAGCGAACCGAGCCAATTCAGTTGGTATTGATGATTCAGTTTGTGGGTGTGCTATTCGGCGAACACATGGTTTAACATGCGCCCATGAGATTGTGTGGTTCAAGATGGAAGGTCGGCCAATTCCCTTCGATTGCATAGATCCTCATTGGAGAAAACTTGATATGATGCCGGCTTCAAATGTGCAAAGTATTCAGCTGAGCTGTGAACCAGAGTTGGATATAATTGCTCGGAAATTCAAACAGTTAGATGGGTTTTCGAATATGCAGATGTTAAGAAAATTGAGAGATATTGCTAGCCCAGAAAGTATTTCTCTTGAAGAACCTGCCAAAAGAATCACTCGTTCACTTGGCCGTGGCCGTGCTTTATTGAAGGTTGATACATCTACCCGCCGTGATCCTTCTGCCTTTGAGTTGATTCTTTCAGGACAAGATAGTTATTCACCTGGTACGGGCACTCCACCAATGACGCAAGTGCCAAAGAAGCAGCCAAGGAAGAAGGTACGAAGCATTTCTTTCACTAAAGAAGGGACCGTGCTGGTATGTGCCGGATGCGTGCCGATATGTGCCGGACGCATGCTGGTACGTGCCGACACATGCCGAAAACTTTTGGACCTCATGCCGGTATGTGCCGGACGCGTGCCGGTACGTGCCGGCACATGTCAGCAACTTCTAGACCCCGTACCGGTATGTACCGGACGCGTGCCGATATGTGCCGGCAACTTTCGGACCCATGCCATTTGTTATTACAAAGCGATTGTTTACCATCTAATTCATTCGTTAATTGTTTGCAGGTTTCTCGTCAACGAACCCGGTCATATAAGCCAACAATCTATATTGATCAAATTCCAGATGGGTTGAGGCCGTTCATCCAACATATCAAGGATGTTAAAGCTGACAGTAACTGCGGATTTAGAGCAATAGCTGACTTGCTAGGAT
This sequence comes from Calamus simplicifolius, assembly GCA_900491605.1. Taxonomy (NCBI): domain Eukaryota; kingdom Viridiplantae; phylum Streptophyta; class Magnoliopsida; order Arecales; family Arecaceae; genus Calamus; species Calamus simplicifolius. Next base: position 273,905 of record UESW01001850.1, read on the forward strand.
TTGGAGAGGAGGATTGGCTCTATATTAGGAAGGATTTATTGAATGACTTGCAATGTCATTCGGAGCACTATCGTGCTTTATTTGCTGTCGAAGGGAGGTTTGAGGAGATTGAGCATGCATTATCATATTTTGATAATGCTTCACCTTATGACCGATGGATGACTATGCCGGATATGGGGCACGTTATAGCGTCCCGTTATAACGTTGTCCTATACCACCTCTTCTTGCAACAATGTCTTACATTCCTACCTCTACGATCGGTGCCTCTTCCTCCTTTATCCCGCAAAGATATTGCAGTGGCATTCGTTATTGGCAATCATTTTGTGGAGGTATTACTTAAACAACTCTTAATCATCCTTAAATGACTAATAATTCATTATGTTTACTAATTATATATTTTGCAGGTGTTTCTGTTACCGGGTCATCCCATTCCCCCAATAGCAAGCAATTGGTAAAAACATTATTTACCCTGTGCTTCCGGATGGGCTACTTCATATACATCTAGGATTCATCAGTTCAGACAAACGATCTTGTTGGATGTTATTATTAGCGAGACTATTGAGTTGTAGAGTTAATTTTGTTAGCAACAATCAATTTTGTATAACGTCTGACATATTTATATTAATTCAAAAAATTTTCATTCAAATTGAGCCAAAAGGAAGTAAAATTTCATTCAAATTTCAATGTCTTTTACAAAAAGATGCACTATGTGCTAAAAGATACAAAATACATCAGGGATCCCCACCACGCCTTCGTCGACGCTTGTACTGCTATGGCGATGCATGACTAGGGCCAGGGACATCAGGCTTAACAGGCTCAACCGTAGAGATATGCTGATCCTGCAACACATGTGCAATCTGTGATATGACATCGTACATGTACGTCCCCTGTGACGCAACAGCCTCCTCCCGATCTATATCAAGAATGCTGGTGCAAAGGCCAAGCGCATCTGCAATACACCGGCCTTGCACGTCAGCATCAGCAACATCGGGATGTGATCGTAAGTAGATACTGGATCGGATCTCCGGAAGGTGAACAACCAGATGCGTGATCCGAGAATACCACTCCAAAAATCTCGGTACGCAATCTGAGGGTTGGGTCACCGGATGGCTCCTGCTTGCTGGGCTCAGCAGGTGATCCTCCCACCTCTCCCATAACTGCTCATAGAAGACGTACCGGATGCGGTACGAAGCTTATGTCGATCCTCTGCTGGCTCGCTCAGGGGCCAGTGGCGCATGGGGGATCGTCTGTATCCTACCGAACTATCGTAAAACCCTTTCAAGATGATAGGGTTCTATGACATCCATGCACTTCAGGCATCCACTAAAGAATGCAATATCAAGGAATGGACGATCATCCCGGATAAGACGATGGGGATCCCAAACTACCTGCAATATATTAAATTGTAATAAGTTTGATAATGCATGACAAATTATATAAATACACAAGTGCATGGTCCTATGGTACATACCTCATCTGCCCTCAGTACGTCCAATGACTCGCATAGAATCACCAAATGGTCCATCGTAGAATGGGGTGGAGTGCCGGGAGTCCATCGGTGTACGCGGGGCCTAGCATCAGTATAGTCCAGGGCTGGGTGAGGAGTGAGAAAGGGAAAATGCTCATAAATCCATGCATGGAGAAGTGTCATATATCCACTGATCTATCTAACGGATGCCCTAGACGCAATCCCCAACTACCGATATAAATAAGCCAAGGCACCCGCACCCCAGGCATATGTGCTCACTCTATCCAAATGCCGAAGTAGAGCAAGATAAGCTATAGGCACCCTCGTCCCGCTCTTATCAACAAAAAGTGTACACCCTAACAAAAAAAGCAAATACGCTCGTGCTGCATAGTCTATCCTACGACGGCTATCTTTATCTGATACATCATGGAAATGACTCTTCAGCCACTCTAACCTCACAGACTGACCGCGGACAGATAGAACCTCCTGACGCGCATCATCCCGTGATACATCCAATAGCTGCACTAGTAGGTCCTCAGCATCCTGATCACTCATCCTATCTGTAGACAAGGACACTGAGGCACCCATGACACTAATCCCTAATATGGCGACAACATCATCCAACATGATTGTCATCTCGCCAAAGGAAAGATGAAAGGTATTTGTCTCGGGCTGCCATCTCTCTACAAAGCCCGAGACAAGAATCTTATCGGCGAACCGATAAGAGCAATGCACTAGCTCAAGAAGACCCGACTGCTGAACTATATCCATGAATCTCCTATTTGATTGCTCTGATGCCCACCACTGCCACTCACCTACTTTGGCAGCATGGTTCATGCACTTCAGTGGAGTCCATTCCTGTGAAATATAAATGGATAACATGAATAACACACAACAGCATCGAAATAATACATTAAATAAAATACGGTAGAACAACGAACAAATACCTGTTGCCTCCAGATGGAGGCTGCAATATGTGTCCTGAAACTCCTAAGGACAGAGTCATCCTCAGGACCGCTTGGATAAGGACCATCCACTTCATCATCATCAACATCCATAGCTGGGATGTCCTCGTTTGTTGTCTCATCTGGGGGCGATGGTGCAACAACAACCTCAGAAACCTTAGAAATCTCAATAACCTAAGGTGCCTGGATTCTACGTCTCCTGGCAGACGCTGTGGGTCTAACTCGTGAGGGGCCAGCATCTAGATCTGGAACATTACAATATTCATCATTAAAACCCAAGATAAAATTATGTCAAAATAATATTTTTATTAAAAATATTAATAATATAAACTCATTAAAATTATAATATATACTTTATAATATACTTGATTATAATTATAATATACTTTATAATATACTTTATTATAATTATAATATACTTTATAATATATTATAAATTATAATATACTTTATAATATACTTGATTATTATAATTATAATTATAATATACTTTATTATAATTATTTTATAATTTAATTACTCTGTTTGGCCCAGCTGGGCTGAACAGAGTTAAATTCTGTTCGGCCCTAGTTGGTCGAACAGAATTAAATATGTTCAGCCCAGCTGGGCCGAACAGATTTAATGAACATAATTCAACTCTGTTCGGTCCAGCAGGGCCGAACAGAGATCACGTAGGGTGGGAGGGAGGGGGAGAGGTGGCGGAGAAGGGGCGGAGTCATGGGAGGGATGTGGAAGCTAGGGAGGGAGGGGAGCTTGACTAAAAAAAAAATCTATTGAGGGAGACGGATCGAGTGAGGGAGGGAAGGAGGAAGGGAGGGAGGAAGACCTTACCTGCTAGAAAGCCGTCGTCGGGGAAGCCACCATTGGGGAACACCGTGAGCGAGAGGGGCACCGTGAGCGAGAGCGAGTGGGGGAGCGCGGTCGGACGAGGGGGGGAAGGGGGGACACTGAGTAATTTTAGAGGGGAAAGAGGGAGGGGGCAGCACGGGAGGTGAAGGAAGAAGGAATAGTTTAGGTATTTTATAATTTTAAAAAACTAATGAGTAATTTTAAAGGATTATTAAGTAAAAAAATAAAATAAAATAAAAAAATTTCTGACAAAAAAACCGTGGTCCAAATAGAATTTTCCCTAATGTCGATGGATGCCTGCATGCATATCTACGAAAGCATAGAGCATGCCTCTGACATACGGTTGGTGCCCCAGATGTTAAGTAGCCGTTAAGGTCACGTCCAACTTCTTTAGGTAGTGTTTGAAATAGGGGATCGATAAGAGGGGATATCCAGGGGATATTCCCTCTTATTCCCAAAAGTCATAACTACAAGGGATCATAAGGAATAAAGTTAATCAAAGGGATAATCCATGGTTAACCATGAGATATCCCCTCAATTTATTCCCTATAAAATGTAGGAATAGCTGGTTATCCCTCCAAATAAGAGTAAAAAAAGGTTATCATATGGATTTACCTTTTTGCATTTGATATGATTAATGAGATAGCTAAAAAATATTCTTAGAAATAATCAGAAGATAAATTTTATCCTATATATTTATTCATGAATAATATTTTCTCTATTAAACCCTATCTTAAAGTTGGGATTATCATGACAACTGGTCACGTCGGAGTGCTGGGTCGAGAAGAAATTAGAGCTGCGAGATAGCCGTCAACTATGAACTGCTCATCGTTGAATAAAGTAAGCCAGGCTGTTCGGTCCGAAGAGCATTTATCAGGTGCAAAAAAGGCAGGCGGGGGAATTCAAATCCCCAAGCATTATATGTGGACCCACGTCATGCGAGACGCGGAGGGTCGATAGCGCTTATCCGTTCCCCGGACCCAGGTCAGTCGCCAGCCTCCCGCCACGTCCTCAGCGAGCTGGTAACAGCCCACGCGGCGGCGTGCCAACTACGTCCGGACGCATTGATATCTTCTTCTACCAACTGCCAGCTCAGCGGGGCAACTCTTCTTATTCCGTTTCTTTTTACGGGTTACGTAAGGCACTCTTCCGCTTTTTGGGACTGGTACTTTTCTACCAAAAGCGCCCTTGAAAATTAAAAAAAAAGTCTTGGATGCGGTGTTGCACTGCGCATGACGATTAGCTCACAACGTGCGTACGAAAAATAAATATTTTTATTTTGATACGCACGGCATGCGCGTGCATTAATCACCGATGCTGGGCATCCTGCATCGCATCCCTGCACAAAGATTTTTTTTCTAAAAATTTTAGGCTCCACACATGGTAGTAGATGTACCGTTGAACCTAGGAAACAAATGAATAGGATTCAGAATTTCTTTTAGTACCATGATATACATTAGAACTAAGATAGGTAAATCTTGAGTGATATGGCAAGATTAAATTAGAAATTGGCTTTATGCATTGATTTTGAGGTCTTTTAATAAAAAGAAAGTTTTAAAGAGCATAAAAATTCTTGTTCAATGTTTTCATATCTTATCCATTGACCTATATTGATTTACATTGATTAAGATAAAAATAGTTGCAATGTTAGTCCTTGCCAACGAAAAACCTTGGTTGGAATTCCAAAACCTCTTATGATACCTGTAATATTATTGCATTCTCCACATATCTAAGGTACTCCCTACTCCCTTCCCTTAGTTGAATACTTCAAGGATGGCTAATTATTTGATAGACTATATAAAATTAAGTGCACATTGCTGATGAGGTGATTAATAGCAAGGTTAACATTTATATAACTTTTTCTTGTATCATTTTTGTACTAATTTCAGATTTCTCCATTGACATGTTAGCTTTATGTTGAAATAAGATTCTTGGTAGGGAGATATATGAAACAACCAACATGGATTTTCATCGATGACCAATTAAGGAAGAATGATAATCTGTTAGCAAGCATCACATTGATAGCTCTCTTTAAGGATTGATTAATAGTTAAATCTAGGGAGAAATTTCAAGTGCCAGCTTTGTATAAATCTATCATGCACAATTGCCTCAAGTATACATTTTAAGATTATGTTAGGGCTAAATATGCTTTTAAACATTAAATTTTTGCTTAAAATTTATTTTAGTCATCAAACTTTTAGTTATATAGTTTAATTTTTTATATTTAAAAAATATTATATTTTTTAATATTTTGTTATACGCTTATCTAAAATTAACATAATAGCTGATATGTCATTTTAATGCAAATATATGGATTGATTAAAAAATTAATACATTAATTATTTTATTATTAATTGATCCATGTCAAGATCAAGGTGGATTTTAAGGCAGTTTGAGGGTTGCTACTATAAATCTCAAGGGCAGCGCCTTCAAAGTCAAACCATCAGCACCCAACGCTCCAAGAAGCGGCACCGCTCCGTCAAGCTCAAGTAGAGGTAAAGGCACAAACGTGTCTCTCTCTGTTCTGACTTCGCACCGCCATTCAACTCCTATGCTCTCTTTCCATTTCCATCTTGAACTTGTCCACTCCTTCTCTCCCGGCCTCAAATGCCGCATCATCGAATAAAATATAAGCAAACAAAATCCAATTCGTCCTCCCTCCTATAAATCCCCGCTTCCGTTCATCGATCGATTTCACCCCTACTTTGAACGGTTTCTCCGTTGGCGTTCTTCGATCGCTTTTTTTTTTTTTTTTTGGAGTTCTTTGATCCTTCTCTGGTGAAAGATCGCTCGTTTTGTTGTTCTCGTCGAGCAGGAGCCATGAACGCTCTGGCTGCCACCAGCCGCAACTTTCGTCAGGCGTCCCGCATCCTGAGGCTCGACTGCAAGCTCGAGAAGAGCCTCTTGATCCCCTTCCGTGAAATCAAGGTGTGGATTTCTTGTTCTTGTTTTTTTTTTTTTTCCTCCTTTGTTTCTTGATGATTTTTTTGGGTTGGCTTCTTGTTTTCTTGTCGGTGTCCAGGTGGAATGTACCATCCCTAGAGATGATGGGACGCTGGTTTCTTACATTGGGTTTAGGGTTCAGCATGACAATGCGCGGGGACCGATGAAGGGAGGCATCCGATATCACCCCGAAGTGAGTTCTTTTTTATTTCTCTCTTTCTTTCTTTATATCTGTAGTGGATATATGTAGGTTTACTGGATGTTCTTGGTTCAGTAGATTCAAGATATCTTCTTAGGGTTGTGGCATTAGATTTTGTGGGATTCTGTTATATTCGCCATACTTATGCCTTAATCTGTATCGTGATACTGATGGAGCAAATCGGAAGGAAATTTATTTAATATATGTAATTTCGAGATGATTTTGTGATATGATTTAGTCTGTCTGATCATGATTCTCATATACTGATGCACATCATTTTGCATTGATTTAAGACTCTGTTGTTTGTTCAAAGTGCCTTTTTTTTTTTTTCCAGTTTTCAGATTCTTTGTTTTTTCTTTGTTCCTTGGTTGTCTGTTGTCGTATTCTGGGTTTGCATTTATAGCTTTGTTAAACAAATGCATCAAATTATCTTCATTTCCAATAATTTCTCATGTCTAATTATGTGACTATCTATAATGATTATGACAAGCTCTGGTGTCTTCTCACTAATTTGATTGCTGTCATTGACATCAACGCTATGTAATGGTGCAAAATTATTACTAATGAAAGCTAACATTTTAGTCTGCTTTCTGTATGAAGAATTTCCAGTGACATTATCCACATGAGATAAGTTTTGTAGAATGATCCCATTGTTTGTTTCCATGAAAATTTATGATTTTTCCTTGTTACATGGACTGGTTATCACTTGAAAGTATCTCAATTGATTTTACACTAAAATCCTGTATAAAGAGAGACGATTGATGATCATTTTGTGATCTGTTATTGGGATGTCCCTGGAATGGATTGGCCATAGGACATTTTTGTGCTGCCTGAGCCTCTCAATTCTTGCCAAAGCTTGGTTCAATTCTAGAATAAATCTATCTCTTGTCAGCTTAGAAAGGTTCAAGCCACATATATTTGTGGTCCCACCTTGTTATTGTGATAGTCATTCAGGGAACAAGGAAAACTTGTTCTTTTTCATGGATATGGAAAGTTGACAACCAGAAAATATATTTCAGCAATATGAAAAACCAGTGGTCAATTGCTCAATCTTATGTATCAGAATTACTTGATACTGTAACCACTTTAAGCATTTCTGGAATTAGAAGGGTTTTAAATTGCCATGCCTTTCATTTAGAGAAATGATTTAGACATTCATAAAGAGCCCAGGAAGAGCGCAAGAAAATGAGGAATTCAGCCGGGGATGGTGTCTAAGATATTTCTTTTCATTTATTAGAAGTTTAATATTCAAGCACTGACAAGTATGGAAGGTTTTGGGCATTATCAGGCCACATGGCTGATATCTCTGGTTAAGGAGACCAGGAGATCTGAGTTCCATGTGTTTTCCATTTCCATTATAATGAGCAGATTTTTCACTTACTTGCAGGCCTTAATAGACTTGAGCTTGGCAGGTTAACAGCGTTATTTAGTGATTGTATTGAATTATTTTTCTTCTGAATTCAAAGTTTTATCATGCTAAACTTGACAATCTAATAATGTGACCCAACCATGAAGTAAATTGTATCTTGGGCCATATGAACGACAGCTATTTTACTTTTAGAGGTAATCACTAAAGAAATGAAATCATGATGCTTAAAAGTTAGAACAACAACCTTGTAATATATGTTGCTTATATATGACATGCAATGAATTCCTTCAAATCTAGCATTTTATGCAATGTGATGAAAAAAATGTGATGAAAAATAGGGCAGTTATTATTTAGTATGAACTCAGGCAGTTTTATGTGGACACCAAATCTTAATTACGTTTAGATCTGGTTTCTTCATGCATTGGACAGTTGGAGGCTTGAAGACACTCCATTCTCTAAAATCATCAAGTCATTATGTCAGTCATTACATGTCTTTGTTTGACATCTTTACATAAAAGTTGTCTAGCATTGCATTTAGCAGAGGTTCTATATGAAAAAACTTGAAACAATTGGCCCACCTAATTTTCCATCACTCATGCTCAGATACAAGTTACCAATGCATCCCTTGGTCGGATTTCTTAATGTTTCCACTGTCGGATTCTTCTTAATTCTTGGACACTTCCCACTCATATTACATCTCAAAGTACCATTGTAATTATAGTTTCTCTATGGTTTTCAATTCTGCACTCATTCACAAATGTCACTCCTGAGATCTCCGTAACTCTTGATGCTAGCAAGACCTCATAGGGGAGTGGATTAGTATTTTGCAGACCATATATTTGGATCAAAGTAGGAACTTCTAACTTGATTTAGTGAACTTTTTTTAGCATGGGTGAAAGCATAAAATAATGGAATAATTATTGAGAAACACCTGGCAGCTGGATCAGGTGTTCAAGTCCTGCCGCAGCCACTTTGCGTAAAAACAAGTGCCAAAGGTTATGTTTGTCTCCAGTTTGACCCTCCCAGGGCCCTGGAATGTCAGGAGCATAACTGGGTACTATGGTTTACCTGGCGGCTGGATCATGACTTGGCAATTCCACAGAGTTGCTGGGATGCGTTTATTGAAAATCCTTTATGATCCATACTTTTGGATTCCCCTTCATTTATATCTAATATTGAAATCCACTGCATGTACTGATTTTGAATCATCACCAATATCTTTACTTTTGAAAGGTTGATACGACGAGGTGAATGCTCTTGCTCAGTTGATGACATGGAAAACTGCTGTGGCAAACATACCATATGGTGGAGCAAAGGGAGGCATTGGGTGCTCTCCTAGTGAATTAAGTAAAAGTGAGTTGGAACGCCTCACACGTGTCTTTACTCAGAAGATTCATGATATCATTGGAACTCACACGGATGTTCCGGCCCCCGACATGGGAACCAATTCACAGGTATTCTATCTTGTTCTTTATTTGCTCATTTAAGCAAAAATAAGTTAGTTTTCCTCATATCTTCGTTATGATGAATCTGAATGGTTTTTGACTAATTTTAACTCTTGGTAAACAGACTATGGCATGGATATTAGATGAGTATTCTAAGTTCCATGGCCACTCACCAGCCATCGTTACTGGAAAGCCAATAGTAAGCATTTAAATATAATTAACAGCAGGTTCTGTCATTTGACTAAATTTTATTTTCTCATGTTAAACTAATCTTTCTTTCTTTTTGGATAATTGCAGGATCTTGGTGGGTCATTAGGCAGGGATGCTGCTACAGGGCGAGGTGTTGTGTTTGCTACTGAGGCTTTATTAGCTGAACATGGGAAGTCTATTTCAGGATTGAGTTTTGTTATCCAGGTGAGCCTGGTTTTGTGTACGCATATCTCGCATTTTCTGCTACTGAATCAATTTTAGGTTATTTAATAACTTTTATTAATAAAATAATAGATGAGGACACTGGCCATGATAGGATCATGATTTGATGCTCCTTCACTTTGACTTTGTTGCTTTCTACCACTACATGTACAGGATAACTTCAACTTCATTTGCATCCCTTTTAGTTTCTTGTGATCATGTGTTATCTGAAATGCATGCAAGAGTACTTTACCCTAACTCCTTTATTAACTTTTCCAGGGTTTTGGAAATGTGGGCTCTTGGGCTGCACAAATTATTCATGAAAAAGGTGGCAAGATTATTGCAATTGGAGAAGCAAGCGGTGCAATAAAAAATCAAAAAGGTATTGACATTCCCGCTCTCATGACCCACAAAAATGGAGGTGGTGTTCTGAAAGATTTTAAAGGTGCTGATGCTATGGATATGGAGGAGTTGCTTGTGCATGAATGTGATGTTCTCATTCCTTGTGCCTTAGGCGGAGTGCTCCACAGGTTCCATACATATTCATTTGCTTCTGGCTGTTTTATTATCTTACTGTCGTCTATCCTAATTGTCCTCAATTCTCAACTATCACCACTATCCTAACTGTCCTCAATTCTCAACTATCACCACTCATTGAATTAAGATATATTTGTATGCTAGATGATTGTATTTTAGAGCATCATGTTATATTCAATTCTCTATGTGCTCTGCAAACTTGACTGTCCAGATCCTATTGTTCTACAAGATTTCATATACATTTGGTAACCTTGTAACTGGTTTTGCAACTTTTTACTTTTATTTTCCTTCTGAAATGTGTGATTTTGCTTAGAACGTTGCAAGTTACCAGTTTTATCATTGAGGACCACAATACTCGTTCTGCTTCTTGATTTCATGATGTGTAACCTTGTTCGAACCAATTGTTATTGGATGTTTGTCTTGTTTCCATTTAGATGATGAAGGCTCTGAACTGTGTTGTTCCTTACAGCGTTTAATGATAATGAGGTCAATTTACTGCCAAAAATTCAAATTTGCTGATAGTTCCATCTTTTTGAAGGGAAAATGCTGCTGATGTGAAGGCCAAATACATCATAGAAGCTGCGAATCATCCCACTGATCCAGAAGCAGATGAGGTAGCATGCCTATAAGCTTATTAGGAAGAATTGAAGCTGTTGCAAATTTTTAGACTGCTTAGTTTTCAATGTTTGAAGTGCAGATACTATCTAAAAAAGGTATCATCATACTGCCTGACATTTATGCAAATTCTGGAGGGGTGATTGTGAGTTACTTCGAGTGGGTTCAGGTGCTCAATGAATGGCGGTTTCCTTTCTATTTTCTCTGCTCCATTTTGATTACCCAGATGTTTGTAAAACCATAACATTCTGTTTCTTCCATTTTCTTTTTAATCTTTTTTTTTTTGTTCTTCAGAACATCCAAGGGTTCATGTGGAATGAGGATAATGTGAACTTGGAGCTTCAAAGGTACATGAGAGGTGCTTTCAAGAACATCAAGTCAATGTGTAAAACTCATGACTGCAACCTCAGGATGGGGGCGTTTACCTTGGGGTTGAACCGGGTTGCTCGTGCCACCCTCCTAAGGGGTTGGGAAGCATAGTTAAAGCATTATATTTAGAAAAAATTCCTGGTTATGGACACACCGGGAAAGAAAGGTTCTCGTTCTTGCAATTTTCCTGCCTGAAAAAAATTCCATGCGCAGGGGAGTTACTTTGATAAACGTGCATTCGCCAATTGAAATGGTCTCAAACTCTTAAAGCAGAATAACATTAGTGATTCTGTCGTAATTTAAATTCATGGAAATAAAATGTTGCTGTAGCAGTAGTTTCATTTGTAATGCTGGTTGAAGATACCACGTACCACGTCTTGAAAGACATAAATTTAGTTGTTTGAATATTCTCAACAAATCTGATGTGGTTGATCCAACGCCGTTAGAGAACCGTGAAGGAAGCTGACAGAGCCCGCTTCGACCTCCAAGGCCCATCTAGACCTCGCGTCGGCAGCGGCCCATTCCCATCTCGATGTCGGTTTCGGCGTCGGCTCCGGCCCACCTCGACCTCCGTATCGATCGCGGCCCATTTTCATTTCGGCATCGGCTTCGGCCCACCTCGACCTCCGTGTCGGTCAGCATCCTACACCGAGAACCCCCGTCAGTCTCGGGGTGCGCTCACAGCATCCTATCCCGAGACCCCCCGTCGGTTTCGGAGTGCGCTCCACAGCATCCTACCCCGAGACCCTCCGTCGGTCTCAGGGTGCGCACCACAGCATCCTACCCCGAGACCCCCCGTCGGTCTCGGGGTGCGGTCACAGCGTCCTACCCCGAGACCCCGTTGGTCTCGGGGTGTGGTCACAACGGTCTCGGGGTGCGGTCACAACATCCTACCCCGAGACCTCCCGCCGGTCTCGGGGTCCATTCACAACATCCTACCCCGAGACCCCCCGTCGGTCTCGGGTGCGCTTCACAGCGTCCTACCCCGAGACCCCCCGCCTGTCTCGGGTGCGCTTCACAACATCCTACCCCGAGACCCTCCGTCGGTCTCGGGGTGCGGTCACAGCATCCTACCCCGAGACCCCTCGCCGGTCTCGGGGTCCATTCACAACATCCTACCCCGAGAACCCCCGTCGGTCTCGGGGTGCGCTTCATAGCGTCCTACCCTGAGACCCCCCGGTCTCGGGGTCTATTCACAACATCCTACCCCAAGACCCCCCGTCGGTCTCGGGGTGCGCTTCACAACATCCTACCCCGAGACCCCCCGTCGGTCTCGGGATGCGGTCACAGCATCCTACCCCGAGACCCCCCGCCGGTCTCGGGTCCATCCACAGCATCCTACCCCGAGACCCGAGACCCCTTTCAGGCTCGGACATTGAACAGTGCCGATGAACAGTACCATGCAAGTATTCACCCATAGCTTTCTCTGGAGCTCATTCAAGGGCATGAACAGTGCCATGCGAGCACTCTATGATCAAATGCTCTACGAGGGATAGACAACCAAAAAGGGGGGACACGCCTGGCGAGCGCCGTAACGATTGGCCATGCCCTGCAGCCACCAACTCTGACAGGACGCGGCCCGCAGCGCGACACGGCACATGGAGGTAAGCTCCGCTGTACTGTCATCAATTAATGCTCTGACAAGAGATCACGTCCCAAGCCGACGGATTCCAGGCATCGATAAAAAGGGTAAGAGGGACCTCGACCAGGTAACACTCTCATGACACCCCTTAACGCTCACAACGAGAGATCTCTCTCTCGGAGCCATCTCTCTCTTTCTTTTTTGAGCTTCCTCAAGCTAACGGCTGATGCCCAGACCACTGACTTGAGCGTCAGAGGGTCCCCGCTGGAATCTCCGCCCCCGGGACTTGCTTGCAGGCGCGAGGAGCTCACTGAGGAGGCGACCGCACGCTCGAGGCCGGTGATTTGGCGTCATCAGATTGGCGCGCCAGGTAGGGGGGATTAAGAGAGATTTCGAATCGGCTATCGACAACTCCTTCCCCGAGCTCTTAAACAATGGTGAAGACCTGTGCGCAAGAGGTCTCCACGAGCTACGCTGGGGGGCAGCGTCAAGTCTTTGGTGGTGATGCACGCCCGGATGGTCCTCACCAATCATGCCGGGGGGCATCCATGTCACACTGAGCAACAAGGGATCATTCTCTCTGCTCCTCACTCACCACCAACCTCAGTTGCTTTCATCAACCAGAGGCGGACTGCAGCATGGGTCGAAGAATAATTTCCAAAAGGGTGAACTTGATACATTATTCATCACCTCAAGGGTTTATGGGCATGTCAATTTTTGGTGGTAGTGAGCCGAGAGCCAAACCGAGCCTAGGACCTTTTACAGATTTCGTTCTAGCTGCTCTCAAGCTTCTGCACCGAGGGCAATCAATCTCTTCAAAGAAAGAGCTAGGGAAAGGGGCCTCCCAGCAACATCTTCTCCTAATCGTCCACCCTCAGTGGACTCTCCCGGCCGCTCGTCTTCAATGACCGCCGACTGTCGAGGCTTTCCTCAACGGACTACAGCTTCGTCCCGGTTTCTAGCTTCTTCCCGGCCAACATCTTGTCCTGGCCTCCAATGCGAGGGAAGGCCCAAGTAAGGACAACGACACTTCCAATCCGACTAACATGACTCCCGGGGGGGCAGACCACCAGCGAGCGGAGGTGCTCAAATCCACAAAAGGAAAAACATGGGTGCTACAAGAGCTAAGTACATCGCACTTAAGACAGTTCTTTCATTAATACTTAAAAATGTTATGCAGGGAAGATCTACCTTGCATCAACATCCAAGGCCAACCTCGCTTTGGCGTACAAAAAGCCCGGGTCCAGCAGGGAAGACCTCGATCGACCCCAAGCGCCGGCACTCTAAGCCCGACCCCGGTCGGCACCAAAGCCTGGGCCAGCCAGGCATGAAGCCCAGTGTACCACTGGCAGAGCGGTGTACCACTGGCTCTCGGAACAAAAGCCGACCCCGGTCGGCACCAAAGCCCTGGGCCAGCCAGGCATGAAGCCCAGTGTACCACTGACAGAGCGGTGTACCACGGCTCTCGGTAACAAAAGCCCGACCCCGGTCGGCACCAAAGCCCTGGGCCAGCCAGGCATGAAGCCCAGTGTACCACTGGCAGAGCGGTGTACCACGGCTCTCGGCAACAAAAGCCCGACCCCGGTCGGCACCAAAGCCCTGGGCCAGCCAGGCATGAAGCCCAGTGTACCACTGGCAGAGCGGTGTACCACCGGCACTCGGCAACAAAAGCCCGACCCCGGTCGGCACCAAAGCCCTGGGCCAGCCAGGCATGAAGCCCAGTGTACCACTGGCAGAGCGGTGAACCACCAGCTCTCGGCAACAAAAGCTCGACCCGGTCGGCACCAAAGCCCTGGGCCAGCCAGGCATGAAGCCCAGTGTACCACTGGCAGAGCGGTGTACCACCGGCTCTCGGCAACAAAAGCCCGACCCCGGTCGGCACCAAAGCCCTGGGCCAGCCAGGCATGAAGCCCAGTGTACCACTGGCAGAGCGGTGTACCACCGGCTCTCGGTAACAAAAGCCCGACCCCGGTCGGCACCAAAGCCTGGGCCAGCCAGGCATGAAGCCCAGTGTACCACTGGCAGAGCGGTGTACCACGGCTCTCGGCAACAAAAGCCCGACCCCGGTCGGCACCAAAGCCCTGGGCCAGCCAGGCATGAAGCCCAGTATACCACTGGCAGAGCGGTGTACCACCGGCTCTCGGCAACAAAAGCCCGACCCCGGTCGGCACCAAAGCCCTGGGCCAGCCAGGCATGAAGCCCAGTGTACCACTAGCAGAGCGGTGTACCACCGGCTCTCGGCAACAAAAGCCCGACCCCGGTCGGCACCAAAGCCCTGGGCCAGCCAGCATGAAGCCCAGTGTACCACTGGCAGAGCGGTGTACCACCGGCTCTCGGCAACAAAAGCCCGACCCCGGTCGGCACCAAAGCCCTGGCCAGCCAGGCATGAAGCCCAGTGTACCACTGGCAAAGCGGTGTACCACAGGCTCTCAGCAACAAAAGCCCGACCCCGGTCGGCACCAAAGCCCTGGGCCAGCCAGGCATGAATCCCAGTGTACCACTGGCAGAGCGTGTACCACCGGCTCTCAGCAACAAAAGCCCGATCCCGGTCGGCACCAAAGCCCTGGGCCAGCCAGGCATGAAGCCTGACTCCGGTCGGCACCCAAAGCCCTGGGCCAGCCAGGCATAAAGCCCGACCCCGATCGGCACCAAAGCCCTGGGCCAGCCAGGCATGAAGCCCTGCACTAGCCAGGCATGAAGCCCAACACCCGTCGGCACCTGAAGCCCTGCACCAGCCAGGCATGAAGCCCTGCGCCAGCCAGGCATGAAGCCCTGCGCCAGCCAGGCATGAAGCCCGACACCCTTCGGCACCTGACGCCCTGCACCAGCCAGGCATGAAGCCCGACACCCGTCGGCACCTGAAGCCCTGCACCAGCCAGGCATGAAGCCCTGCACTAGCCAGGCATGAAGCCCGACACCCGTCGGCACTTGAAGCCCTGCACCAGCCAGGCATGAAGCCCGACACCCGTCGGCACCTGAAGCCCTGCACCAGCCAGGCATGAAGCCCTGCACCAGCCAGGCATGAAGCCCTGCATTAGGCGAGGATCAGCCACTTGGGAGGTAACGCCCCTTTCGCCTTGCTGGGGTAGGCCCGCTTCGTCTCAGGGGCGAGGGGGTATCTGATGTGGCTGATCCAACGCCGTTAGAGAACCGTGAATGAAGCTGACAGAGCCCCGCTTTGACCTCCAAGGCCCATCTAGACCTCCGCATCGGCAGTGGCCTATTCCCATCTCGATGTCGGTCTTGGCATCAGCTCCGGCCCACCTCGACCTCCGTGTCGTCAGCATCCTACCCCGAGACCCCCCGTCGGTCTCGGGGTGCGCTCACAGCATCCTACCTTGAGACCCCCGTCGGTCTCGGGGTGCGCTCCATAGCATCCTACCCCGAGACCCCCCGTCGGTCTCGGGATGCGCTCCACAGCATCCTACCCCGAGACCCCCCATCGGTCTCGGGGTGCGCTCCAAGCATCCTACCCCGAGACCCCCCGTCGGTCTCGGGTGCGCTCCACAGCATCCTACCCCGAGACCCCCTGCCGGTCTCGGGGTCCATTCATAACATCCTACCCCGAGACCCCCCGTCGTTCTCGGGGTGCGCTTCACAGCGTCCTACCCCGAGACCCCCCGTCGGTCTCGGGGTGCGGTCACAACATCCTAACCCGAGACCCCCCGCCGGTCTCGGGGTCCATTCACAACATCCTACCCCGAGACTTCCTGTCGGTTTCGGGGTGCGGTCACAACATCCTACCCCGAGACCCCCCGCCGGTCTCGGGGTCCATTCACAACATCCTACCCCGAGACCCCCTGTCGGTCTCGGGGTGCGCTTCATAGCGTCCTACCCCGAGACCCCCCGTCGGTCTCAGGGTGCGGTCACAGCATCCTACCCCGAGACCCCCCGCCGGTCTTGGGGTCCATTCACAACATCCTACCCCGAGACCCCTCGTCGGTCTCGGGGTGCGCTTCACAACATCCTACCCCGAGACCCCCCGTCGGTCTCGGGGTCCATCCATAGCATCCTACCCCGAGACCCCCCGCCGGTCTCGGGGTCCATCCACAGCATCCTACCCGAGACCCGAGACCCCTTTCAGGCTCGGACATTGAACAGTGCCGGTGAACAGTACCATGCAAGTATTCACCCACAGCTTTCTCTGGAGCTCATTCAAGGGCATGAACAGTGCCATGCGAGCACTCTATGATCAAATGCTCTACGAGGGATAGACAACCAAAAAGGGGGGACACGCCTGGCGAGCGCCGTAACGATCGGCCATGCCCTGCAGCCACCAACTCTGATAGGACGCGGCCCGCAGCGCGACACGGTACATGGAGGTAAGCTCCGCCATACTGTCATCAATTAATGCTCTGACAAGAGATCACGTCCCAAGCCGATGGATTCCAGGCATCGATAAAAAGGGTAAGAGGGACCTCGACTAGGTAACACGCTCATGACACCCCTTAACGCTCACAACGAGAGATCTCTCTCTCGGAACCATCTCTCTCTTTCTTTTTCGAGCTTCCTCAAGCTCACGGCTGATGCCCAGACCACTGACTTGAGCGTTGGAGGGTCCCCGCCGAATCTCCGGCCCCCGGACTTGCTTGTAGGCGCGAGGAGCTCACTGGAGGAGGCAACCGCACGCTCGAGGCCGGTGATTTGGCGTCATCAAAATCTATATTTGTAGCCACGATAACCTTAGTCTCTACATCAAAGCCACGAGACAATCTACTCAGGTAAGATCTCCAATTACGAGCTCCTGATATTAGAAGAAAGATGCTTAAAATTTGTGTCATGACCTCGTTTTGACATTTTGCACTGCCCAAAACGTGACGTGTTGTTGCATTGGAGCATGCTAATGGAGTGCATCCTTAATTTGTTATATTGAGGTTAAATTTAATATAGGAATTATCTGAAGCATTGCATGGAACAATTTATCTGGTACATATTACTGTAATAGTTTTTGAATCGAGTCTATTACATCGCGGTAGAAATAATTGATTATTAATGATGATAGGATTAATGAGAGATACGCATCATGCTGATCAATTATATAGTCTGATAAATAAACTTTTATATTTGACACAATTAGTATTTCTCTATGCTAAAGCTAATAAAAACCAAGGGAGTAATGCAAAGATGCAAATGCCCTGATTGAACGAGAGGGGGCGCCAAAGAGTTTGTAATTTCGTATGGGTCTGAACCAGCGTTGCATTCCTTTTATCATATGTTTAAATCCTTTATCATAAGCCGGGATGCTATCATACCTTTTATATGAAAGTGAAAGAGCATTTGATGGATAGCCATAATTGCATCAATCTTTTTTTGAGTGAATGGGAGGTTTTGCGCATAAAGGATGTATTCATCGAAATGCGAGGTTTTGCATATAAAGGATGTTTTCATCGAAGAGGACGGTATCAAAAGAGATGCGAGATGCCGATGCCAGTGCCGCTAGCGTAGCGTTCATCGTGAAACAATGGACAAAAGGCTTCGGCCCATTCTCTATTTGACAGATGAGTAGAACTTTGATGCAGATCGTACGTATTACGTGCCAATGCGGTTACCATAGTTGTCAAACCCATCCTGGACATTGACCCAGGGCTTGGGTCATCGATCATCGATTGAATCATCAATTCAATTATTTTAATATAAAATATATTTATATTAATAAAAATTAATTTTTAATAAAATAGATACTTGAATACTAATTTAACAATTTTTTAAAATTTTTTTGGTATCTTATTAATCTCTAAAATTTGCTTACTTTTAATCTCTATATCAATTTAGTTTGATTTAACTTTTTTAAAAAAAAATAAAAAATTATGTGAGCTTCCTTTATTTCATCATTTTTTCTTACTCTCTACTTTTTCATCTTGATTTTCATAAAATTTTTATATTTTTATTTTTTTTATATTTTTCTTTCATCAATGTTCTTTTTGCATGACCTTTTTTTATTTCTTCATAAAATTTACGATAATTCTAGAAAAAGATTGTCATACTGTTGACCCAATTATTGATTTTGATAATTAATAAAGGAATTGAGTATATTTATTGTGTTACTGATGAATTTAACAAGTGTTTTAGGGCTTAAAAATATTTGTTTAATCAAAAGGCATTTAGAAACGTATTTTGAATCAAGTGCCAAAGGTAAGTTTCAAAATTCAGAACCTGAAGTCGACACCTAGGAAATCTGGAGCCGACCCCATGGCCAATCAAATGTCTTTCTGATTTTTGATACGGTCTGGAGCCGACACCCAGAGTTTCAGAGCCGACACCCAGAGTCTCGGAGTCGACACTTACAGTGTCTGGAGCCGACTCCGACACGGGGACAAACGTATGATTTTTGACTACCTTGGAGCCGACACTTAGTCTTTTGGAGCCGACACTGACCATGGCGAGCCGACACTTAATTTTTTGGAGCCGACTCCTCGACGAACTCAAACTTTCTATTTTTGGATACACGACTTGGAGCCGACACCTGAAAAGTTGGAGCCGACTCCAACCTGTCAGAAACGGATTTTTAAAATGCCAGATCAGCTCAAACGGTAATATTTTCTTTTCACCTAACTTCTAACTGATATATTTTGTTTGGAAAAACTTTCCAGGTACATTCCAACGGCTAGTTTTCTCACCAAAAATGGATTAAAGGAAATCTATAAAAAGGGGGAGAAAGCTCGTTTGAAAAATAACGAAAAACGGAGTGAATAAAATCAAAAATCGAGAAGTCTTGAGCCTGAAATCAAGAGAAAAGTATCCAAGTTCAAATCCTTCCACTCCAAAAAGCTCAAAGAGAAATCCAAGGCGTTCAACTTGAAAAATCGAAGGATTTCCCAAAAGAAGAAAAAGCTCTGTTTTCTGTGATTTTCAACTTCTCATCTGCAACATCTGTGAAGAATCAAAGCTGAGGCCTGATTCAACATCTCCAAAGAGAAGAGGAAAAGAAGAAAAGCTCAAATCCAATCTACTTCAAACATGCTTTTCTAACCTTGTTCATTTACTTTGAATATTTGCTCATTTGAGGAGCTGTTTGTTAATATAAACATTATTCTTTCTTGTTTTTGCTAGTTCAATCAGGGGGATTGAATTAGTGGAGGTGGTATACCTTGGGGCAAGCTAGATTAGCTTGAGTTTGGGTTTTGTGCTGGTGAGCCCGGAAAACCAGCTGGGTTCATTGTGATCCCGGAAAACAACAAGTTTAGGGTTGTGATCTTGTAAAACAACTCGGCTGTAATCTAGTTGATTATAGTGTGGACCCAAGTGAACTTGGGAGTGGACGTAGGTGTTGGATACACCGAACCACTATAAAATCATTTGTTTGCCGTGCTTTAATTGTCTCTCTCTATCCCTTCATTTGTGATTGAAATCTATTCTGCACTTAATTATTTCAAAGTCAATAGTTTTAAAAAGGTTAAAATTTTTTTAGAACCCAATTCACCCCCCTCTTGGGTTGCCATCTGGGCCAACAATTGGTATCAGAGCAAGTGCTCATTTGAATTTGATCCAACGATCAAGAGCTAAAGATCCAAATGGCAGCTCAAGCTGGATCTTCATTTGCTGAAGGTCATTCTACAAATAGACCTCCTTTGTTTAATGGTTCCAACTATTCATATTGGAAAGCAAGAATGAGATATTCATTCAAGCTTCAGATTATGAATTGTGGAGTGTCATAATTAATGGACCTAGCACACCCACACATAATTGATGGTTCTATTGTTCCTAAGCCCGAAAGGGATTGGAATGAGAATGATAGGAAAATGGCTCAGCTCAATGCTAAGGCCATGAATTTATATTGTTCATTAGATGCTAACGAATTTAATCGTATCTCTACATGTAATTCCGCAAAAGAGATATGGGATAGATTAGAGGTTACCCATGAGGGTACAAATCAAGTTAAAGAATCTAAGATAAATATTCTTGTTCATAAGTATGAATTATTTAGCATGGAACAAACTGAAAGTATAGCATGCATGTATACTAGATTCACTGATATTGTAAATGGTCTGAAAAGTCTGGGTAAGACTTATACTAATTCTGAACTTGTTCGCAAAATTCTTAGGTCACTTCCAAGATCGTGGGAAGCGAAGGTGACTGCCATCCAAGAAGCCAAGGACCTCAACACTTTACCTTTGGAGGAGCTACTTGGATCACTAATGACTCATGAGTTAACCATGAAGCAGCACATAGAGGAAGAAGTTAAAAAGAAGAAGACTATAGCTCTTAAGGCTGCAGAAAGTGAGGAGAGCTGCAGTGATAATGATGAAGATGATGATGAGACAGCTCTTCTTGCTAGAAAGTTCAAAAAATTCATGAGAAGAAGGAAACCCTTCCATAAAAGAAAATCTGGAATTAAGATGGAAGGAGAAAAAGAAAAAGAAAAGGAGAAGGACAAAGACAAAGAGAAAGACCCCTAATTTGCTATGAGTGTAAGAAACCGGGGCACTTTAGATATGATTGTCCTCAACTAAAGAAAGCCTACAAGAAGAAGAAGAAAGCCTATGTTGCAACCTGGAGTGACAGCGATGAATCCTCTTCAGAGGAAGATCAAAAAGAAGTTGCAAACATTTGCTTTATGGCGAACGACGACAACGAGGTAAGTTCTGAAAACCCTTGTGATGATTTTGCATTTGATGAATTGTTTGAAGCTTTTAATGAACTAGTTGATGATTTTAAAGCTTTGAAAAAGAAATACAAGTTTTTGAAAAATGATAACTCAATTCTCATTAAAGAAAAAGATAACCTTACTCATGAGATTGAGATGCTGAAATCTGAAAAAGATAATTTAACAAAAGAAAGAGAATCAATCTCTAATGAAAATGATAAATTAAAGAAGGAAGTTGATAAATATAAGAATATTGTTGATAAATTCACATAGTTCTGAAAAACTTAATTTATTATTGAGTAATCAAAGAGCTATATTTGATAAGGCTGGATTAGGATATAGGCCTAACATAAAACAAAAGTTTGTCAAAAACTTTTTTAGAAGAACAAAATAAAGATGATGTTACATGTCATTATTGTAACAAGAAAGGCCACAAATCCTATGAATGTAATGCAAGAAACAGTAACAAAAATTTAAGTAGTAAAGGAAAGAAAATATGGGTTCCCAAAGGAACAATCTTTTATGCTACTAACCATGAAGGACCCAAGAAGGCTTGGGTACCTAAATATAAGACTTGATTATTTTTGCAGGAGTGTCTTGCGGCCAAAAGATCAAAGCGAAAGTGGTATCTCGATAGTGGCTGCTCAAGACACATGACGGGTGACAAGGATCAATTCATCACCCTTGAAAGCAAAAGAGGAGGAGTTGTTACGTTTGGTGACA
Organism: Calamus simplicifolius; assembly: GCA_900491605.1. Lineage (NCBI taxonomy): Eukaryota > Viridiplantae > Streptophyta > Magnoliopsida > Arecales > Arecaceae > Calamus > Calamus simplicifolius. Next base: position 295,964 of record UESW01001850.1, read on the forward strand.
ATGGCAAAGGCCAAATCATGGGGTTTGGTAATATTCAAATAACTCCCTCCACATATATTGAAAATGTCTTATATGTCAATGGTTTAAAACATAATTTAATTAGTATTAGTCAATTATGTGATAAAGGTTTTAAAGTATCATTTGAAGCTCTATCTGCACTGTTTCTAATCCCATTGATAATAGCATTGTTTTTATGGAAATAGAAATGGCAATGTATACTTGATTGATTTAGACAATTTGTCTACTAGTAATCATTGCTTAGTTGCTAATAATGCTAATATGAATGAGATTGGTTGGTTATGGCATCGTAGATTAGGTCATGCAAGCACACACCTAATTTCAAAATTAATTAGAATGGATTTAGTAAAAGGTCTTCCACAACTAGATTTTGAAAATAACAAAATTTGTGATGCATGTCAATTTGGAAAACAAACTAGAAACTCTTTCAAAACTAAAAATATTGTTTCCACTTCTAGGCCACTTGAACTACTTCACATGGATCTTTTTGGACCTACTAGAACCACTAGTCTAGGAGGAAAGAAATATGGTCTTGTGATTGTAGATGATTATTCTAGATACACTTGGGTATTTTTAGCTCATAAAGATGAGACCTTTCCATTATTTTTGAAATTCTTCAAGAAGGTCACAAATGAGAAAAACAACACCATAGTGTCTCTTAGAAGTGATCATGGCACTGAATTTGAAAATCATTTATTTGAAAACTTTTGCATTGAAAATGGCATTCATCATAATTTTTCAGCACCTAGAACACCACAACAAAATGGAGTTGTAGAAAGAAAAAATAGAACTTTAGAAGACATGGCCCGTACCATGCTATGTGAAAGCAACCTACCAAAATACTTTTGGGCGGAAGCTATAAACACGGCATGTTACATTCTTAATAGAGCTTTAATTAGGCCAATCATTAAGAAAACTCCTTATGAACTATGGAATAATAGAAAACCAAACATAAGTTACTTTCATGCATTTGGTTGTAAATGTTTCATTCATAATAATGGTAAAGATAATCTAGGAAAATTTGATGCAAAATCTGATGAAGGCATTTTCTTAGGATATTCAACATCTAGTAAAGCCTATAGAGTGTTTAACAAGAGAAACTTAATTGTAGAAGAATCTATTCATGTAATTTTTGATGAATCTTTAGCATCGAGTTCAGGAAAAATTGATGATGAGGAAGATACAAACATATTAGAAAGAGACATTGAAAAATTGAATATAGATGTATCTTCAGATCATGAACAAGAAGCTAAAGATGATGATTCTCCTAGTGTTGATGTTGTTGATGCAAATCATAATGATGTAGATCTTCCTAGAGATTGGAGATATGCCTATGGTCATCCAAAAGAATTAATTATAGGTGATCCATCTCAAGGAGTAAGAACTAGATCATCAATGAGAAACATCAATAATCATCTTGCATTTGTATCTCAAATTGAACCTAAAACTATTGAAGAGGCTGAAAAAGATAATAATTGGATGTTAGCTATGCAAGAGGAATTAAATCAATTTACTAGAAATAATGTCTGGACACTTAGTAGATAGACCTAAAGATCATTCTGTTATAGGATCAAAATGGGTATTTAGAAATAAATTAGATGAAAATGGCATAGTAATTAGAAACAAAGCTAGATTAGTCGCAAAAGGATATAATCAAGAAGAAGGAATTGATTTTGATGAAACTTTTGCACCTGTAGCTAGATTAGAAGCAATTAGATTATTACTCGCATTTGCATGTCATATGCATATCAATTTATTTCAAATGGATGTTAAAAGTGCATTTTTAAATGGATTTATAAATGAGAAGTTTTTGTTGAACAACCACCTGGTTTTGAAGATCATGAATTTCCAAATCATGTTTTTAAATTGCACAAAGCACTATATGGTTTGAAAACAAGCACCTAGAGCTTGGTATGAAAGATTAAGTAAATTTCTGATTGAAAATGATTTTACAAGAGGAAATGTTGATAAAACACTATTTTTGAAAAGAAAAGACAAGGATTTATTAGTAGTACAAATATATGTTGATGATATTGTATTCGGTGCTACTAACAATCTTTTGTGTCAAGAATTTGCTAAGTTAATGCAGGGTGAATTCGAAATGAGCATGATGGGAGAACTCAATTTCTTCCTAGGACTTCAAATCAAGCAAAGCAAAGAGGATTTTCATCAATCAAGCAAAATACACAAAAGAACTTCTCAAGAAGTTTGGAATGGAGTCAATCAAACCCTTGGAACACCTATGAGTCCTTCATGCAAATTGGACAAAGATGAAGATGGTAAGAAAGTAGATCAAAAATATTATAGAGGTATGATCGGATCTCTTCTTTACTTAACAGCTAGTAGACCAGATATAATGTTTGCTGTTTGTTTATGTGCTAGATTTCAATCTGAACCTAAAGAATCTCACTTAATTGCTGTAAAAGAATCTTAAGATATTTAAGTGGAACTAAAAATGTAGGTTTATGGTATTCTAGAGACTCAACACTTAAACTTGATTGCATATTCTGATTCTGACTATGCTGGATGTAAACTAGATAGAAAAAGTACAAGTGGTGCATGTCAATTTTTAGGAAGTAACTTAATCTCTTGGTTTAGCAAAAAGCAAAATTCGGTTGCATTATCAACTGCTGAAGCAGAATATGTTGCAGCTGGAAGTTGCTGTGCTCAAATCCTTTGGATTAAGAGACAACTTGAAGATTATGGCATAACACTTGATAAAACTCCTATTAGATGTGATAACACAAGTGCAATAATTTAACTAAAAATCCAATTCAACATTCAAGAACAAAACACATTGAAATTAGATATCACTTTATAAGAGAACATGTAGCTAATAATGAAATTTGTCTTGATTATGTTAATACTGAAGAACAATTAGCTGATATATTTACAAAACCCTTGAGTGAAGAGAGATTTTGTTATCTTAGAGGTGAATTAGGGATTTGTGACCCTTTGGAATGATTTGAAACTCTAAGGAATGACTATCTAGATTTCTATTAATTTCTTGATATTCCTTTCATAATTTTAAGGACAAATTATCTAGTCATCTGAGCAATTTGATTCTTCATATTCCAAAGATTTTTTCAAAATTTTATTGAACCTTTTTGACAAGTTTCAGATGTTTGAATCTCATTATTTTTCTCTGAAACTGTCAGTGGAGTCGACACCTCAGTTTGAGGAGTCGACACCTTGTCTGTGTCGCTCTCGGTCCCTGACCTTGGAGCCGACACCCGTATAAGTGGAGCCGACTCCAGTTCGAGCGCTGACTGTGTTAGCGATTTGGAGTCGACACCCGACTTTGCGGGAGTCGACACCTGGGGGTCCCAAATCGATTTATTAGGGCAGAGTCGACACCTCGTCATTTCGTTCTTTCAATCCTCAACCAAACTCTTCCCAAACTCTCTCAAAACTTCCCCAACTCAAATTCCACTCATTTCGAACCTTCCCAAGGATCTTAATGGCACCTAAGAGGAGGGATCTGTGATTGGAGCGCCCGTGACGACTGGGAAACGTTCGGCGAGGCGACCCGTCCGCGAGCCGTCTCCAAGCGAGGATCTTCAACCCAATCGGACAATCCTAATCCTTCTTCTCCTCAGGTAGACACATTAGCTGGGAGAGTGATCACAATGGGTAGGAAAGTCGATTTTGAATTCTTTGAATCCGAGGGCTTTTCAATTGGGAATCAAATTAAAGAGTTAGGCTGGGATAAAGTTTGCTCATTAGATGTTCCCACCTATCCCCCTTGTCAAAGAATTCTACTTCAATTATCGAGAGGAGATGGTGGAATCGTGAGTTCTGTCAGAGGTAAAAGAGTCCATCTCACATTTCAAAAACTAGGAAACCTTTTGAGCATTCCCATCACTGGATTTAGCCGACATCCACAGTGAGAGGTCAGACGCTTTGTCAAGGATGTTAGGGAGAGAGGTAACAGAATTTGAAGAGGTTAGGGCTAACCAATTGCCCTTGGAATTGAGATTGCTTCATAATATTTGCAGTAGGATTTTATTTCCCAAAACCGGTCGATTTGAGTATGTCTCGAGCGAGACATTGTTGTGATGGATAGTGTTTGACTGGTCAAGCCATAAACCTAGCTGCAATGATGATTTTTATATGGCCGAGCTGGAGGAAAAAGGAGATCTTCCTACCCTATGGCATGGTTCTAACTATGGTTTTCAGGAGCCAAGGAGTTGTGATTTTGGATAATGAACCTTCCAAGAATCAGGCATACCGATTACTACAGTTTGGCCACCTTGCATCGGATGGGATTTGTAAAGGTCAATGGGCATTGGGAAAGGAAAGGCAATTTGGATGAGAGAGCCCCTGAGCTTAGACCTTCTGCACCTTTTGAGGCTGGTCCATCTGTGAGGGTTCCCTCTCCACAGCCTAGCAGTCCGGTTCCTGTTCTGTCCCTGCTCCTGCCTCTGCTCAAGTTTCTGATCAGCCATCTACTTCATCTGTCGGATTTTCAGACTTTCAATTGGAGCAACTTAAAGGTTTACTTGCTGCTCAGAAAGATGAATTGAAGACTGAGTTTGATAATCATTTTATGAACTTAAGAGAGACTCTTGCTCATTGGATGATCGCATTAGTAAAATCGAGTCCACTCTTGGTTCATCTGCGGAATCCTTAAGTAACGATCTCAAGCATATATTTGAAGAACTCAAGGATATTGTGGAGACTCTGAAACCTACTCCAAGTGCAATGCCGAGCTTCAAGATAATAATGACTGCATGTGCTTTTGTTGACAGAAGATTGAAAAATTTGTAGGAACTCAGAGTGATGGAATGCAAAGAATTTTAGATCATTTGCAAAGGATTATTAGAACCAATCTATGATTTTCATGTAATGAAGTAAAAGTTGTTGTTTGATGTTTCATTTTGAAATCTTAATGTAAAATTTGTTTGATGTATAGTTTGATAGTTGACAAAGTTCAGTTTCATTTTGTAACACTTGACTTTTTAATGCAATGAAATTATCTTTTGATCTATCAATTTTAACATTTTACTTAACTTCTCTTAGTCTTTTTGTTGATTACAAAAAAGGGGGAGAAAGTTATGTCGTATATGCATTGATTATTAGTTAAGCATTGATTGGTATTTGATTGATATCAAGTTATTTTGGATATGCATTAATTTAAATAAGCTTAAGTGAAAATTGATAACTAAATTCCAAGTATCAAATATGTAAAGCAAAAGGAAGAACAATTGTTAAATTGAACTTCATAGGGGGAGCTACCTTATTCAGGGGAGCTTACCTGTGAGGATCATATATTTGAAAATTTTGATTTAAGAATCCTATGCATATACTCAATGTTTTTATAATCATCAAAAAGGGGAGATTGTTGACCCAATTATTGATTTTGATGATTAATAAAGGAATTGAGTATATTTATTTGACTAATGAATTTAACAAGTGTTTCAGGGCTTAAAAATATTTGTTTAATCAAAAGGCATTTAGAAACGTATTTTGAATCAAGTGCCAAAGGTAAGTTTCAAAATTCAGAACCTGGAGTCGACACCTAGAAATCTGGAGCCGACCCCATGGCCAATCAAATGTCTTTCTGATTTTTGATACGGTCTAGAGGACACCCAGAGTTTCAGAGCCGACACCCAGAGTTCGGAGTCGACACTTACAGTGTCTGGAGCCGACTCCGACACGGGGACAGAACGTTGATTTTTGACTACCTTGGAGCCGACACTTACAGTCTTTTGGAGCCGACACCTGACCATGGCGAGCCGACACTTAACTTTTTCGGAGCCGACTCCTCGACGAACTCAGAACTTTCTATTTTTGGATACACGACTTGGAGCCGACACCTGAAAAGTTGGAGCCGACTCCAACCTGTCAGAAACGGATTTTTAAAATGCCAGATCAGCTCAAACGGTAATATTTTCTTTTCACCTAACTTCTAACGGATATATTTTGTTTGGAAAAACTTTCAGGTACATTCCAACGGCTAGTTTTCTCACCAAAAATGGATTAAAGGAAATCTATAAAAAGGGGAGAAAGCTCGTTTGAAAAATAACGGAAAAAAAGAGTGAATACAAATCAAAAATCCGAGAAGTCTTGAGCCTGAAATCAAAGAGAAAAGCATCCAAGTTCAAATCCTTCCACTCCAAAAAGCTCAAAGAGAAATCCAAGGCGTTCAACTTGAAAAATCGGAGGATTTCCCAAAAGAAGAAAAAGCTGTTTTCTGTGATTTTCCAACTTCTCATCTGCAACATCTGTGAAGAATCAAAGCTGAGGCCTGATTCAACATCTCCAAAGAGAAGAGGAAAAGAAGAAAAGAAGAAAAGCTCAAATCCAATCTACTTCAAACAGGCTTTTCTAACCTTGTTCATTTACTTTGAATATTTGCTCATTTGAGGAGCTGTTTGTTAATATAAACATTATTCTTTCTTGTTTTTGCTAGTTCAATCAGGGGGATTGAATTAGTGGAGGTGGTATACCTTGGGGCAAGCTAGATTAGCTTGAGTTTGGGTTTTGTGCTGGTGAGCCCGAAAACCAGCTGGGTTCGTTGTGATCCCGGGAAAACAACAAGTTTGAGTTGTGATCTTGTAAAACAACTCGGCTGTAATCTAGTTGATTATAGTGTGGACCCAAGTGGAACTTGGGAGTGGACGTAGGTGTTGGATACACCGAACCACTATAAAATCATTATGTTTGTGCTTTAATTGTCTCTCTCTATCCCTTATTTATGATTGAAATCTATTCTGCACTTAATTATTTCAAAGTCAATAGTTTTAAAAAGGTTAAATTTTTTTTTTAGAACCCAATTCACCCCCTCTTGGGTTGCCATCTGGGCCAACACACACTATTGAATAGAGATTTTGATGGATTGATCAATGCCTTACACATTCGGTTTTAGGTTAGAATCGAACCGTTATCTTTAGGTTCTGATTCAATCACTCGAATCCACTGATTGGATCCGATTTTGATAACTATGAACGAATTATACGGATAAAAATAATATCATTCTTTTACGATATGATGATTCATATCCGCACAATCAATTAATGCACCGTGCGCATGCTCATGCATTCGGCATGAGATGCAGAAAGACTTTTCTTGAAAAAGGAAAGAAACATTATTTCTCTCTTCATCGTATTAACATCTGTCGAAGAAAGCTATTATAAGAAAAATAAAAATTGAAGAAGAATGTAGCTTATATCCTAAGATCGGTATGAAAAATAAAATTTACTTAAAAAAGAGATTTTTTTCTAATAAACTATCGTGATGTAGCAAAGTGAAAACATGCGCGACATGTACTATGGATAATTTTTTTTTTTTACAAACAAAGTGTGATTTTCCAATTTATTAAGAACATTTTTCTAAACCTTAACAAACTCACCCATATTTTATTGGCATAACGATTCTTTTGGTTTCCTCCTAGAATGGAAGCTAAATTAGCGAAGATATATACTTGTTAAACACGGTAAACAACAGCTAAGGACGTGGGAGCGGTGGGAAGACTCACTCGATCTCTAGGGAGAGAGGAGAGATCGAAAGAAAAAGAGAGACAGAGACAGAGAGAGCGGGGGAGAAAAACGTGTGAGCTGGAGAAAACGGTTGAGAGAGAGAGAGAGAGAGAGAGGTTAGAGAGAGAGATTAGATATGGAGAGAGACAGAGAGACAGAGAGAGGCAGAGAGAGCAGACGGGCAGTGAGACAGGGCGCCCCTTTCTCTTCCATGTGGAGGCAGGCAGCACAAAAGCAAGAGGGAGAGAGGACCGGCGTGGGGATCGCGAAATAGAGACGGCTCTGTGCCGTTGTTGCTTCGTCCGTCATCCGACGGCCAAGACGAGCAGGGAGGAGGAACAGAGGGAGAGGGAAAGAGAGTGAGAAACCGAGAGAGAAGGGACGGGAGGCGACCAGGGGCCGCACTGTGCTATCCCCCGACCGGCTGGAGAGAGACAATCAGAGAGAGATCACTAGAGAGGGAGAGAAGGCTTGGTCCCTGCTGACTCAGAGGAGGGACGGGGAGAAAGACGGAGTCCTTTGCCCGGTCACATCCAAGGCAGAGAATGGTGTCGTGAGCCGGCGCTCCGCGCTCAACGCTGTCATGCCCGGCGGGTGCAACTGCGGCGCCCTTTCGCTTTGTCACATCCGACGCACAGACGGGTATCGTGAGCCGGCAGCGTGCCAGAATTTTGCATGCGTGGTGGTGTAGATTAAGTACAGATTTCACAAAAGAACATTCTACGACCCTCTTCTTCAACTCTCTGTTTGTCTTTGGAATCCGAAAGTTGGGAAAGAACAGAGAGAAAAAAAAAAAAGCCTTTCCTTATCAGATTTTAGAGGTATTTATCCTCTCTCTCTTCAGGAACTATAGATCTTAAACGCCTGCGATCATTCACAAAAATGATCAAGGATCAAGATGATCGTGCACAAAAGCCCGAGTTCTTCAAAGTTTTGATGCGTGGTTTCGACCAGAAACTGGTACGTCTCTCCTCCCTCTAGGAAAGAAGTCCTATTTAAAAGAAAACTCCATGCCCGGGTTTGTTGGGGGTTTTGTTCTCCACTGGTTTGATTTCTTTTAACTCCTTTTTGGATTAGTTCTTTTATCTTAAAGTTGACGATCAAAGGACTAATAGTGATGTTGAAAGGTATAGTGTGTTTTTTTTTTTTTTTTTCGAAATCATCCGGTAGACTTTTGATCATAATAACAAAAAAAAAAAAAAAAAAGATAGCAAAAGCGCTTGTAATTTGATCCAGAGTTCACCAAATCTAGCCATGTCATGCTACAATGGCAACCATGAGATGAACCAGGGGTCAGCATAAGCTACAACCATGAAAAAAAAATTTGTTTTTTTCTTTTGTAAAATTCATTTATTAAAAAATACTAGAAAATTAAACAGAAAATTTATACTCAAAATTTAAATTAAAATCAAAAATAAAAAGAATCAAACTGGTCGAGGCGTGTTAAACACTACCCTAAGGACAAGTTTTCGCCCCCTCGTGCGGGTTGTTAGCGAATTGTCCAAGGTACAACGACCTGATTTGATTCGATCCTCCTACCGCGAGCACGATCGGGTGGAGGTTCAAACCCAGTAATTCTTCAGATGCCCAAATAAAATAATAAAATAGTTAAATAAATCTTTTACCACCAGTAGTTTGTTGAGACAGATTTTCTTGTTTAGACTCCTTGAGACAGCATGGATTTGCAGCAACAAAATCTTCAAGGATTTACAACAACAGGCAACAGAATCTTCAAGGATTGGATTTGCAGCAACAAGATCTTCAAGGATTGGATTTGCAGCAACAAGATCTTCAAGGATTGGATTTGATTTGCAGCAAGATCTTCAAGGATTGGATTTGCAGCAACAAGATTGGATTTGCAGCAACAAGATCTTCAAGGATTGGATTTGATTTGCAGCAAGATCTTCAAGGATGGATTTGCAGCAACAAGATCTTCAAGGATTTCAGCAACAAGATCGGATTTGCAGTAACAAGATTTGTAGCAACGGAATTTTTATTAATAATTTTTTTTTCTGACTTCTATATTCACTACTCTTTTCCCTTAGATTATCCATATATTTATATAAAAAAAATTACCGTTCCTCCTTGTTACCGTTCCTTCCCAAACGGAAGGAAAAGCGGAACGCTCGAGCGTTTCCGAAACCACGGAACACTCGCGAGCGTTCCGCGAAGCTCGCTGGCGAGCGTTCCACGAATGCTCGCTAGCGTTCAGCTAGCATCCCACGCGAGCTTTAAATGCTCGCGTGGGACCTTAACATCCCTCTTTTTTTATTTTTTACTTTTAACTTTTCAAAAGTCAACAATCCCCCACAAAAGTTAAAAAAAATAAAATAAAATAATAAAAAAAAAAATTAGGGCATCTTATACTGCGCAATAGGTGAGGTGTCCTATGGACTTGAACCTCACTTAGTGTTGATTGTATACATCTGAAGGAACCATAGTGGATTAGACCTTGAACTAGGTCCTTGACTCAGACTTCTACTGTTGGCCCAGATGGCAACCCAAGAGGGGGGGGGGGTGAATTGGGTTCTTAAAAATTTAAGACTTTTTAGAAGATTTAAACTGATTTGCTCAAGATGTGCAAGTGAGTGAAATTAACTAATAAGCAATGCACAAGCAATAATAACTAGAGATAGAGAGAGAGAAATATATCACGGCAAACACAAGATAATTTTATAGTGGTTCGGTGCAACCAACACCTACGTCCACTCCCAAGATTTACTTGGGTCCACACTATAATCTCTCTAGATTACAACCGAGTTGTTTTCCAAGCTCACAACTCAAACTTGTTGTTTTACCGGGTGCACAACGAACCCAGCTGGTTTTACTTGGGCTTACCAGCACAAAACCCTACACGTTGTTTTTCTAGGGCTCACAACTAACCCAAGCTTAAACAAGCTTAACCCGAGGTAAACTACCTCCTCTAGTTCAATCCCCCAGATTGAACTAGTCAAAATAAGATATAGAGTTGTGAATACAAAGCTCCTCAATGAGCAAATACTAAATTTAAGAATAAGGTTTAGAAAAGCCTGATTTGTAGATAGGTTGGCTTTTGATCTTTTTCTTTCTTTCTTCTTCTTCTCCTTGCTGGATTGAATCAAGCCTCAGCTCCGATTCTTCGTGGTTGAAGCGGTTGAGAAGGGATGAAAAGCAAGAACCGAATCTCCTTTCTCCAAGTTGGGAAATCCTCCAGGATTTGATTTTGAATGCTTTGGATTCCTCTTGAGTCTTTTGGAGTGGAGTGGATTTGAGCTAGATGGTTTTTCCTTTCAAGATTCAAGCTCACGGATTTTTGAAGTGGGATTTGTCTATCTCAGATTTTCTCTTTGTTTTTCAGATTTTCGTTTTTCTCTCTTCTCTTTTTTTTTTGAACAATAGACTCCCCTTTTATAGATTTCTTTTACACCTCTTTTGGAATAAAACTATCCGTTGGAGTGTACCTTCTATCAAAATATATCCGTTAGAAATGAGTAAAAATAGAAAAGTTACCGTTAGAGCTGATCTGGCAACTTCGTTTTTCGTTCCAGGTGGGTTGGAGTCGACTCTAACTTTTCTGGAGTTGGCTCTAGCTCGAGGCGTTTTAAACTGATTTTTCCGGAGTCGTCTCTGGCTTTTCTGGGGTCGACAAGAAACTTTTCCGGAGTCGACTCTAACTTACCCGGAGTCGACTCTAGGTTTGAGCTAGAAAAATTGACTTTCTGCTTCGTCTGTGAGAGTCGACTCTAACAGTCTCGGAGTCGACTCTAATGACCGTGCCAGTTCCGGAGTCGGCTCTGTGATTCTCGTAGTCGACTCTAATGTCTGCAATTCTTACCTAGACATTAGATTCAATCCAGAACACATTGTAACTCTTGATTTTGATCTTTCAATAGTCTTATAGGCTGAAACACTAAATCAAAATCATCAGAGCCTTCACAAATTATACTCAAATAGTTTTGTTAATCATCAAAATCATCAATTGGGTCAACAATCTCCCCCTTTTTGATGATAACAAAAACTTTGAGTATATGCATCAAAAATTCAATCAAACTAAGGATTAGTCATTTTAACTTTAAAACATTGAAATTAAGGTTTTGATGCCAATGTTCAATGTAATCTTTAAAATTGCATATGGGTTCAATATAATCCATTAATATTGAATTGTTAAACTTAATGTGCATAGCATTGTAAATGAGCTTTTTATTAAGCTCCCCCTGCATTGAGTAGCTCTTCTTATATAAGCATCTAATTTTAACAGATTAACATTTCAAGACATATTGCATAAACAATTAATTCTCCCCCTTTCTTTCTTTCTTTATGCATATATAATTCAATCTTTCTTTGCATATACACAACTATCTCTCCCCCTTTTTTGTTATTAGCAATAAGGAGAGTAAAGAAAAAATTTATAAACTCAATAAGGCATAGGAATCCAATCAATCAAAATTTGAAAAAGTGAAATTGTATTTCATATGCAAGAACCATTACATCAGTTGATTCATTTACATATCAAAATGAAATACATTGGATAATTAAAAACTTCCTAAGTACAAGCTATCAAAAACAAGATCAAATGTGCTTGAATACAATTTTCTTAGATGACCAATTATCTCCATTACATCATCTTTTTGTGCTTTCTTAAAATTTTCAAGACTAGCTTCAATTTGAGAGACTGCAAGGTCAATATCCTTCTTTAATTGACCCGTTGCATGAACATACGATCCAGATCCATCGGCAATGCCTTCCATCCTTTCGAAGATCTTGTGAAGCTCAGCTCCAAAGGATTCTACAGAACTGCCTAAGGTATAGGATAGCATGTCCAGTCTCGAATTTAATTCTTCTTTTAACTGATTAAAGTCATCCTTCAATTGATTAATTTATTTGATCTGTGACTGTCATACTCAGCAAGTAAGCTTCTTAACTGATCAAGTTGTTCATTAGAAAATCTTCCAGAATTAGTAATAGGCTGATGTGGAGGTGATGGTATAGAACTCGGTCCGGCCTCCGAAGGTCCAGCAGACGAAGGTCCCGCAAATGATGAATCAGGGACTGATGGTCCCGCAGTAGATTATCCCGGGATTTCTTCTATTCTGGTTTTCTCTGCACCATCCCTATCTGTTCTTTCCTCTCTCCTCATCCAAACACCATTAACTTTCTTAAATCCCATTCTATGAGTAGTTGAAGTGCTGTAATAATCAGTGTGTCTCAGTTTTCTTAATGGTTCATTTTCCATGATGAGCACACCCTGGCTTCTAAAAACTAATGTCAGAATCATACCGTAAGGCAGTGTTGATTTTTCTTAGTGGCTGCCTCTACCATGTAACCTATCATCGCTAAATTGACTGGCCTCCCAGTGATAATGCAGTCCATCATCAGAACGTCTCGCTCCGAGACATACTCGAATCTCCCTATTTTCGGAAATAGATTCTACCACATATATATGCAATAATCTGAGTTCTAGGTTTAACTAATTTGCAAAGATCTCTTCGAACTCAGTCACCTCTCTTCCTAGCATCCTTGATAGTGCACCACTTCTGTCATTGAGTTGACATTCCATTAAACCAACAGTGGGCATTTCTAATAGGGTTCCAAGAATTTCTGTTGTTACCACAACCCTAGTTCCTCTCACTGTGCTTATCAAACCTCCTTCTCCTCTGCTTAA
>UESW01001850.1:314691-342328 GCA_900491605.1 Calamus simplicifolius
CCTTGCTAATCAATTAATTGTGTAAATGATCCTGTAGGTGCTCAGACATCTGACTAGCTTATTTATACCTGTTGGATTGCGTACTGAGGTAAGTAAGCCAGTTATCAGTATTTAATAATTGATTCATGAATATTTAAATTGTGAATTACATTGTGACTTGAAGAATTGCTATGGATAGTGGCTAAATTGTAAGTAGATGTATGTTATGAATACATGGCTGTTTATGTGCTATGATTTCATATGTGAATGCTATGCATGAGAGATGCAGTTATTATGACATTGATGTGATATATTACATGCAAATATTTAGTAGGTATAATCCACTGTTTATGCAATATTGAGTTGTTGTTGATATGATGAGTACATGTGATGTGAGGTACTGTTATGTGTCGCCGCGGTTCTCCTTTATCATGTCATACCACACAAGCATCTAGAGGATGTGTTCTGCTTGGTTCGTTGTGGCATCACACATATAGAGTATGTGTTCTGGTGGTTTATGATATGGCGTGACCCGGGTATTTCGACCCTTTCAGTAGGGGGGATACCTGTTGGTACACTATGGTATTTCGACCCTTTCAGTAGGGGGGATACTTATTGGTACACTATGGTATTTCGACCCTTTCAGTAGGGGGGATACTTGTTGGTACACTATAGTATTTCGACCCTTTCAGTAGGGGGGATACTTATTGGTACACTATGGTATTTTGACCCTTTCAGTAGGGGGGATACTTGTTGGTACACTATAGTATTTCGACCCTTTCAGTAGGGGGGATACTTATTGGTACACTATGGTATTTCGACCCTTTCAGTAGGGGGGATACTTGTTGGTACACGATGGTATTTCGACCCTTTCAGTAGGGGGGATGCTTGTTGGTACACTATTGAGATATTGCAGGGCCGTGGGTCACATTTACAGTTACCGTTGAGAGTATAAACAGTGGGTTTACTTACATTGCATGTTTGAGTATTTGTGGAATGTTTAAGCATGCAAATTATTATGTGCTTATTGACTGTTATGCTATGATTTGACTGTATAACGTGGTTTACTTACTGAGTGTAAGCTCACAAAATTCTTACAATGTTTTTATCAGAGCCACGAGGTTGAAGATGGATTGGTGGGGTGATGGATCTTCTATTAAGTAAAACAAGACCATTATTTTGTTGTAGCCCCAATATTACATATGTGTAGGGCTTGATGCCCAGACTTTATTATTGTTGTGTGTAAGGGTTTGGAACCCAAAACTTTTAGTATTGAGTGATGTATTTGATCTGATTATATATATAATTGTGTTACGTGTGAAAAATTTGTGACGCCTTGCGTGCCTGGCACGCGGCGGGTTGTCACCCCTAGCCCGATATTGGGTCTGGGGCGTGACAGCTTTTATGGTATCAGAGCATAGGTTATGACCCTAGGGACACGGACATATTGACATGATAACAGGTAGAGAATTTATGACCCTAGGGACACAGACATATTGACATGATAACACGGAGAGAACATATTTTGATGACATTATACTTAGAGTCACCTGACACTTTAGTTTATGATATTAACCACATCTAATTTAACAGAAAATAGATATGGCTCGCAGTACTAGGAGCCAACAGTATGAGGAGGCCTCTCTGGCCGGTAATGCTGATCAGCCGGTGGGTTAAGGAACTACTGGAGGTATGGCCCCTGCCAACCCAGTGGGAACTGAGCACCAGCGATTCCAGTTCGAGATGCTTCAAGCTTCCTCGGGTATGGCGCAGTCTATGCAGGACATGCAGCATCAGAGTACGCAGCGGAAGCGTGGTGGGCCCATAACCCACAGGACCCAGGTTATGATCTTAGGGACATATGCATAATGACACTCTAGGCAAAATACTTGGATGACATTGAGACAATTATGACTTTCAAGGAATTTCAGGAAATTATGCTTTGGAAGCTTGAAATTTAAAGTTATCAAGAATTACAAGTTTGATAGAAATTGAGAATGAACCATCGCAAGCCAATGATTTTATGTGGGCTCCCTGGCTGGTAGCCTTGACCAGTGGGGAGGCCTAGGGGCTTCTATAGGTTTTATCTATGTTAAACTTGTTGGAAATGATTCGTAGCAATTTTAGACCTTTAAATAATATGGGTAGATGAAATTTTAATTGGATATGCAATAAAAGACAGATAAATATATAGAATATGATATAGTAGTTGAAAAGTGCAATTGTTGACTAATATGACTAAGATATCATCATTATGTTCATATTGCAATTGAGTTGATATGTGGATTTGAGTTAGTAAATCTAAATTTGAATGTGGATGTATATAATGAATTTTTATTTGTAGAACTTACATTGTTGATATTGTAAGTTTAAGATTATGAGCTAATCTGCTGGTTATATGGATGATTTATATTGATGATATTTTGGGAATGAAATAGTTATCTACATGTTTTTGATCAATTACAATTGAGTACTTTCTGAATTTGAGTTTGGATGGATATGTATATATAGTGAATTTTACTAAGAGAACTTCTATTATGGATATTGCATGTTCAAAACTGATTGTTAATTTGCTAGATGTGGAGATGGTTGTTATTGATGCTAATGAAATAGCTGACAACATATTATATCTTGATGGATCAATTAGGAAGATTATAAAATTTTAAATTCTGAGACAATTACTGTTTAAGTTTTTGAGAGCAGTAGACTCTATTAATCTTTAGAACTGATTTTGGCTATAAATGATCAAATATTTTGATGGTAGAAGGTGAAAGATTTTAGCAATAATGAGATATGATAAACTCCACTGATAAAGAATTTCATGGGGATTTTATCTGTTAATAGATTTCTAGATCAAGATATCTATTCATAGTTTATCGTGCATACTTATTGTACCTTTCTTCATAGTTCATACGTAGATATCTTTTTCTAGGATGGATAAATTATCAATCAACCATATGTGGCATATTTATTGTTAAGAAAATAGGAGGGAAATGATTTTATGTTGATTATTATCAGTTATGGATTATGGTTAAGGGTACATCTATTATCACTTTCAAATCATAGAGAGATTGCTATAATTTTTCAATTATGTCTTTCGGATGGTAAGTGCATTTTCAATCTTTATTGACCTTATAAGACTTGTATCCATCTGAGCTAGATTAGTGAAGTCACTTTGAGATATTTGAAGGGTTTAAATTGGTTGGTCATGTTATGGCATGGGACATTGCATAATCTATAGATGATTTTGATAACCATTGGTAACGAAATAATCAATTCAAGAATTTGAATCAGTTAAATTGCATTATTTATTGAGGATATACTGACCTATTCATGAGAAATTGATTGGTTGTAGTGGTATTATTGATAAATTAATCATACTGATGATTATTGATGGCACTATTATTCAAAGAAATTAAATTAGTTGATTGTGATAATTATGAAAGATATCCTAAATAATTGCATAATGTTCATTGATGTTAGCTTGAAGTATTCAAGAGTGAAACCAAGTATGTTATGATGATTAAAATAAGTGTCGTAATGATTAATGGCACATTCAACTATTTATGAGTTGAGAGAGCATTGGAAGAAAACTATCTTATATCTAATTTACAAGAATTTAGGATTGCCTTATCGAGGAATTAAGAATACATGATGTGTTACTAACCTTAAGAATGGATAACATAATACATATGATGGATTCTATGATATTTATAATGATTGTGTTGTGAGAAGTTAAGGTATATATATATATATATATAAAGGGGCAGGAAAGAAATACTTCTTAAGGAATTCAATTTTATTTGGTAGAAAGATCAAATTAATTGTTAAAGTTGGATACGTCATTTGGGTACCTAGGAATGAAATAAAAGCTGCTAGTGAGTATCTTTAATGGTACAAAATTTGTGGACATTTAATTTTGAGGATGAAATTTTAGTGAGATAAAGATGTTAATATTTGTTTCTGGTTTAGTAGTAAATTGAGTCTGAACCCATTTGTCTCACTCTCCTAATTCGATGATGTCTTCATAAAGCTTTGTGGATTAAGCTGAATTTCTGTCCAGCCTTCCACCCTCAAATAGATGGACAATCTGCATGAACCAATTAGCTATTGAGGATATACTGCAAGCCTGTGTGATGGATTTAGAAAGTGCTTGGTATCGCTTCTTACCCTTAGTGAAATTGCTTATTTATTGATTACCAAGCCAACATTCAAATGGATTCATTTTGTTGTCTATGATAAAAGGTGTAAATTTTATTGAGATGAAGTGTGAGAGAGAAAATTTTGATTACTGAGCTGGTTTAACAAATATGAGAAGTATCAAAGCAGCTTCATGTAGCTCAGAGTTAATAGAAAAGTTATGTTGATGTCAAAAAGAAAGATTTGAAATTTCAGGTTGAAGATCATTTGGAAGTTTTACTAATCAATGATATGATGAGATTTGTGTTAGAGGTGATTTGAGCCACAATATATTGGACTATTTGAGATGATCAAGGAATAGGAGGTGGCTTATAGCTTAGCACTGTCTTCATTACTCTTTGGGGTGTTCAATGAGTTTCATATCTTTATGACTGAGGAGGTGTATTTCAAACCCTGTTATGTGTTAGAACTTGAACCGATTTAGTTTAAGAAAGAATTGACCTATGAAGATCATTTTGTGCACATTGTGGACCGCAAGGATTAAGTTTGAGATGGTGTAGTATTCCTAATGATATGGAGTTGGGGAGGTTGCATACAGCTTAGCACTGCCCCCGATCTTATTTGGTGTTCACAATGTATTCCATGTATCTATGCTGAGGAAAATTGTTTCAGACCCCAGTCATGTTATAGCTTATGAGCCTATTCAATTGAGGAAGGATTTATCATATGAGGAACATCCTGTGCGTATCGTGTACCGCAAGGATCAGATTCTAAGGCGGCATACCATCCCTTATGTCAAAGTTCAGTGGAATAATCACTCTGAGAGGGAGGCTTATTGGGAGTTGAGGATGAAATTAAATCGAAGTATCCACAATTAATGATCTATTTAAGATTGTTGACTTTTGAGATTTATAGTATCAATTTCGAGGCCGAAATTTTTATAAGGAGGGGAGGATGTAGTACCCGGTTCCCGGTTCATGTGAACCGGGTTCAGGCCTATTACTGTGCAGTGCAACGCTTCGTTTTTAATTGAGCGTTTCATTGCCCGGATCCTTAAACCGAAGCGTTGCACCGGAGGAATAAATATGTGATGGAGGGGGGGGCTCCCTCCATCATTCTGGCATCCGTTTCCCATCAGGTAAATTCCCTGGCTTCTAGAGAGAGAGAGAGGAGAGAGCGTAAGAGAGAGAAAGAGACAGGGAGACAGAGAGAGAGAAAGAGCGAGAGAGAGAGAGAGAGAGAGAGAGGGAGAGAGAGAGAGTCAGAGGAGAGAGAGAGCAGAGAGAGAGAGATCGCGAGAAGGAACCCGGCCGATTCCCTTGGTTCAGGCCCGGCGGCGTGCTCGCCGCCTCGCCGGGCCTGAGCCTTGGCCGGCGACCCCGCCGGCGCCGGGGGTGGCATCCGGCGGGGTGGTGATGGAGAGAGAGTGGAGAGAGAGGGCCAATTGGCCCTCCTCTCGCGCGGTGGCGGAACCGGCCGCCGGTTGGTTCGGGCCCGGCGGCGTGCTCGCCGCCTCGCCGGGCCCGAGCTTTGGGCTGTCACCTCCACCGGCGCCGGGCGTGCGTCCGGTGGAGGTCCGGCCGGCCATGGTGGCCGGCCGTGCCGCCGGCACAGTTCCGTGCCGCGCGGAGGAGTTAGAGAGAATGAGAGAAATTGAGGGAGGGAGAGAAGGTTTGGCGGCCGGCTCTGGCCCGGCCACCGGCGGCCGGGCCGCCCTCAATTTGGCCGGCGGCGGCCCCGGCCGCCGGCCATGTTCCCGTCCCCTGTTCGGTGAAACAGGGGATCGGGTGGATAAAGGTTGAACCGGGCCGGCTGGGCCGGCCGGTTCAGGCCTTTTGGACCGTGCAGTGAGCCATTTTTGGGCTAGATTTTGGGCCCCGTAACGGGCCAGGATTAGAAAAATAATTATATGGCTAGAATCTGGGTGAATTCTAGTTTCTTGGGGTATTTTTACTTCCCCATTTGGGTGTGTGTAGTGGGAGATATTCGAGCCCAAAGTAGGGCCCGTGAACTAGTCTGGGTAGAAATTCTAAGGATCATTTTAATATTCCTTGCTAATCAATTAATTGTGTAAATGATCCTGTAGTGCTCAGACATCTGACTAGCTTATTTATACCTGTTGGATTGCGTACTGAGGTAAGTAAGCCAGTTATCAGTATTTAATAATTGATTCATGAATATTTAAATTGTGAATTACATTGTGACTTGAAGAATTGCTATGGATAGTGGCTAAATTGTAAGTAGATGTATGTTATGAATACATGGCTGTTTATGTGCTATGATTTCATATGTGAATGCTATGCATGAGAGATGCAGTTATTATGACATTGATGTGATATATTACATGCAAATATTTAGTAGGTATAATCCACTGTTTATGCAATATTGAGTTGTTATTGATATGATGAGTACATGTGATGTGAGGTACTGTTATGTGTCGCCGCGGTTCTCCTTTATCATGTCATACCACACGCATCTAGAGGATGTGTTCTGCTTGGTTCGTTGTGGCATCACACATATAGAGTATGTGTTCTGGTGGTTTATGATATGGCGTGACCCGGTATTTCGACCCTTTCAGTAGGGGGGATACCTGTTGGTACACTATGGTATTTCGACCCTTTCAGTAGGGGGGATACTTATTGGTACACTATGGTATTTCGACCCTTTCAGTAGGGGGGATACTTGTTGGTACACTATAGTATTTCGACCCTTTCAGTAGGGGGGATACTTATTGGTACACTATGGTATTTGACCCTTTCAGTAGGGGGGATACTTGTTGGTACACTATAGTATTTCGACCCTTTCAGTAGGGGGGATACTTATTGGTACACTATGGTATTTCGACCCTTTCAGTAGGGGGGATACTTGTTGGTACACGATGGTATTTCGACCCTTTCAGTAGGGGGGATGCTTGTTGGTACACTATTGAGATATTGCAGGGCCGTGGGTCACATTTACAGTTACCATTGAGAGTATAAACAGTGGGTTTACTTACATTGCATGTTTGAGTATTTGTGGAATGTTTAAGCATGCAAATTATTATGTGCTTATTGACTGTTATGCTATGATTTGACTGTATAACGTGGTTTACTTACTGAGTGTAAGCTCACAAAATTCTTACAATGTTTTTATCAGAGCCACGAGGTTGAAGATGGATTGGTGGGGTGATGGATCTTCTATTAAGTAAAACAAGACCATTATTTTGTTGTAGCCCCAATATTACATATGTGTAGGGCTTGATGCCAAGACTTTATTATTGTTGTGTGTAAGGGTTTGGAACCCAAAACTTTTAGTATTGAGTGATGTATTTGATCTGATTATATATATAATTGTGTTACGTGTGAAAAATTTGTGACGCCTTGCGTGCCCGGCACGCGGCGGGTTGTCACCCTAGCCCGATATTGGGTCTGGGGCGTGACACCCACCAACGGTAACAGGTCTGCCTCTCTTCTCTCTCTCATGAAAGGAGTTAAAGAAGCCAAATTGAAAAAGAAACCGAGCATGAAACATCCATCTTGCCGTGTCCTAATTGAAAGAAGTCTGTCATCTATGCACTTATGCTTATCAAGTTGCTTCTTTGTTTTCTTCTTCTTTTGATGGGTTGGACTGGAACCAACATAATACCGATATCTACAACAATTTGCTAGAAAATTCTTACCTTTAAAAGTGTTCTATATTATATCATCAAATTATTATCAAGCTTCACCTGTGACAGTGACTATCTATACTGTTGGGGGTGTCTGTTTCTGGGTTTCAACCTCAACTCTTCTATATTTTTCCGTCTCTTGTTGACTATTATTGCTTAACCATCTCTGGTTAGAGCTCGGCTGCTCTTTTAAAAGCTCTTTGTTTCTTTCAAACAATGTGGGTATTTCCATCTCTTTCCTAAGAAATAAAAGGCCGTGGTGATTATTTTATATTGTAGCATTCTTGGTTTTCTTTGAGTAACATTCTTGTGTGAATGGTTTCCAAGTCAAGCTTGTATTACTGGCAGATGTTATGTGGCATTGAGGATATATTTGGCATACTGTTCTCTGCTTCCACTTGTACAAAAACCACGTCCTGATACTTTCAGCATTTCCATTCTTTGATGCACTAGAATTTATGGCTTTTCAATTTTCATATATTTTTCTGACATATGCGAGTTTTTTTTGGTCATTGTAAGCCATGTCCTACATTTTACTCTGTTCTCACTTATATCATTTTTTTTCCAATGACTTTTTTGTAGGTCCACTGGAATGGAACAAAGCTGCTGCTGCTGCATGAATTGGGAAGAGCATTGTTATAGGGATGATCATTTTGAGACAAGAAATTTCCGTTTTCTCAAGGTTATGGATAGTGATTTCTCTCAACACATGGTGGGTTTGAGTAAACCTCTCTGTTCAGTCATCTTTCCTCTTTAAGCTCTTATGATGTACATGCATATAATTCAGTCAAATCTTCATTTTAACTTTTGATGCTATCTGATTTGTAGATTATCCCAAAAAAGTTTGTGAAGAATTTCAGTCGATTGTCTGAGAATATTCTACTCAAAGGTCCTAGTGGCAGTATATGGCACGTCAAACTGTCGAAGGATGCAGAGGATATGACTTTTAAAAATGGATGGAAGCAATTTGTGGAAGCTCATTACATTAAAGAAGATGATCATTTGGTTTTTAAGTACAATGATAATTCATGCTTTAGTGTCCTGATGTTTGATCAAACTGGTTGTGAGAAAGAAGCATGTTACTTTGTTAAAGGTCCCAAAGGTAAAGTTAAGGAACCATGCCAATCAGAGGAAGAGATTGTGGGGGCTTCCTTGGAAATTTTACATGATTCCGTACCTCCTAAAGCTCATAATCATGGTTCTTCAAAAATACCGAGTAATGACAGAAAAAAAGTTCAACATTCATCGGCTACTCACAAGAGGAAAGCCAATTTTTCTAGTAATTCAGTGAATGAAAGCTGTGAAGTTTCTCATGTTCCCCCTCTTTTATTTACACACACAGATACATTGCATTGCCTCTTAGAGAATTTTTTTTCATTTTATTATGATCATCATCATCATCATCAATACTATGTGCAGAATTGACCATCCATCTTAAAAATATCGTAGTAAGGAGTACTAGTTGTCTTGTTTAAAACATTTTTTTGTCTTGTCTAATACTATTTTATTCACTTTAATCTGAACTTTTAGAACAAATTGTCAAGCCCACTAAAGTCAAAAGGCAATGTACTAAGAAAGAATTACAATTCAGTTTGAGGAGTTTGGTGACTGAAGAAGGAAAAGCTGAAGCACAATTGAAAGCCAGGTTTTTTCAACCAACCAACCCTTTCTTCCCAAAAGTCATGAAGTCAAACCATTTGCACAAGAGATGTTTCCTGGTAAGCACGATTATTTTCATGTCCTTGAACTAATCATTTTTGTTGTATTCTCATAATTTTTTTCCCTACGATGCATAAAGAATTGCTAATTGATGCATATGTTAAAGTTTTCATTTTAAGATATATGTATGTAGTCAGGCTAGTAACATTTCTCTGTTCATATTTTATGACATATTCTTTATGATGTCCATGACCCCCCTCCCCTTTTTATGTCATGAGTTCATTTGGGTGTGAATGCTAAATGTGAGTTTATATTCAGGGCCTTTGTGACAAATTTATAGATCTGTCCTCAGAAAGTGATATGTTTTGTTTTTGAGAAAAATCCTGTTTTCTTTTTTTCATTTTTATAGAAAACAAAGATATTAGTGAAAGCACATTTGGTGAGTGAAAATAAAAACAATTTTCTGAAAAACACAACTTCAAAATAGCAAAAATTAAAAATAGTTAAAAACTGTTCTATTTACACAAAGAAGAGAATAGAAAATAAAAATTAAAAAACTTGGAAACATAGAAGTGAATAGTATTCTCTTTAATGTTTTTCCATTTAGCCTTCTAAAATACATCGTTTATAATGAAAATAAAAAAATAAAAAATAATTTTTATTTTTATCTGTCTAATGCATATTTTAGAGAACAAAAGGCAGAAAATGAAACTAAAAAATAAAAACAAAAACCATTCTCATCCACTGGATCCAATCCTCCTAACATGATGAGAATTGATGCACCAAAGCTGGAGAGAATAGCTAGGTGAAAGAACTAACTGAAACCGACCTATTTGTGCTAGAAGAAAGAGTTATATATATATATATATATATATATATATATAGAGAGAGAGAGAGAGAGAGAGAGAGAGAGACCCATCGACCTATCCTAGGATTCAAATCCAAAGCCTACTGGGACAAGTCTGTAGTTCATCAGTGCTAAACAAAGTTGTTGAATCCCACAGCCTTATTGTGGCTTTTGTTTGGTTTATTGTCAGAGTAGTGTGATCTACTGTCATATATATGTTATCACACACCTGATTGCCCCATTAATAAACACATATTCTAGTTGGAGGGCAAATCTTTTACACGAGAACAAATATTTTACATGCTAACCACTGTTCTATCTTCCTCTGCCACCTCCACAACATCACTCCAGACCTGCATTTTCCTCCCTTGTCCTGAAGGCATTTGTTGGCTCCATTGCAATGTCAAGATTACTTGCTATTCTGCTTAATGTCCCAACGCATTATCCTGATTTAGAGAAGCTTGAATTCCATTAGACAATTCATTGTATAATACAAGCTCATATAGGCCGTTGATGGGTGATAATAGCATAATCCATACGCATCACTTCCAGATATTTTCAAGCACTCATGCTATTTAGTGGGAACTTAGATAAAATATGCAATGACTTGAAAGAATTAATAGGTTTACTTGTTTGAGAAGATTGATGATGAAATTATGTGTATGGATTTGTTGCATACTACAAAGATCATATATATATGGAACTTCAGGTATTAAATTATGCGACCTGTTTGTCCCCTAATATTACATTACCAATATTATTTTAGTAAAAATTAGCAAGGCAACTTCTGAAATATTGAAATCAGAAATCAGTTTCATCTTGTGCAAACATTTCGAGTACAATGCTTCCAGAAATATGATAGTAGTGTAACCCATGGTCCAGAAATTAAGTTTCAATACGTTTGATTGAGATGATCTTATAGCCTTACTTCTATGAGCATTTTGATGATGAAATGATGTATAATTGCAAAACACTATTGGTATTTGTAGTCTTAAATATTTTTTGCTAGTGAATATATAATGTGTGATACATGGTTGAAGTAAATAAATGTTTCTAATATGCAGAGCCCTATAGATAATTTCTGAAAATACACTTGGTTATATATTTTGTTTGTGTTTATTCTAGTTGTGGCCTTGATGCCAGGCACTTCTGAAACTTGTTCCTTTTTCCTCAATGAAAGGAGTTGACAGGCCTGGACATCTTTTACATCAGAAAGGGGAAAAATCAAAATGGTTTTAATAGGTTACTTGTTGGTTGATCCGTCAAATGAATGACAAGCAACTATTACCGAGTGCCATTGTATATGCTAAGAATATTTTTATCTTGATATATCATTACATTAATTCAGTAGGAGTAGCATTTTCTGAAACATTGAAACAAGAAATTACTTTCATCTTGCGTGAACATTTCTTCAAAAGTAATGCTTTTAAGCCTCGAATGCAGTTAAATTTTCAGCTTGGGTAAGTATTAATAACGCCAAAAATACTCGTGTCATATGAAATAATCTTGCTTGTCAAACAGTACAAGTATAACTAGCATGTGTATAACTGTAGCTCTTTTTCTAAAGTCATAACACTTTGATTCATGTGTGCCCTTGTCTTACATTATGTTGTGCAGAGCATTCCAAAAGGCTTTGCGGCTGAGCATTTAGCTCGTGAAAAACAAACAATCATTCTTCGCCTCCCACATGGCAAGAAAACATGGAGAGTGAGTTATTTATTTTATGGTCTGATGCGGACAAATCACCGGTGATGAGCGCCGGGCATGCTGAGATCTATTGCGGGCCTCCAAATGGGGTGGAGAGGTCGTCTTTCTTCTTCGGAAACCTGCAAGAAGTCACCGGGCCGGTGTTCCCGGCGAGGACCCTCCGATGCTCAAGTTAGTAAACTTGTCGCTCAGTAGTGTAGTAGAGAGAGAGACCGAGAGATCCCCCTTTTCTGTTGAGCTCGGGATCCTTTTATACATGTTTGAGAGGTTCCTTTCTTTTCGTCATCTTTCGAACCGTCGAATCTTCCTCGTTAGGATAAGCTCCTTCGAACGGCAAGTGGTTAAGCCGTTGCTGGATGGAGGCCGCTTGTGGCGGTAACTGCCGGGCGTGCTAGTACTTGCCAGTGATTTCGGTGAGCGAGGTATACGGTAACAGATCTCGAATCTCGGGATCTGTTACCTGAGGTGGGTCATAGTGTATGCAGGAAAGGCACCAAGTTAGGGCCGGAGCCGTCGCTGGAGGCCGGAGCGAAGATTCCATCTCTGCGATTAGCTGTCACATCATTATTTTTGAAAATCGCGTAAAAGGTTATAACACCACCCAGAGGAGATGGTCAGCTGTATCAGATGCCCCCCCACCCCTGAGATGAGTGAGCGCACAATCACCAGCAAAAGGGGTGTTAATATCCACTGGGCGGCTGACTTTCGCGCCATCATTTCGTCCGTTCGGGCTGTTGGGATTGGAGAAGATTTCCCTCGAGTAATGAGTCATAAAAAGGCGAGCGTCATCATTGCGGTAAGGCCACCGCCATCTATCTATTGGTAAAGCTTTTCATGTTTTTCGCGCCGGTAGGCCGCCGAAGCGGCTTCCATTTGAAGGTAGACACATGGCCAGACCGGACGGCCGTGGGATGATTTGAAATGGGGCTATAAAAAGAAAAATTGTCCTTATCTTCCCATTCCCTCTTCTCTTACGTTACAGCTTCCTCCCCTATCTGCAAGCGTCCATCCGCCTCCCGTGTCTGTTCTCTCCTCGTGCTCCTTCGATCTTAGCTCAAGTTTTCCAAGTTAGTTTCCATGGCTTCCTCGCCCTCTTGTTCTATTTCCGATTCCGAGGGTCGTTCCCCCACTCCTTCTCAACTTTCCGCTTCCTTACCAAGCCAATGGTCCACCCCATCCTCCGACCACTCCTCGCCAGAGCGGCGGCCGGTCAGACGCCCCGCAGCCGGGAGTCATCTGACCGTCGGACGGACCTCCATCCAGAGCCGTCCGACAGCTGTTGGTCCTTCCAGCGCTGTCAAGGAGTCCCCCGAGGGGACTGCTTCTACTATGTCTGCTCAAGACATAGTAAACCTAAGAGCCAAGTATAGTTTTCCGCCAAACCTACGTCTGTCCTACCCCGCTCCTGATGACAGGGTAACCTCTTTCCGTCCTAGAAGAGTTGCCTTGTACGGAGCCTTCTTTAAGGCAGGACTTCGATTACCTATCCACCCTTTCATCCTTAACCTTCTGGACCGATATTCTTTAACACCTTCCCAGCTAGTCCCTAACTCGATCCGAACCATCGTTGGCTTTCTGGTTCTCTGTCACCTGCAAGGCATAGAGGCCAGCATCTCCTTATTCCGCAGTTTTTATACCCTTCGCAAGCAGTCAGGTTGGTGGTCCTTTACTCCTAGACCCACTAGGATCCTTAAGTTGTACCTTCCCACCTCCGTTAAAGGGTGGAAGGATAAGTTCTTTTTTGCTATCGAAGGGGTGAGTGGAAGCTGGGGGACACCCAACACCGACGCCAATAGGGATTCCTCTATTCTCCCAAGGGATCGAATGGCATTCGGGCAGCTTCTGACTGCCGATGTCCCTCGATGTAATAAGCTTCTGATCGATGAAAACCTTCGTCTCGCCGGCCTAATCCCTTTTGGTGGTGAGCACTTGATTACTCACATTTTTCCTTCTTTCTTCCTCTCTTTTTTTTACTCATCTCCTATTTTTTATAGGGATGACGCCATCGCTTCGCGAGCTCAGGCAGGCGGTTACCAAGAAGAGGAAGGCAACGGGGAATGAGCCCCCCGCTGAAAGGAGGGCTATCGCCAAAATTCCAAGGAGGGCCGACGCGGGGAGGGCCGATGTGGAGGGGCTAGAGTTGTGAAGCCCCTGCGTGCTAAGGTTTTGAAGAGGTGACTGGAAAGAGGAAGCGGAGTGCGCACTCGGTTACAAAGGGCTAGGATGAGGCATGCTCCGCTCCCTTGAGAATTTGACGCCCCGTCTACATGAAGGACCCATTCACCATCATTGGTTCCGAGAGGCGAGGGGTTTGTAGAAGGTGCACTCGACCAAAAAATCTGCCAGGACCATGGCCGACCGAGGGCGAAAAGATAGATCGAATTCTCCAACTTGAGCGCACACCTTGCCAATCGGCCCGAAGTATCCGGGCGAGAAAGAATTGTCTTTAGAGGTTGGTCTGTGATCACCGCGATCGGGTGGGCTTGGAAGTATGGCCGCAGGCGCTGGGCAGACACGATTAATGCGAAGATAATCTTCTCAATCTTCGAGTACCTGGTCTCCGCATCGTGGAGCACCTTGTTTGTGTAATACATCGGCTTTTGCATGCCATTGGTGTCCACGCGGACCAGCACAGAACTAACGGCTTCGGAAGAAGCCGCGAGGTACAGAAGGAGTTCTTCTCCACCTGTTGGCTTGGATAGCAGCAGCGGGGTAGATAAGAATTCCTTTAGCCCCTCGAACGCCTTCTGACATTCTTTCGTCCATTCGAATCCATTGGCCTTGCGGAGCGCCTTGAAGAAAGGTAGGCACCTCTCAGCGGACTTGGACAGGAAACGACTCAAGGCGGCCACCCTTCCCGTCAGGCGCTGTATTTCCTTCTTGTTGGTGGGAGACCTCATGTCCAAGATGGCTTAAACTTTGTTCGGGTTTGCCTCGATCCCTCGCCGGGTCACCATGAAACCCAAGAACTTTCCGGCTGTCACCCCAAATGCACACTTGCATGGGTTCAGCCTCATCTGGTACCGATGAAGGTTGTCAAAAGTCTCCGTTAGGTCAGCGATATGGTCGATGGCGTTGACACTTTTTGTCAGCATGTCATCTACGTACACCTCCATATTGCGTTCTATCTGGTCTTCGAAGACTTTATTCATTAACCTTTGGTAGGTGGCTCCCGCTTTTTTTAGCCCAAATGGCATTACCTTGTAGCAGTACAACCCCTTCTCAGTTATGAAGGAGGTAGCTTCCTCATCCACGGGTTCATCCTGATCTGGTTGCACCCAGAGAAAGCATCCATGAAGCTAAGGACCTCATGGCCGGATGTAGCATCCACCAGTTGATCGATCCGGGGCAGGGGAAAGCTGTTCTTGGGGCATGCTTTGTTGAGAATGGTGAAGTCCACGCACATCCTCCAGCTTCCATTAGTCTTACGGACCATCACCACGTTGGCCAACCATTCAGGGTAATGAACTTCCCGAATATTGCCTGCAGCCGTCAACTTGCGAACTTCCTCATCGATAGCTTTCTGTCTGTCCGGGGTGAAGCTCCTTTTCTTCTGTCGGACTGGCCGACACTCTGGCCTAAGGTTGAGCCGATGGGTGATCACCTCCTCAGGGATGCCCGGCATGTCTGAGGACGACCATGCAAAGACGTCGGCGTTGGCACGCAGGAAAGTGAGAAGTCGATCGCGTGCCTCCTCCGGAAGTAATGCCCCAACCTGGACGGTCCTTGCCGGGTCATCCCCCAAGGGGAGGGTCAGGAGGTGCTCGGCTGGTTCTCCCCTCCTTCCCAGCTCTTGGGGGTCGAGCGGCTCAGAGGCTATTGCCGACGCCGCCTCCAGTGGACTGGGAGACAGGTGATAGCAAAGCGGTGGCGGGCTTTGCTCTCCTTTCATTTCTCCGACTCCTTCGTCGGTGGGGAATCTTACCAACAATCTCTTAGTGGAGATCACGGCATCTAGCGAATTCAATCATGGTCTCCCCAATATAGCGTTATAAGCCAGCGGGGCTCGGACCACCAGAAAATTTATGACCACCGTGCTTTGACACGGAGGGGTTCCAGCCGTGACAGGGAGGGCAATCTCCCCTTCAACGCTCACAGAGTCCCCAGTAAAGCCCATTAGAGGCGTGGCGATGGGTCGGAGGGAAGACTTCAATAGGTTCATCCGAACAAAAGCTTCGTAGCTCAAAACATCCACCGAACTCCCACTATCAACTAAATTTTTTTTACAGGATGTTTGGCTATGGTCATGGACACAACGACGCTGTCATCGTGCTTATTAACTACCCCATCTAAATTCCTTCCAAAGAAAGGAATTACAGAGTCTATTCCCTCTCGCTATCTTTTTGAACCACCACCTGCCCCCAGGAAATCATAGCTATGGTCTTCTCCGTAGGAGCATTGTCCACGCCGGTCTGAAGTGTCGGAGGCACCGATGGACCTGGAGTAGGAAGGTTTTCCCTTTGAATGAATTTGCCCAAGTGACCCTGCTGGACAAGCTCCTCAATGGCCTTCTTCAGATGGCGGCAGTCCTCGGTGTCATGACCATAGTCTCGGTGGTACCGGCAATAAAGTTCCTTGTTGCGGGGGGTCCCAGACTTCAAGGAGGTCGGACGCTTGAAGTAAGGTTCCTCCTCGATTTCTAGTAGGATGTGAGATATCGGAGCCATGAGGGGAGTGAATTGCTCCTTAGGAATAAGCGTATGTGGCCGACGATCTGGGCGGTGAGGAGGCTCAGGCTTCCGGGGTCATGCTCCAGCATGCTCAGTAGGCGGTGGTTTCTTGCTGGGGTTCTTGTCAGCTTCCCTCCTGGAAGAATCCGCCTCGTCAGCACGGATGTATTTCTGCATCCAGCTCAGAAGCTTGGCATAAGAACTCGGAGGCTTCTTGTCTAGGGAATAGGCGAACCTAGAGGGACGAAGTCCTCGCTTTAATGCCAAAGTGGCTACAGAATCATCTAGGTTGTATACCTCCAATGCTGCTTCCTTGAACCGAGTGACAAAGTCCTTCAAGGTCTCGCCACTCCTTTGCTGGATAGCGAATAAGCTATCAGCCACTCATGGGATCTTCCGGCACGCATCAAAGTGGGCCAGGAAAGATCGCTCGAGCTGTCGGAATGAATTGATGCTGCGCGGTGGCAGGCGGGAATATCATGCACGTGCCGCCTTGCGAAGGGTGGCCGAAAAGGCGATACATAAAAGGGAGTTCGTCGCTCCCTGGACCTGCATGAGGACCTTGTAGCTCTCCAGGTGGTCCAGTGGGTCCGTTGTGCCATCGTACGGGTCCAGCTGGGGGAGACGAAAATGGGGCGGGAGCGGTTCCTCCATGATGCGCCGAAAAAGCGGGGGGCGGTGCTCATAGTCCGTCCCGTGAGGGTTAGCGATCCGGCGGCTAAGCTCCTCCAACCACCGGTGATACTCATCGAGCCGTTGCTCGGCCTGACGGGTAGTCTTCCTAAGGGCGCCGTCTTTAGATGAGTCAGAAGAGGAAGCTGAAGAAGACCGCCGGCGTAAGGAGCGCACCCGTCTGGATTCTCTCTTGTCGGTCGTTGGTGGGAACGACCAGAGTGATGGGAGAGGGATCGCCGTCGCTTTGAGGCCTCTCGGCGATGAGGTTCAGGAGGTGAGTGACGGGAGACCTCGGGTGGGGTCCTGCCTTGATGAGATTGAATTGTCCTCCACACCCCTTCACCAGGCGCAGGGGGTTGAGGTGCAGCGGCAAAGCAGTGTTCCTGCAGTCCCCGTACCATTGTCATCAGGTCCTGGACCTGGTGAGCCAAAACCTCAAGCCGGTCAGGCTGGCTCATCTGTGCAGGGGGCGGAACATGGAGGTTAGCCTCCGATTGCTCAGCCCGCGGAATGCGCTCCGCGTCCTGGCTGGTGGAAGCCTCCTGTGCTCGTGTTGTCATCATCGTCTTCCTTGTAGAATCGGTGGGGTCACAGGGAGAACTTTCGCCTTCCCGCGTGCGAGCCCCTTCTTGGCGCCAATCTGATGCAGACAAATCACCGGTGATGAGCGCCGAGCATGCTGAGATCTATTGTGGGCCTCCAAATGGGGTGGAGAGGTCGTCTTCCTTCTTCGGAAACCTGCAAGAAGTCCCCGAGCCGGTGTTCCCGGCAAGGACCCTCTGACGCTCAAGTTAGTAAACTTGTCGCTCAGTAGTGTAGTAGAGAGAGAGACCGAGAGATCCCCTTTTTTGTTGAGCTCGGGGTCCTTTTATACCTGTCTGGAGGTTCATTTCTTTTCGTCCTCTTTCGAACCGTCAAATCTTCCTCGTTAGGATAAGCTCCTTCGAACGGCAAGTGGTTAAGCCGTTGCTGGATGGGGGCCACTTGTGGCGGTAACTGCCCGGCGTGCTAGCACTTGCCCATGATTTCGGTGAGCGAGGTATACGGTAACAGATCTCGAATCTCGGGATCTGTTACCTGAGGTGGGTCATAGTGTATGCAGGAAAGGCATCAAGTTAGGCCGGAGCCGTCGCTGTAGTCCAGAGCCAAAGGCCGGAGCCATCACTGGAGGCCGGAGCCATCACCAAAGGCGGAGCCGTCGCTGGAGGCCGGAGCCAAAGGCCGGAGCCGTCGCTGGAGGCCGGAGCCAACGGCAGGAGCCAAGGTCGGAGCCGTCGCTGGAGGCCGGAGCCAACGGAGCCATCGCAGGAGCCAAGGCCGGAGCCAAAGGCCGTCGCTGGAGGCCAGAGCCAAGATTCCATCTCTGGGATTAGCTGTCACATCATTATTTTGGAAATCGCGCAAAAGATTATAACACCACCCAGAGGAGATGGTCAGCCGTATCATGGTCGTTACTCAGGCTTTGGCGGTCAATGGTTTTCATTTGAAGTAGACAACAACTTGGAAGAAGGAGATGTCTGCATTTTTGAGCTAACTGAAGAGTTTGTCATGGATGTTCACATCATCCGGGTTCCCAGGAATCGATAGAGAAGTGAAGTTGAAGACTACTTGATTGAAACTTGTCCTTTTTCACTGTATCCATGGTGTGGTGTTATCGGCAGTCTACATGATGCCTACAAATGGTACTTATTGAGACTTTGTGTAGAACTTGTGTTTATCCTATGCATTTCTTTTTTTTAGCTCTTGGGCTTTGTTTGGATCTTTGGAGAGAAAGGAAGAGAAGAGTAAAAAGAAGAAGGGATGGAAGGGAAAGGAAGGAAAAGGAAGGATTGTTCTTCTTCTCTTATTTGGAAAGGATGGAAGGAAAAAAAGTAATATAAATTATCTTGTTTAGATAAGAGGGAAGGAAAAAGAAGAGGAAGAGTTATTATATCACTTTACACTTTACATGATATATATATATATATATATATATATATATATATATATATATATATGTTTATTTATTATTATTGATTATAGTTGGAAAAGGGGCATACATGGAACTGTATTCATAATAAAACCGCCATACTTCAAAAAAATATTTTTACACATATATGTATAACAATATGTTTTTGATGTAAATCAAATGCATCAACCCTAGATTCTATTTCTACACTAAATAAAATGGATAATAGCAAAATAAAAATATTTTAAAAAATAATATTTATTAAAATAATAATAAGTTAAAACAGACTATAAATCATAAAATTTGTTAGAATTTCTTAAAAAGAGATGATAGAGCGAGAAAAAAAAGAAGAAGAAAAGAGAGCTCTTGAACTTGATCCACTATATATATATAGAGTTTTAGCATAATCAAAAGAGAAAAAATCTATTAGAGTTGTACTGCAATGATTTTTAGTCTTTCAACAAGCTGAAAAGATTCGTTTAAATTTTTTTAAGCAAAAAATAATTATAGAAGTGATGGTAACATCGATGTCTAATGGAACAACAGAAAAACGTCCTTGTCAAGCTACTATTTTGAGAAGAATGAAATGATATTTTGGTCTTTAAAAAAAATAAAGATTTAAACATTTTTACTTTCTCGCTCTCGATTTGGAAGTTAATAAATTTATTCTTATTGAGGTAAAAATAAGAAAAAATGGTCTCATTCTTTTACCTTCCTTCTTTTTCTTTCACTTTCTTTTACTTTTTTTCAAATAAAGTAATATATGAACTTTTTTTTTTCTTCTTTTCCTTTTTTTTTTTTTCCTTCCCTCCATTCCCTTCCATGTAGAAATCAGTTCATTTGGGAGAATGAGGTCCTTGTTTTTCAATCCATGGGTGAAAGACTGACTATTTTTCTCTCTCTTTTGGTTTTTAATACCACCTGTTGGTTGCCTTTCATGCTTCTGTTTTTATGGGAGCATTCTTTTCGTAGTTGAATTCAGAAATACCTCATCTTGTACCGTTGCATTTCTCTTTATCGATGCAAATATACAAATGATATCATAATTTTAAGAAGCTCAGTGCTCCAGGAGTCTTACCTGCACCTTTGTATGTCATAATTTGAAGAAGCTCAGTACAGCTAGATTTCCTAATAGAAACATTTTTCGTCATTCTTGTTTTAATTCAAAATCCCGGACATATTGTCAGGTCCCAAAAATGTCATTAAGCACGGTGTTAAGGCAAAATCACAACTCATTTTGGGAAGGCGGCCAACGACAATAATGCCAATGGAACCCATCCAAACAATCCTTTCTCTTATACACTCACTCACTTATCCTAATAAACAAGTCACTAGCCTATATTTTTCTAATATTAAATATTTTATAAAAAAAATAATAAAATGTAAAAGAATTTAATCCTCTGTCAGAACCACCGACTTCAATTGCATTACGAGAGAATTATTGGATTACTTTTTCAAAAAAAAATTTGCATTTACTGCGGCTGATCTCATGATGGCAAAAGAAAAGTAGAAAACAACTAAGAAAAGCAGAAAACAACTAACAAACAACAACAGTTAGATAAGAAGGAAAAGTTTTGCATTATCGTATATTGTATATGCATTAATATGTGTGCATAATCAATATGCGTTTCTTTTGATCTTTTTCGAAATCAAAATTACTATAGCAGGCTAATTCTGTGGGCCTCTAGCGTCTTTCGGAGGTCTTCCTCGGCGCTTGGGAACGGAAGCAGGGCCATCCTTGCGGGCTTCTTCAGGGCGCAGGCGCGGGCTCATCTTGGTCCTCGCCCTCTGTTCCTGAGGCCACTGAAAATTTATCGATTATCCTCGCCCTCTGTTCCTGAGGCCACTGAAAATTTATCGATTAAAACACGTTTATTCTTTGGTGGACGCCCGCGACGTTTGGTCTCTGACTGTTCTTGGCCTTTCCCATCAGCACCATGCTCATGTTCGCCCTCGCCCCCTGTTTCTGAGCCCACTCCAGCGTTATCGATCAAAACAGGCTTTTTCTTAGGCGGACGTCCGCGGCGTTTCGGCTCTGGCTGTTCTTGGCCTTTCCCATCAACACCATGCTCATGTTCGCCCTCGCCCCCTGTTTCTGAGCCCACTCCAACGTTATCGATCAAAACAGGCTTTTTCTTAGGCGGACGTCCGCGACGTTTCGGCTCTGGCTGTTCTTGGCCTTTACCATCAGCACCATGCTCATGTTCGCCCTTGCCCACATGCTTTTTCTTTGGCGGACGTCCGCGACGTTTCGGCTCTGGGCCTTTGCCATCGTTGCCATCGTCCTCTGTTTCTGGGTCCCAGATCGAAGCAGCCTTCCTCTTTAGCGCACGTCCGCCACGCTTGGGCACCGGGTCGGGTCCATCTCCTTCGTTCGTAGTCGCAATCGCGGTCGCAGTGAACGGAGGCCCTTCCCATGGCAAGCCAAGAACGTATTCCAATGATTCCTTGTTACCCTCATCACTGCACTCGAGCATGCTTTCGGCGGGGTGAGCCTTCGAGGAGCCTTCGCCGTTCTGGCTCTCGATCGAACTGTCGCTATCTCGGCCCACCGCCGAAGGAGACTCTTCCGTCCCGCGGTCGTCGTCTTTCTCGTCTGCGGGCTTAGACGGCGGGCTGGGCTGGGCACGGTAGGGACGGGAACCCGGGGCGGCTTGGCGCCGGCGCAAGCAGCAACGAGGAAACGGCCGGGTTCCGGCATGACGAACTCCCCCTGGGCGGTGAGTTTGCTGAGGTAGTAAGGGAGGAGATTATCATGCCCGTCGGGGAGGTCGTCATAATGGGATCGAATATAACGAGATATCGCTTCCACGGTGGATCCTCTTTCCTCCGACGAGGTTTGGATTGCGGCAGCTATCATCTGCCCGTGGCCATGAACAAGAACGCGTCAGTGATGCACATCAAGACAACACATGCATGTGCTATGCGTGCATACATGAGGGAAGAGATGTGATACCACGGCATAGGGAGGGTGATCGGGAGTGCGCCGGCGAGGGTGAGTCGGAGATTTTCCGCTGTCTTCGGCAGCCATCGATGGGCCTTGGCAACGGAGGAAAGACGGAGAAGAAATTATGGATAGATATTGAGGAGAGGCATCCAATTTAAGCGAGAAGCACTCCGAATCCTTCTAGGGCATAAATGCTGAGTTCAAATTTTGCCAGCCTTATAATAATCCGTGATTAATGCTGATCACGGGATAGATATCTAATTATGCGTTTATAAAAGAGAAGAAGTTCCAGAATTATTATTGATAAGTTTGAATTTTAATCCAAAATCGTAAGGAAGCTGTTATATATACCACGAAATTTACTCTTTATATTTCAAAATTTTAAATAAAACGTTTTGTTGCGGATTTTGCTTGATTTGCATCCATTGATCATTATAGTAACTTTTGGATTTTTTTTTTTTTTTGCTGTTTCTTTGAAACCGTTGGATTGCCTTCTAATCCGTGATTAATGCTGATCACGGGATAGATATCTAATTATGCGTTTATAAAAGAGAAGAAGTTCCAGAATTATTATTGATAAGTTTGAATTTTAATCCAAAATCGTAAGGAAGCTGTTATATATACCACGAAATTTACTCTTTAAATTTCAAAATTTTAAATAAAAACGTTTTGTTGCGGATTTTGCTTGATTTGCATCCATTGATCATTATAGTAACTTTTGGATATTCTTTTTTTTTTTTGCTATTTCTTTGAAACCGTTGGATTGCCTTCCATCAGCCAACGTCGAGTCAAATTGGGAGTACATATTCCCTACGGCTCGCCTTTTCCGGAAACCAGCACTCATCGACTTAAATTTACGGCCCATTAGAAAAAAAATAATCGCGTTCCTCTTTCCGCAGTTATACTTAACAAAATGAAGATAGAATACCGGATCGATCAAATAAACGATAGGATACCCATTTAATCATTTATATAAAAAAATAAAATTATTTTATTAAATTTATAAATTTTTTAAAAATAAAAAATATTAATAGACAAATATAATACTATCATGCACAATTTTAATTTCTCTTTCACTAAGTTCCTTTTTCACATTCAGATTTAAAATATGTGCAGCACACTTCGTATAAAAAAGCTATCCCCCAATATAAGTACACCTCGATCAATCTTATTTTTCATCTTTAAAATCATGTTATTATTCGTACTACAATTATCAACAGACAAGATAGATAACTTGTCTTCATAAAGCTTGTCACACAGAACGTCAAAAATATTTGGAGCAAGCATGTAAACAAATCTATCAAATTCAAATAATTATAATATTAATATAATAAATATAAGATTAAAGTAATGAGTCATAAAGAAATGAATTAGTATTTCAATATGCAATTTCTTAACATCCAAACATCATCAATGTAATATGCCATGACCACCATATAATGCTTTTTTTGATTTGAAGAAGTCCACATATCAATAGTGATTCAAACATGTTTATTATATATGTTTTATTTTAAATTTTAAATTTTAATATATTATATATATATATATATATTTAAAATTTATATTATATTAAAGTTAACGGGATGGAATTGGTAAATGGAGACCATTTAGCTGTTAATGAGTAATCTCCGTTGCCCATTAAGCCATTTTAACTGGGGATTCTTTCAATCCGTTAAAAATGGTACCGATCGGGTAAATGACCAAATGGAGAAAATTGCCATTCCTATAAAAAAAAATCAAGGCTTCACCCAAAATCAAACCGGTGAAATATATAGGATTTTCTAAAACATGCGATCAAAAATTTGAAAACATAAAAATTATGGAATTAGAAGAATCTTTTGTTTTATACAATTCAAATCTTTGTATTACATTACAATTTTAGAGGAATTCATGTCATGTTGAAAAACTTAAACTTCATGAATTTTTGAATAAAATTGTAACTTTATCCCTAATATTCAAAGTCTAAACTATGATTTTTTTATCTAGTTAATAAATGATATTCAAAAATAAAAATTACTATATCATAAAAAATTCAATAAGTCAAGTGATTAAAAAAAAAGAAAGAAAGAAGCCCTTGTTGGGTTTCTTGTGCACGCCTGATAGCGTAGCAGAAGCGTGTGGATTTTATAAATTTCTTAATGAAATATATTTGTATAAAACCCTTAGGCTGTGTTTGAAATAGGGGATAAGGGGGATATCCAAGATATCCCCCTTATTCCCAAAGGTAGTATTTGGATTTCAAAAAGTTATTCTGGGAATAGAAATACGAATTTTCCAAGAATAGCTTATTCCTCTTGTTATTTCAGATTTCTTTTTGGATAAAAATATGGTATTTCATATTATTTCAGTGCAATTAATGCAGTGTTATTCCAAATAGTGTTTGGATGACTTGAGAAAAGCATGTATTTCACTAGGAATAGATGAAGAATTTTTTAGAAATCCTAAACATACCCATATCAAATTTTTTAATGTATTCCACTAGGAATAGATGAATTTTTTATTAGGAATATAAAAATTTTTTAGAAGAAAAAATGGTTTATCAATTTAATTTTTAATGTAATGACTTTAATAAATTTTTTTATTAATAAATAAAATAAGAATTAAGACTCCGGGCCCAATAAATTCATCAACATCTCCATGCATTGAAAAAATATGTAAATTTTTTACCACATATAAAACTTAAATAATTATTAAATTATAATAATTTATAATTAGTATTCAAGAGTTTAATAATATATAATATTTGATAATATATATTATAAAGCCAAAATAATTGAGATCAAAAAAATTAACTACTTTATTTTAATATCATGCATAACTTTTAAATATTGTTTAAGTATATTCCAAGAAGGATACTATTTATTAGAGTTTTCTTTATTTTAATTTTTTAATAATAATCTTCATGTTTTGAAAAAATATGTCTCATCCTTTTCTAATCTATAGCTTTAAATCAATTATTTTGTTAAAATTTGACATATTAATTTGTTAAATTTTTTTATTTAAAATAAATTAATTTAACTTTAAATTTCATTATAAATAAATGTAAAAAAATAAGTTTATATAGTTACTTATCTTAGTAATTACACCATCATTTGAATTTTTTTAAATATCCATGTACCTGGCATGGTTTTGAACAGCAAAGGGGCTTCGAGCTTAACGTACAATGCGACAAATTAAATAGTTTAGAAATAAATATTTGGGAACAAAACTTAAAATTTAGGAATCCAAAACCAGTATATATATTTCCAATCAAAGGAATGCTAGATTTGATTTTAATAAAAGAGTATAAGGCGGGCACCACGGTGTCGATACTCGTGATTCCTTCAGAAAGTTCCAAGCGCTCACAGCACTGCAGACCTCTCAAGATCCTAAGTACTGGAGAGTATACAAAATACAGAGGCTCTAATTTGAACAATCATGCATATAAAATCATGGAGCTATGGTTTGGATACACAGATGCCCAAATGTAATGAACAAGCATACATATCAAGCGTCTTTTAACACATGTGACCTGGATTTGAGTCAATGGTTCTTGATATGCAACCTCAGTTCTTTTGAAATTCTTGCATTTTTTACTGCATGTCAGCAGCTACACTGATGTTCCATCCTTCGTAGATCAAACTTCCTTGGTTGGTTGATCTACTTTAAGAGAGAAACAAAAGAAAGTGATTCATCTAAAGACAACAGTAAATTTATGAATTCATTCAGTGATATGTATATATCCAGTTGATCTCTTTTAAAAAGAAACATAAGAAAGTGATCCAGCTAAAAGCAGGATTCATTCAATAATATGCATGCATATCCTGTTTGCAAAATTGCAGTCTTCCATTAGATGCTACCTACACATGAACCAAAATGGTAGTACATATCACATGTGCCATGGTCTAATGAAGTTTTCTTAAGCAGCAATTAACTGGGAAGAAAAAGATACTGTTAACCATGAGATCCTGACAATTATCAAGGCAGTAGTGGAGAAGATTAACTTAACATTTTTGTTGGGACCTCCACTAATGACAATTATATTCAGCACTTCTTGAGAATTTATATTGAATCATAACACCTTCTTATGCAAACATCGTTTCCTAGAGCTTGTCCAAAACTTGCTAGTGTCTTTTATCAAGTAGCAAAAAGCATTTGGGTTCCAGGAGAATATAAATGAAGCTCAATAGA
The DNA here is from genome assembly GCA_900491605.1 of Calamus simplicifolius. Classification (NCBI taxonomy): domain Eukaryota; kingdom Viridiplantae; phylum Streptophyta; class Magnoliopsida; order Arecales; family Arecaceae; genus Calamus; species Calamus simplicifolius. The sequence continues at coordinate 341,080 of UESW01001850.1, forward strand.
TATTTATGAAATAATGCATTGTAGGGCTCCAGATCATCGAACTATATAGCACAGCAGAACTTGCTCTAATAAATGGCACTTACTGCTCAAATCCCATGAAGGAAACATGCTAGAAAAACATAAGATATTCCTATTCAAGTATCAATTAGCATTTGATATTGACACAATAAATATAAAAATGATACAAGAATCAGCACCACCTAAAATCAACTTTATCTTTGTACAAGAGACAATACCTGCAATTTAGAACGTAGATACAAGAATGTAGATACAAGAGAGTTCATAGACTTTGCAATTACCTGCAATATAGTTAGAAGGTAGATACAAGAGAGTTCATAGACTTTGCAATTACTTGCAATTTAGTTATAATGTAGATACAAGATAGAGTGCCAAGCTGTGATGCTTCACAACGGTTGCATTTAGAAATGCCCTCAAAGTCATGATTTCACAGCCAATACTTCAGATACGCAAGGATCAAGCAAATAAGTGTACTCAATATCAATGGCACTGCATCTTATCTACAGAAAAGCACACAAATCCCCTTGAATTATTGCAAGTTTGGTTTGCATTCAAGAAAAGAAAAATAGATGAAGGTCGGTACAATTTTGTCCGCCCAAAAATTGGTGAAACTCTTTGCTACTGCCAGCAAAAGAGATGAGAGTTACCTCAGGGAATTTGAGATCTAGGTGTGAACTTGTTGCAACAGATTCAACTGCTGCAGCCACAAATCTTGAAGCAAATTGTTTTAATACATAGATAAAGCCAAAAATCCATAGGGAGGTGAATGGCATTGCTGACAGAACATAAGGAACCACCATGCTATGGTAAACCTGATTCTTCAAAGTTATCAAAATTCATGCCTATTATAGTTCGTTAAACTAGAGAATATAGACAAGGGTAGTTAGATCAGGCACATGTAACTTTATTTAATACCAACAAGCGGATAAATCACTGAAACTAAGCTAGTTTGTCCAACAGAAGCTAACTAAATATAAAATAGATAAGGATTGAAATATGGGGAAGATAGTTCATAGGCAAACTCAAGATATGCAAACTCACCTGACATGAGATAATCCTTGATTTATCTATAACAATAAAACGTTGTCAGTAGTGCAAAATCATTAATTTTCATCAAAATCCTAAACTCAGAACATTGGATTTAGCTTTCATCATATGACTATTACAAATAGCCATGCATCCAAAAATCATTCATAAGAGGTAGCTTTCAAACCATAGGCATGTCAGGTCA
>UESW01001850.1:343378-362420 GCA_900491605.1 Calamus simplicifolius
GTATAAAGTCGATCAACTTTTTGTCCCACCCTTTTGCTTATATATTCAGTTTTATGCTATTTACAAAAGTCCAAGATTTTGTCATTCCTCACTGCCGGTACAGTTTTCATTGTAAGAGTATTTGTTACAATTAAGAACTCTTAGAAGATATGGAAACATGAAATAATTTAAAAAATATCTAAATTAATAAAATATATTCTCAAATAGTAGAAATTGCTGATTTGGTTGTCCAATTTCCTGGAGGATTTTCAATGAATAGAAAAAGAAAAAAGAAAAGAAACAACTTGATGGTGACCTAATTTTCTAGGATTATGCTGAAAACCTTTTGGGTTGCTTGTTTAATGCTTTGATCAAATTTATTTTTATTTTTTAGAACATTTTAATAACTCTGGGTTCCAATCTAATAAGCCTCAATCTCTCATTGACATCCATAGTCAGTTATATAGAAGAAGGACAAAAGATGATATTGTGTATAAACATTTGGAAGTCTATATACGTATCTTAAAGTGTATCTGCTACAAACCATATATGTGCATGCCTGTGACAGTTGAAGATTTGTGTGTGTGATGGTTATGGCGGCTGTTGTGTTGGTGTTGGCCCATCTATTTCCAAAGCATACCCTGGAGCCAATAATTCATGTATTTTTTCTTCAAAATTTATCTGGTGGCAATTATTTCCTTATATTTGCATCATATATCCTATGTTTCCTGGGTTTAATGCTGCAAACTTCTGATGATAAGTTATTTTTGTTTTAGGGTACTGGTAAAAAATTGGGCTATGAAACTGAAGCTTTTGCAATTCATGATATTATGAGGTCAGCTGCTTGCCTTTATGGTTATATTTTCATGATATGTGATGCAGGACAACCCTAGGGAGTCTAATAATTGATGATAAACAAATATGATAAGCCCTTAAAGTCTTAAGAAGAAAGTATAAGAATATGCAGACATGAGTGGAAGAGGCCGAATACCAAGATGGTATCTTGTTTTTCGCATTTGCCATGCAGACTTAATACCAAGATGGTGTGAGGAAAAGAGGCCCATCAAAAAGCTTGAGAAGGTATATAAATATGCAGATGTCTTTCTTGGAAATTTTTTGATTTCCTTGAAATAGATGAAAGGTTTGGCCCAATAGACCCATTATCATGAAGCAAGAAGTAGTTGAAATATGAGACAATGTTCTTTAACCTTTGGAAGAGTCTCTGGAATTGTTCAATCTTTTCATTCCAAACTATCTTTATTAAACAAATTTATTGAACTTTGTATATTTTCTTTGCCAAAATTGATGTTTTAATTGTTCACAACCAAAGCATTGTTTATTACATGCAAGCTTATATCATACATTCATGGTTTTTGGTGCATAAAACTTGTAGTGTTGCTCTAAGCAATGTTTCCTGGATGTGATATATGACATTTAAGGATCTATAAAACAATACGACATGTCACTCTTCCAGAAAGCCCACAGCCCAAAGCCCAACATGACTGTACTTATATGCTTTGCATTTGCATGCATTACATGACCTGTTGGACCAGCGCCAACTAGCTTCACGACCTAGAATTTCTGGGGCATGGTTTTCGGTTGTTCATTTGCAATTCCACTTGGTTTCCATGCCATTATTTTCCAGCTACACTAGGAGTCATGGAAAGACGTGCCGGTTGGCATGCATGATAAAGCATGGTATATATATCATGTCAGTGTGTGACATGATTGCAATCAAACAACGCGACATGCTATGTATGATTCTAGTACCAGGCTGGCAAGCCACCCGCTCAAAATACCCGAGTCTATGCTGGAAGTCCCTATTAACTCTCTGAAAGTTGATTGTTTCTCATCACTATGAACTTTGAATCTCACGTGGGATTTGCTTTGTTATGCTGAACAGATATGTTAAACCACCTGTTTTCACACTTTGTGTTGGCAATGCTTGGGGAGAAGCTGCTTTACTTTTGACTGCTGGTGCGAGAGGGAACCGTGCTACTTTACCATCATCTACAATAATGATTAAGCAAGTATAACTCCACTTTTAGTCTTCATCAGTAATTTAAGCCTTTTAATTTGCTTTTGAAGCATAGGTCTCATTCCTTGCTGGTAGCGGTGATAGAAAATACATCTAATCTTTTTCTTATTAAGATATTAAATATGTTCTTTGAGATTTTAACATGACAACAATATCCTGTTTTCAATCTGCAGCCTGCTGCTAGGTATCATGGGCAAGCAACAGATACTGATCTAGTAAGAATAGCATTGAACTTGGTAAATTTGACTGCATTTTGTTATTTTGCTGTGTGTACTGCTACAGTTGCTTATGTTAGAACTTCAAAATTTTATGCTTAAGTTTATATGAAACATACGTAGCATTTTCATTGAAAAGAATTTTGACTAATATTTATGATAACCAGTTAGTCTTTCCCATTGCCCTCCCTCCTAACTTAGATTGGTGAACTGGTTACACTGGAGAAAAGATAAAATCAATGGGTGACTGGGTTGGTTGTGATTTATCTTGGTGCTGAATATTTTTTTCCTTCTGGAATACAAATACGAACACTTGCTAGTGCGAGGGGGATGAACATCCACGCAAGACAAGGGAGGGTTATATATAATATTACAGTATAGCAATCTGCTTGCCAGCCAGGGATTGAGTTGGAGGAGATGATATCTTTATCTTTTTATCCTATCTTCCAACTTCTTGCAGCAGTACTGTAGAATGACTTCATTATAGCATCATGAATCCGTTTATCACATAAGACCTACACAGTATGGTTAGCTCTATATTTTTTCCCCCTTCCTTTTTGAGTAAATGTAGCAGCTTTCAGGAAATCACAATTAGACTTCGTAGATGTGAAATTTTCTAGACAAATGACTTGATTAGCTTTCTAGGAATGACCCTGGTCTGAATGAGGTCATATATTTTAATTCTTGTAGTAGTAGAGATCCTTGGACAATTATCAGTCACCTAGATAGTTCAGAAGCATCAATAAACTTGATCAGTAAACCTCAGGCCATGAAAGTAGAGAGAGTCTACCAAATTGAACTGCTTCTTATAACATCCTTAAAAAAGTTAGTGCGTCTCAATCTAGTCATTGCATTTGACTCGTGTATTCTGTCAGGTGTTTCTCTACTCGTGGTATATAAGGAAACCTCCTCGGCAGATTGAGAAAGATATCATACGCCCAAAATATTTCAGTCCTAGTGAAGCAGTCGAATATGGTATCATTGACAAGGTATTGATCGCTACTTATTTTACTATTTCCTGGAAAACATTATAGAACAGTCATCTAGCCCCTCAATTTCTGCAGGTATTGTACAATGAAAGAGACTAATCGAGAAGATAATGGTGCCATTTCAGACCATGGAAAAGCCTATCTTGCTAAGGTATTAGAAGTAGTAGCCATTTTGTATCAGAAGTGCCAACATGTTCCTTACTGCAAAGCAAATTGACCTTGAACAAGTTGGTGGGTTATCTGGATTTCAGGAGATTGTATCCCTTTATCTACTTGCACGAATGTTATCTTGTTTCAAGTGTTCAATTTCTGTCTCTTGTATTTGTGGAAGAGTGGTTGGCTGTCGTTAGTTGAGGTAGAAAACCATAGGGCCTACGAATGTCATTGATGCCATTACTTACAATGCTAACTCAACAGGGATTTTTTTTATGATGATATCATGGTTATTATGTGATTATTGCTCATGGCCCCATCCTATCCCCAACATATGATTTCATCTTTGACAGATTAAACATGATGCTTTATGATGGTGAAATGCTCCAACAGTTTGCATGATCTTATGTACTGGCTGCCAAACATTTTAAATTTTTTGGTTTTGCTTGCATAGGTTGTAATATGATCCTTACAATGATGGAAGAGCTTCATGTCCTTATTGCAGTTACTGGTGGCTGGAATAATTCATACTCTGAAGCGGGATAGTCTCCAGTTGTAACCAGCAGAAATGAAGCCTGACAAACACTGGGAATTAATAGGCTGTCATAGCATAGAATATTTGGCTTTGCTCCAGCTTCAGCTATATAACAACTGAGAAAAAGGAGCAAGCGAGATAATACAATGACTAGATCAAGCTGTCTTCCTCTATCGAGATTCAAATGAAGTAATGAGAACCAAAATAATCCTGACAAATATCACTAAAGAGTTTAATAATGAAGAACGATCCAGCCTTTTCTAGAGAGTTGAAATTTTCGAGTCAACGGTTCGTGAGCCAAAAACGAAGGAGAAAAACATTTAGAGGCAAGCATCATATCATTGCAAAAACTTAGGGAAAGACATGAGGCTTCACCTTAACGTCCCAAGTGTATGCCTTAGTGTTCATTAATCAACCGTTAGTGTTGTTGGTGGGGAAAGCGATGGTCATGGTCCCAAAAAAATCTTTGGCATTATCGTTGTTCCATTAGAAGTGGGGAGAAGCCACGGTGGCCTCTTTTAAAGCTGCCAACCGTTGGCTCGGTCCCCTCCAAATGGGACATGGGATGGGAGGTGCTTCCATTTATGTAATTGAGAGTGTACACGTGCACGGCGTAGCAATGCAGCATAAGCTATGAGGAGGTTGGTGGTATCTTTTATAACTGGCCTCCAAAATTCTAATGAAGCATGGTTTGTTGGTGTGTCTCTCTCCATTTCTCTATGCTTTATAACTGGCCTCCAAAATTCTAATGAAGTTGACAAGCAAAACCTTTTCAGAGATTTAATTAGAAAAGCAATGTTATGGACTGCAACGCACGACGCATCATCCTACCGGTTAGCTGACATGACATGGCATGGGTGAATTGGCACTGTTCATAGGGGTTGGAGTTTTTCTTAAGATAAATTTTTTCGATCTCATCTTCTGACACACCATATCGAATCAAGCAAGCTTTTCCTAATTGAAATTAGTAATATCAAAAATAATTTGTTGACCTTTTTTACGTTAAAAAAAAGAAAGAAAACAAAATTTAAATTAAAAAAAGGAAATGAAAGGAACGAGCGTTCCCATGAGTGGTGGCGCACTTGCGTCACATACGAGAATTCCATGAACGTTCCATGAACGTTTGCATGGCCAAATGGTACGCGTGAAGGATCTTTAAAGAATTTAAATTTTTAATAATTTCTGAAGTGATTTGAAGATAATGGCTATGAGGCGCCATTATGGACTGAACTCCTATAATAAGCTTAAGAATTTAGAATTTAAAATTTTTGAAGAAGCCTTGCTCAAAAAGAATTCTCTTTTTTATTATTATATTATATTATATTATATTATATTATTAATTTTTTTAGCATATAAAGAAGTTGTTTGGTTACACCTCTACACAATCGTGCTTGTAGTAGAAGGTTCGGATCGAATCGGATCATTATATTTTGGGGATAGATCGTTGTGTTTAACATGTCTCGATCCAAGCACGGTTTTCACCTTCTTTGAATTTAAGAAGCTTAGTGCTCCAGGAGTCAAGCTCAGTACAATTGAAACATTTTTCGTCATTCTTGTTTTAATTCAAAACTCCGGACATATTGTTAGGTCCCAAAAAAAGTCATTAAGCACGGTGTTAAGGCAAAAATCACAACTCATTTTTGAAGGCGGCCAACGATAATAATGCCAATGGAACCCATCCAAACAACCCTTTTGTCTTATACACTCAGTTACCCTAATAAACAGAAAATAATAAAATGTAAAACAATTCAATCCTCTGTTAGAACAAAAAAAAATTTGCATTTACTGCGACTGATCTCATGGTGGCAAAGAAAAGTAGAAAACAACTAACAAACAACAGTTAGATAAGAAGGAAAAGTCTTGCAGCACCGACAATAAATCTTATCGTATATCGTATATGCATTAATATGTGTGCATAATCTATGTGCATTTTCCGCATCATCCAATGTAGCGAGTCTTTTGATCTTTTTCGAAATCGAAATTACTATAGCAGGCTAATTCTGTGGGCCTCTAGCGACTTTCGAGGTCGTCCTCGGCACTTGGGAATGGAAGCAGGGCCATCCTTGCGGGCTTCTTCAGCGGCGCAGGCTCATCTTGGCCCTCGCTCCTGTTCCTGAGCCCACTGAAGATTTATCGATTACAACGCGTTTATTCTTTAGTGGATGCCCGTGACGTTTGGGCTCTGGCTCGTCTTGGCCTTTCCCATCAACACCGCACTTATCCTGGCCCTTGCCCACTAGAGGTAGGCATGGGCCTTGCCGCCCATGGCACGGCATGGCCCAGGTCCACTGGCACGGCCCCATACTGCTACAGTACCGGGCCATGCCGGCACGGCCCCGTGAACCGTGCCGCTGGGCGCAAAAAATTTTTTCTGTTGGCCCAGCACGCATGGCCCATGATGGGCCTGGGCCGGCCCGCCGTGCTATGCCGACACGGCCCACCTGGGCCGTGCCTGGCATAGCCCACCGTGCTGTGCCGACACGGCCCACCTGGGGCCTGGCCCGTGCACAACTCAAATAAAAAAAATTTGTAAAAAAAAATATTTTTTTGATAAATTAAAAAATTATTAGAAATAAAAAATTTTATTAATATAAAGCCACCTTATAGGTGGGGGGTTTGGCATAGACCCCTACCAGTTTATTAATTTAAAATCAAAATGGTACAGAAGGGAGGGGGGCTAGGCCTGACCTCCAGAACATAATACAATAAGCAAGGAGAAAAAAATAGAAAGAAAAAAATTAAAGATGACTTACTTTAAGTTTTTAACAATTTAAAAAATAAAATATATAATTATAAAAGTAGAAATGACTCACTCATCACTCATCAGTCATCAGTAGTATTTGTGTCATCATCATCTTCGCTGGTTAAGTCATGTCTACCTTTATCTTGAAGCCTCGCCTCAGCATCAAACCAGTCTTTGAAGCAGATAAGCATCTCAACTGTCTCACCAGTCATCCTACTTCTCTTTTCATCCAAAACATTCGACCTGCACTGAAAGCGGATTCCGAAGCTACTGTGGACATCGGCACAGCTAAAATATCTCGTGCAATGGCAGACATAATAGGATATTGATTTTTAACACTCTTCCACCAAGCTAATACATTTAGACTTTCTATTTGATCTTCATCATATACAGAATGAAGATCGTTTCGTAAATAAAATTCCAATTCATTATTTAAAGATGAAGAAGATGAAGAAGCATGTGCGTATCTTCTAATTAATGAAAAATAGATGACGAACGAGATCTAGAAGAAGAAGCAGAGCTTTGAGCATGTATTCTAGATCCATAAATTTTATCATTATATAAATAATAAATATCATTAAGAAGTCATGTTACCTCATCTTTAGCAGGTTCAGGATTTTGATTCATATTTTCATAATATTAATTAATTAAAAAAATTACACCATTTAATTTAACTCTAAGATCAAAAACAGTAGCTAAGTTATGCAATGGACATATCCTATTCCAATATTCATTCCATTTAGTTTCCATATTATGTATAATAGGCATTAAAACTTCATGATATCTATATTCTTTAAATTTTTCACTAATTACATATGCTTTTTGTGAAAATAAACAAGAAGTTGGATAATAAATACCTGAAAGAACATTTGTAGCATCATAAAAAGTAACCAAAAAATCTTCTAAAATTTTACCTTGATTCCAATCAGCTTCAGTCAATGTAAATCCTAATCCACGCTCATTAATATAAGCACTTAATAAGTTCTTATATGGATATGCATCATGTATCATGGCATAGGTACTATTCCAATGAGTTATTACATCAAGTTTAAATTTTTTAAAATGTTTACCATGATCTACATAATTGTTTAAATTCTTGAAGTCTTGAACCTTGAAGCATGAATAAAAGAAACTATATTTTTAATTTTTGAAATAACCTCTTGAATTATGTTCATGCCAGATTGAGCAAAAAGATTTAATATATGACATGCACATCTAATATGAAATAATTGTCCATCTAAAATGGGATGCAAATAGTCGTTTAATAATGCAACAGCAGAATTATTATTAGATGCATTATCAAAAGTAATTGATTTTATTTTATTATTAATATTATATGAGCATGCGATTTGATAAATAATATTTGAAATTTGTTGTCCTGAATGTGGAAAATCAAAAGCACGAAAAGCAATAATTCATTTATTTAATTGCCAATCATTATCAATATAATGAGCAGTAACGGAAATAAAATAATTACTACCTACAGATGCCGACCAAATATCAGAAGTTAAAGAAATTCTAGCATTTAAATTTGAGAGGCTTTCCGTTAAACTTTGTTTCATTGCTAAAAAATTTATCATAGCCACTCTTCTAAAGGTACGACTACTAGTTCTTTTATAAGCAGGTTGTTGGCCTAATTGAACATATCTTTCAAAATTATAAGATTCAATAAACTAAAAGGTAATTCATCTTGAACTATCCATCTTACCAGTAATTTTTTTGATTTTCATGGTTATATGCAAAATTGCCTACAAGTGATCCCTCTTGTATATTAAGAGTCCTTGCTAACTGGAATCATGCATCCTATGACTCTCTTAATGTCTTCTTAAATGCCCTATTCCCCAGTACTAGAACAACTGTAAAGTTTTGACATTTTTTACATTTTGCTTTATAGACTCCATCAACCATAATTCTATCGAAATCAATCCAAACATTACTAGTACTCTTACGAAAAGAGGTTTGACACTCACTGACACTAGCTCTAGATGGAACTTGGAGTTGGGATTGGGGTCCTTGGAGATTAGTTTCCTCACCCTCAGAAAAAGCGTGCATGTTAAAATTACTTTCATTAAAAGATGCCATATCTAAAATTTTTAATTAATAAATATAAAAAAATAAAAACTAAGCCACAAAAAGGTATTGAGAAAAGATCAAAGGTGGAGGCGTGGAGCCGAGATTTGTGAGCTTCCTTTTACGCTCTCGCCTGTCAACAAGAATTGACCTTGTAGCACTTGACTACTTGCTTGAGCACTTGCCACTTGTAAGAACACTTGCAAACTAAAAATTAAATTGCTAATCTACTAGAGCACTTGCTGGAAGAGAGAAATAGTAGTAATAGAGGAGTTGGTTTGGTGTGGTAAGAATGAGGGAGAGTTCATTTATTTATAGAATTCTATTTTTTTCAAAACTACCCTTTGATATAGCCGTTATATGACTGTTGGAAGGGGTAAAATGGTCTAAACCCCTCCCAACAGCCTTTAACGGCTATATAGCCGTTAAAAACTGATATAGCCATTTTTATCGGCTGAAATTGCCTAGCTGGTGCCTAAGCACCAGCAGGTGCCTAGGCCGTGCCTAAGTACCAGGTGGTGCCTAGGCACCAACGCGGCCGTGCCATGGCACGGCCCGCAGCACAGCCCAGCTGGGCGTGCTGGACACGGCCCGTCACGGGCCGTGCCAAATTTGAATTTTTTTTAATGTGCCATGCTTGGTACGGCCCATTGCCAGACACCACATGGTTGGCGGGCCTGGGCCGTGCCCACCTCTATCGCCCACTCCAGCGTTACCTCTATCGCCCACGACGTTTCGGCTTTGGCTGTTCTTGGCCTTTCCCATCAGCACCATGCTCATGTTCGCCCTTGCCCCCTGTTTCTGAGCCCACTCCAGAGTTATCGATCAAAACAGACTTTTTCTTTGGCGGACGTCCGCGATGTTTCGGCTCTGGCTCATCATCTGGGCCTTTGCCATCGTTGCCATCCTTAAGCTGGTCCAGGCCCTCTGTTTCTGAGTCCCCGATCGAAGCAGCCTTCCTCTTTAAAGGACATCTGCCACGCTTGGGCACCGGGTCGGGTCCATCTCCTTCGTTCGCAGTCGCAATCGCGGTCGCAGTGACCGGAGGCCCTTCCCATGGCAAGCCAAGAATGTATTCCAATGATTACTTGTTACCCTCATCACTGCACTCGAGCATGCTTTCGGTGGAGCGAGCCTTCGAGGAGCCTTCGCCGTTATGGCTCTCGATCGAATTGTCGCTATCTCGGCCCACCGCCGAAGGAGACTCTATCGTCCGCGGTCGTCGTCTTTCTCGTCTGTGGGCTTAGACGGCGGGCTGGGCTGGGCACGGTAGGGACGGGATCCCGGGGCCGGCTTGGCGTCGGCGCAAGCAGCAACGAGGAAACGGCCTGGTTCCGGCATGACGAACTCCCCCTGGGCGGTGAGTTTGCTGAGGTAGTAAGGAGGAGATTATCGAATATAACGAGATATCGCTTCCACGGTGGATCCTCCTTCCTCCGATGAGGTTTGGATTGCAGCAGCTATCATCTGCCCGTGGCCATGAACAAGAACGCGTCAGTGATGCACATCAAGACAACACATGCATGTGCTATGCATGCATACATGAGGGAAGAGATGTGATACCACGGCATAGGGAGGGTGATCGGGAGTGCGCCGGCGAGGGTGAGTCGGAGGTTTTCCGCCGTCTTCGGCAGCCATCGATGGGCCTTGGCAATGGAGGAAAGACGGAGAAGAAATTATCTTGGATAGATATTGAGGAGAGGCACCCAACTTAAGCGAGAAGCGGTTCGAATCCTTTTAGGGCATAAATACCGAGTTCGAATTTTGTCCGCCTTATAATAATCGATGATTGAGGCTGATGCTAAATAAATATCTAATTACGCATTTATAAAAGGGAAGAAGTTTCGAAATTATTATTGATAAATTTAAATTTTAACCCAGAATCGTAAGGAGCTGCCATATACACCACGAAAATTACTCTTTATATCCCAAAATTTTAAATAAAGACGTTTTGTTGCGGATTTTGCTAGATTTGCATCCATTAATCATTATCCTATAATAACTTTTGGATATTCTTTTTTTGCTGTTTCTTTGAAACCATTGGATTGCCTCCTATTAGCCAATGTCGAGTCAAATTGGGAGTGCATATTCCCTACGGCTCGTCTTTTCCCGAAACGAGCACTCATCTGTTTAAATTTACGGCCCCGTTAGAAAAAAATATTCACGTTCCTCTTTCCGTTAAGCAGTTATACTTAACGAAACGAAGACACCCGATCGATCAAATAAACGGGTAGGATACCCATTTAATCATTTATATAAAAAAATAAAATTATTTTATTAAATTTATAATTTTTTAAAAAAATAAAAAATATTAATAGAAAAATATAATACTATCATGCACATTTTTCTTTCACTAAGTCCTTTTTTTTACAATCAGATTTAAAATATATGCAGCCCACCTCGTATAAAAAAGCTATCCCCCAATATAAGTACACCTCGATCAATCTTATTTTTTATCTTTAAAATCATGTTATTATTCGTACTACAATTATCAATAGACAAGATAGATAACTTACTATCAATATTTCAATTCAACAATGTCTCCATAAGCTTGTCACACAGAACATCAAAAGTATTTGGAGCAGGCATGTAAACAAATCTATCAAATTTAAATAATTATAATATTAATATAATAAATATAAGATTAAAGTAATAAGTCATAAAGAAATGAATTAGTATTTCAATATGCAATTTCTTAACACCCAAACATCATCAATGTAATATGCCATGACCACCATATAATGCTTTTTTTGATTCGAAGAAGTCCACATATCAATGCTTGTGCACGCCTAACAGCGCAGCAGAAGCGTGTGATTTTATAAATTTCTTAATGAAATATATTTGTATGAAACCCTTAGGCTTGTTTGAAATAGGAGATAAGGGGGATATCTTGTCCCCCTTATTCCAAAAGGTAGTATTTGGATTTCAAAAAGTTATTCTGGGAATAGGAATACAAATTTCCCAAGAATAACTTATTCCTCTTGTTATTCCAGATTTTTTTTGGATAAAAATATGGTATTTCATATTATTTCAGTGCAATTAATGCAGTGTTATTCCAAATAGTGTTTGGATGACTTGAGAATAAGCATGTATTTCACTAGGAATAGATGAAAATTTTTAGAAATCCTAAACACCATATAAAATTTTTTATGTATTCCACTAGGAATAGATGAATTTTTTATTAGGAATATAAAATTTTTTAGAAGAAAAAATGGTTTATCAATTTAATTTTTAATGTAATGACTTTAATAAATTATTTTTTATTAATAAATAAAATAAGAATTAAGAATCCGGGCCCAATAAATTCATCAACATCTCCATGCATTGAAAAAATATGTAAATTTTTTACCACATATAAAACTTAAATAATTATTAAATTATAATAATTTATAATAGTATTCAAGAGTTTAATAATATATAATATTTGATAATATATATTAAAAGCCAAAATAATTGAGATCAAAAAAATTAACTACTTTATTTTAATATCATGCATAACTTTTAAATATTGTTTAAGTATATTCCAAGAAGGATACTATTTATTAGAGTTTTATTTTATTTTAATTTTTTAATAATAATCTTCATGTTTTGAAAAATATGTCTCATCCTTTCCTAATCTATAGCTTTAAATCAATTATTTTGTTAAAATTTGACATATTAATTTGTTAAATTTTTATTTTTATTTAAAATAAATTAATTTAACTTTAAATTTCATTATAAATAAATGTAAAAAAATAAGTTTATATAGTTACTTATCTTAATAATTACACCATCATTTGAATTTTTTTAAATATCCATGTACCTGGCATGGTTTTGAACAGCAAAGGAGGCTTCGAGCTTAACGTACAATGTGACAAATTAAATAGTTTAGAAATAAATATTTGGGAACAAAACTTAAAATTTAGGAATCCAAAACCAATATATATTGCCAATCAAAGGAATGCTAGATTTGATTTTAATAAAAGAGTATAAGGCGGGCACCACGGTGTCGATAACTCGTGATTCCTTTAGAAAGTTCCAAGCGCTCACAGCACTGCAGACCTCTCAAGATCCTAAGTACCGGAGAGTATACAAAATACAAGGCTCTAATTTGAACAATCATGCATATAAAATCATGGAGCTATGGTTTGGATACACAGATGCCCAAATGTAATGAACAAGCATACATATCAAGCCTCTTTTAATACATGTGACCTGGATTTGAGTCAATGGTTCTTGATATGCAACCTCAGTTCTTTTTGAAATTCTTGCATTTTTTACTACATGTCAGCAGCTGCACTGATGTTCCATCCTTCGTAGATCAAACTTCCTTGGTTGGTTGATCTACTTTAAGAGAGAAACAAAAGAAAGTGATTCATCTAAAGACAACAGTAAATTTATGAATTCATTCAGTAATATGTATATATCCAGTTGATCTCTTTTAAAAAGAAACATAAGAAAGTGATCCAGCTAAAAGCAGGATTCATTCAATAATATGCATGCATATCCTGTTTGCAAAATCGCAGTCTTCCATTAGATGCTACCTACACATGAACCAAAATGGTAGTACATATATCACATGTGCCATGGTCTAATGAAGTTTTCTTAAGCAACAATTAACTGGGAAGAAAAAGATACTGTTAACCATGAGATCCTGACAATTATCAAGGCAGTAGTGGAGAAGATTAACTTAACATTTTTGTTGGGACCTCCACTAATGCCAATTATATTCAGCACTTCTTGAGAATTTATATTGAATCATAACACCTTTTTATGCAAACATCGTTTCCTAAAGCTTGTCCAAAACTTGCTAGTGTCTTTTTATCAAGTAGCAAAAAACATTTGGGTTCCAAGAGAATATAAATGAAGCTCAATAGATATTTATGAAATAATGCATTGTAGGGCTCCAGATCATCGAACTATATAGCACAGCAGAACTTGCTCTAATAAATGGCACTTACTGCTCAAATCCCATGAAGGAAACATGCTAGAAAAACATAAGATATTCCTATTCAAGTAGCAATTAGCATTCGATATGGACACAATAAATATAAAAATGAGACAAGAATCAGCACCACCTAAAATCAACTTTATCTTTGTACAAGAGACAATACCTGCAATTTAGAATGTAGATACAAGAATGTAGATACAAGAGAGTTCATAGACTTTGCAATTGCCTGCAATATAGTTAGAATGTAGATACAAGAGAGTTCATAGACTTTGCAATTACTTGCAATTTAGTTATAATGTAGATACAAGATAGAGTGCCAAGCTGTGATGCTTCACAACGGTTGCATTTAGAAATGCCCTCCAAGCCATGATTTCAGAGCCGATACTTCACATACGCAAGGATCAAGCAAATAAGTGTACTTAATATCAATGGCACTGCATCTTATCTACAGAAAAGCACACAAATCCCCTTGAAATATTGCAAGTTTGGTTTGCATCCAAGAAAAGAAAAATAGATGAAGGTCGGTACAATTTTGTCCACCCAAAATTGGTGAAACTCTTTGCTACTGCCAGCAAAAGAGACGAGAGTTACCTCAGGGAATTTGAGATCCAGGTGTGAACTTGTTGCAACAGATTCAACTGCTATAGCCACAAATCTTGAAGCAAATTGTTTTAATACATGATAAAGCCAAAAATCTTGAAGCAAATTGCAACAGATTCGGTCTTTTTTATCTATTTTCCCATCAACATCGTCAAACGTATTGATCTAGAAGCTTCAATGTAATAGCAAGCACAATATTGACTCTTATGGATTATTAATCAGTCAAGTATTATTTATTCCTTTTATAGTGCAGTGTGGAAAGCCTATGCATCAAAAAATAAGTTAAAGTACTTCTATGATTAGCTCCAAATAATAAGCTACATACCGATGATATCATTTTTTCAAAGATAATAAATACTCAATAAACAAATGTACATCAAAAGCTAGACTACTAAATGTACTCAATAAACAAATGTACATCAAAAGCTAGACTACTAAAACTACCCAAAACTTGAAATCATGATAAACGAGAAATGAGTTGCAAGAAACCCCAGATCCAGCCATCAACCCCAAAAACAAACAAAATACCCCACTCCAGAGAACAACAATGCCAGGAGCTCCTCTTAGATCACGGCAAACCATCATATGATCGCCCAAAACTCATGGATCTCTCAACAAAACCCTACCCACGACCACTGATCACCGATCAAACCCTCAAAATCAGGTAAATAGATTAACTGAAATGCACGCATATAGTTCCAACAAAATCAGGAGATCAGATAGAGAAAGGAGATCAAGAGGTAGCAAAGCTTACTACTTCTGTGCGAGAAAGAGAGAAGAAGAGATCGAAGCCGGGCTTTCCATCCGCTTGCTCTGCTTCCTTAATGCAGAGAGAAGAGTCAAGAGGGTTCTCGCAAGATCCAAAGAAAGAACGCCAAAGTGGAAGAGCAAACGAAGAATGGAGGTTGCCGAATCGCTCTCAAACCCTAGTCGGGAAATGGATGAAGACCGAAGCCCTCTTTTTTACTTCCATTTTTTTCTTCCATCGATGGCCCTAGAATACGCGAGATGAAATACGTGCTATTCCATGGGGTACCATGGAATAGCAAAATGGGAATACGAGCATTTCGAGAGAATAGGAAATCCTGTGGGGCCCACAAACCTTTTTACGCCTATTTGGGGGAATAACCTGGAATAAGTCCCTATTCTAGGTAGGAATAGGGCATCCAAACATAGCCAAAAGCTATAACTATAAAGGATAACCAATCAAAGATCACCCTTCAACATTGATCCACATAAACTAGATTCAAGACTCTAGCTCCTTCAAAACTTTGATCTTTGATGCTTTAATCTTTCTAAAGGATTTGATTGGTTTGCTTTCTTTCCCTTCTAATTTTCTTTCTCTTACAAAAAAAGTCCTTCAAAGCCTCTTATCCTGAAGAAGACCTTCTTGTCTTAGTTTAGGACAAGACAACCTCTTGTCCTAAAGAAGGCCTTCTTGTCTTGGTTTAGGATAAGACAACTTTTTATCCTGAAAAAGGCCTCTTTATCTTGGTTGGACAAGACCCATAAGAGAAATAAAAGAGAAATGGGAGTTGATTTCTCTTCAGATGGATACAATGCATATGAAACCCGGGAGGCACTCCTATTTAGAAAAGACGAAGGGATGCGGATGCATCCCATCCATATGCCTCATCTTGCCTCATCATGATGAGGCATGTCCTAAGTGTAGCACCTCATCATAATAAGATGCTAAAAAGAGAGGTGAGAGAGAGCGAAAAGACGTATCCTCAAAAACTTATCCAGTAAGCCTTATCCATGCGCCATTAATCTTCTCACGATGATAACCTCTCACACTTATTTCATGATAATCCAATGGTCCAGATTAAGGCACCACCCAATGGTCCAGATTAAAACACCATCCAATGGTCCATATTAAGCCACTGACCAATGGTTTAGATCCATTATCCAAAGAGCCATCTAATGGTCCAAATAAAGTCAATTGGGTTTCAACTCTTGGTCAACCCATATTAGGTCATGATCTAATCATATTAGATTAACCTAATACAAGAATCAAATTCAGATCCAATTCGAATCAGGAGCTAGGGTTTGCAACATGTGCTAGCATGTCTATCCTACTATTTTTTGAATTGAAGAACATGAATACTCTATATTATTATTATATGTATTATCATAAGACCAATGTCAAACCCAACAGCAACTGTTATATAGCATTCTGTACTTCTTCACAAATTTAATGGTACAACCTCATAACATGGAAAGTCTGTGAGATAATCCACCTTTCTGAAAACACCATACTTTAACTAATGCTGACAACAACACTAGTCAGACCTGCACAATGCCATTTGCAAGTCAAAGGCAGCGTCACTTTGGGTCATGATATCAGTGCCATGTCAAGGTGACATAAAACATTCTGTGTAGCAAGCATTGAACAATTAGAAATCACAACACAATATGAATGTCACATATGTGTGAATAGTTGCATAAGTATATGCGCATGTCATTTTGTTTAATTATTTTGGTTACCACATCCATAATCTAGAAAATCAACATGAGCCTCACTAGATGTGGCATTTGACAAGAAACTTTCCATAAATTCAAATGCCAAAATTGAAAGATGATGTCATGGTTCCTTAGAGTGTTGCATCTTATAAAAAACCAAATACCGGGAACATTAAAGGAATTGAACACTTCAGGAAAGCGCTAAGAAAAAAATCACTAGCCACTCAAAAAAATAGGAATCTAATGTAAAATTCTCAGAACTCCCTGGAACAAACTCATAACCATACCATCATCTCTTCTTAATGGTCAAATAAAGGGTGATATTTTAAAAGGAGGGGCACAAGGCAAGGTGTTGAGACTCTTACTAGGGCAAGATGCAATCCTCCTGTGAAAAATAAAAAACTAGTAGAAAAATAAAAACATGTGAAAACAAGCAAGGCCAATGATTTAGCTGTTTCTTTTCTAGGACTTGATTTCCATATGAATGTTTCTAAGGATCTCTATATGAAAGAACAGCTTCCTTTAGCTCAATGTCATCATGTTCTAATATTCGTGCCAAGGTTGAAGTGTACAGCAACATATTGTATCTGTCTAATCCATGTCCACACTCAGAATACAATGACGGTTAACCTTCAAAGATACATGGCATCACTTCCACTGGTTATGGACATCATCAAAGCCTGATGTGAATACATCAAAAATATAAAATAAGGCAGAATGCATATGACTCTATATATTTTGCATACACCTACTGTAATGTGAGCTTATTGAAAAATGAGCTCCAAAGTGTCTTATAGGTGTGGTGGAAGGTAAGTTAAGTCTCAAATAAGAAATCTGAAAAATGAACAAGAACTCTATGAATGAGGATTACGATCGTTTACAAGGATATTTAATTGCACACAAACACCTACAAGGCAGTATATATTGAAGCTGAGGAAAGTTTTCTAATAATTTAGCAATTGCCTCATATTAAAGAAAATATGAAATGAAACAAGGTTTTTAATCCCACAAGACAGGACCGTTTGAACCATCGCAACACTTGAGACAAGAGATGTCCCAATACATGCCAAATGAGATATTGAGATGATGGCAAGATGATCCAATCCCGAACTTGGGATGGCAATCCATCTTGGCATCCCGTGGAATGTCTCATAAGGATTTGAAACCATGAAATAAAATCAAAAAACATTCTCCCAATTGATGAACTAATTTTTCATATAATAAAATAATTAACAAGAACTAGGTCTTGTATGCACAAATGCATAGTTATACCTCAGTCTTGGATTTCTGACAGTAATGGTGAAAGTACACACACGTGCACACTTACACAGCACGGTGGGGGAAGAAAATAGGAGAATTATCATCCTCTTGAAAAGAGATGCGAAGTGATAATCCAGTTTCCTTGAAGCTCATATAACAAGACCTCTTTCTGCCTCGACTCACGAAAGATAAAATAAAAGAATACAAATATTTTACTGATCCAGATAGATTTTGTTTGGTGTACGGTATTGGGGCCCTTCTATAACCTGCACCCAAGACCCATTCCTAATCATACAAGGAAAAGACTCCTAGGCAACCTTCCATCCTATTCAATTAGACTAGAGGACTTTCTTGTCTTATTAAAATTAAGACGCAACCTTGTAATCCCCTAGATTTCTCAACTGCTCGTGAGAGTTATCACGAGGTCAGATAATAGACTCCAGATATTTGAATTTTAGGTATATCTTAATTGCTCGTGAGAGTTATCACGAGATCATATGATAGACTCCAGATATTTGAATTCCAGGTATATCTTAATTGCTCGTGAGAGTTATCACGTGATCAGATGATAGACTCTAGATATTTAAATTTCAAGTATATCTAATTACAGAGTCCCTTGATTTGGGGACTCTGCAATGCCTATAAAAGATGGTGTAGAACCCTCCTTCCCACCATACTTAGATGCCCCCTTCTCATCATCTTCTCGTGCGGACGTTTCCTTCCCAGCGCGCCTACCTCTGGTAAGTCCCCTGTCCATGCATGAGAGAGAGGATTGAGAGAGAAAGTTAAAAAAAATAAAAAAATAAAAAAAAGGGAAACGAAGAACAGGGGGAGCCGGGTTACAAACCCAGCTCCCTTCCCTTCCTCCGTGAGCGACACTGGTTCAGGCCCGGCGGCATGCCCGCCGCCTCGCCGGGCCTGAGCCCCGACCGATGACCCCACCAGCACCAGGGGCATCGTCCGATGGGGTGCCGGAGAACAAAGAGATAGAGAGGAGAGCGGAGGAGGGAGGGAGACGTGACGGTGAGAAAGAGCTACCGTCGGTCCGATCCTTGGTTCGGGCCCGG